>CM035413.1:100666914-100919414 GCA_020310875.1 Ceratopteris richardii | reverse complement strand
ACATATACACACACAGTGTACCTAAGAGTATATGTATGTGTGTGTATATGTATGTATGTGCATGTGTATGTGTGTGTATACTATGTATGTATGTGCATGTGCATGAATAAATGTATATGTGTGTATGAGTATGTGCATGTTCTTGTGTATGTGTGTGTATATGTATATGCATGTATATGTATGTGTGTGTACATGTATATGCATGTATATGTATATGTGTGTATATGTATATGTATATGTATATGTATATGTATATGTATATATGTATATGTATATGCATGTCTATATGTATGCATGTGTATATGTATGAAACATGCATGTGTATGTGGATGTGCATATACATGTATTTGCATATATGTTAATGTGTGTATGTATATATATATATATATATATATATATATATATATATATATATATATATATATATATATATATATATATATATATACACACACAATAATGTATGCATGGACGTCTTTTTATGTGGTTGTAGGAATGTTTGTGCATATGCATGTGTATATGTGTGTATGTCTAAGTGTATGTGCACATGTATCTATGTGTATATATGTGTGTGTATGTGCATGTGTATATATGTATATGTGTGAAAGTGAATCTTCATCATGTATAAGTGTATGAGTGCATATCAATAAGTGTGAGTATGCTATGTAATGAAAATAACACAATTCAAATGATCTACAAAGAATAGAAATTGTACTTACAATTGTTAGCCATACTTTTTGCTTGGTTAGCTTCTTGAATAACCTGCAATAAAGAGAGAAAGAAAAGAGAGAGAGAGAGAGAGAGATCTAGAGAGAGAGAGAGAATTCAAAGAGAGAAAGATGTAGAAAGAGAGAAACAAAAAGAGAGGGAGACAATAAGAGAGAGCTTATGCAAAACAACAATTTCGCATATACTTGCTTCAGCTCGTAAGCGCAGCGCCATTGCAAACATTGGAGAGCTCTTCGATCGGATGCGTGAAAATGCCGATCGCAGAGCCTCCAACGTTTTAATTTTTGTTCGTCAACAGATCGTCATGTAAGCGATGCTATTCGTCGTCGAATAGGGGACAATTTTACCGTCGCTTATGCGACGGCAACTAACGTTGCCTATGCGATGCAAAAAAGCGTCGCTTATGCGACGCTTTTAAATTGCGTCGTTTTAGCGACATTTTATGGGAACGTCGCAATCCTGTCGCGTCACAAGTCACAAATACCGTCGTTTTCTGCGTCATTTAATCAACGGTCGGTGCACGATGCTAATTACGATGCAAGTTGCAATTTTATAGCGAGGAAATTATGTCGCCTTAACCGTCGCTATACACCCGTATTTCTTGTAGTGAAAATATATTGAAACATTATTGCAATGTTTTGGCCTTGGAGATTGCAAACCTATTGTCAAAATTACTAGAGTTAGAAACAACAAAGGTACTAATGGTAGCAATACCAAGCCTAGAGGCATTAAATCGACTTATATCAAATCTTGATAAGTTGCCTGCAACATAAGAACACCATATTGCATCAAAATTCTTGGAAGTCACTATAAAGCATGCATGCACAGGGCTACATTATAAGGTCATGCGCAAAGACAATTGATGAAAAATCTCATACATTGCATCTTGAGTCCATCCATCATTTTTAATTTTGAAATGTTATGTTTTTTTTCTAGTGTTTAGCTATTGCAAATAGAGAGAAACGCATTTCTCAAACTCAAACTCATAAGGATAATTGAAATAGATCTTAATGATCAAGATTCAACATAAAGAATGTGAATGAGACCATAAGTTGGTTATAATTATACACCAGATAACAAGATATACTTGGCTCCTAAAGGCATACTTACACAAGGGTCCTTCAAACTTACAATATGACTCCAAGGTAGGTCCTCTTTCGGTGAATCTAAACAGTGTACATTAAGTTTAATTTTTTATGCGGTGTACTATCTCCCTCATTTAGTGAATGTGTAAAACTTCAGTATTGTGTCCTTGATGTAGATTCACATTTCCTTAGTGGGAAGCCAATGGATTGTCAACTACCTTTGAATTCCTCTTCCTTTCATAGAAGGGTTATTCAACATGGCCAAAATTGCTCATGTTCTGATGGTGGCATCTGATTACTCTCCATGTTACCTAAGTTGGTTGATGTTTTGATAGAACCAATTTGACTTTCTTCCTGGATTTTTTGGAGCTTCGATGTTTGTGATTCTCAATTTTTGGAGGCTCAATAGTGTAACCTATTGATTCACAAGCAATAACATCATGTGTTACGAGTCTTCTTCCAAATTTTACATTAAAATGGATGCACTGAATCTAAACTGTGTTGTATTTCTCAAGTAATCAAAGAAATACGAAAAGACAAAAGAGTCTTCCCCTTTTGATCGGGGTTTCACATCTTTGTGCAATGTTTCTACAAATAGAGCAAAATCTATCGACATTCACTTTGAGGTAATACCGAATCCCCTTTTAAAATGAAAGATGAAAAATGGTATTTTCATACATGTGAAGTTTGATTAATCAAGATAGTTATTATGAAGGAACCATATATCAATATATAAAGGAACCATATACCAATCCCATTATCAAACCATCTGATTTTCAATTCGAAATTGAATAATTCATTCAAATGCTTTTTAGTACTTTTGGTGATCGATCACTTCATTGGAATGTTTTTGGTCATATGACTATCATCCTTTGGTCACACGTTGATTCAAACTTTGATTGAATAATCATCCATCCATTGATCATGTACATTTTGGTCTATTCATCTACTTGGTAATTAATTAATATCTTTTCTAGGAAGAGAGAGATTAGGACTTGAAGGTGAAAGACCTGAAAGAGAGAGTCATAGAGCTATAGGCATCAAAGAGATGAACATGATTCTCCATTGCCTAAAACCTGAGAGCATCCAAGAACCCTTAGACGCTCTCAAGTGGTCAAGGCAATGAAGAACTATTTTGATGGGTCGTGAAATCATTATGATCATGTGGCTCCCTTCAAACAAGTGTTAAGAGCTGAACAAGTTGAGGATTTGTTCACACAGTTCGTGGCATTTGGTTTGACTCTCAAGGGTACTACCTTAGCTTGGTCTCAACCTCTAAATAGTCATGACTACTAAAATATAGGTCAACTAATAGAAGCATTCATTGTAGAATTTTCCAAGAGTGGTATCAGGCATAAAACATCATCATTGATCAACAACTTCAAGCAGACACCTCAAGAAAGAGTGAAACTTGCAAGAAGATAGTCTAGATAGTACTTAGAAAGATGCCTTGTTCTAGACTTACCCACATCAGTCAAACAAGTGGCCTTGTTTTTAGATAGCTTACTAAGCATCAATTTAAGATCATGTGTATTTGAAAGATCCTAATCCATAGAAGATTGTGTGTGGATGTGCATTGACATAGAAGACAACTTGGGTGAAAATTTTCTAGACTCTATAAGGATTCTGACAGTTTCACTAGTCATACTTCCAGAACCTCCACTGAGATAGATGAAATAGTTGAGCAGGTTTCCAAGAAGGTAGGAGTTCAAAATAGACAAACACCAAGGATAATCTCATTAAAGCCATCATACAACTATGGAGGGGACCACATGGATAATGTTTGCCCGATGATGGCTCAATCCCAAGGAGACCCTAAAGCTCCATACTGCACTATTGAGAGAAAATACACAAACCACACGACTCAAGATTTCCTATAAAATAGGCACAATGTCAAAAAAAATTTATCAACAACCTTACCAATAGGGTAGGTACCAGAATCAATACCAACAATAGTATTATAGGCCACAACTACAATCTCACCCTCAATACCAATAGCAATATCAGGCACCATATAGGCCACAAGCAGTCCTAGGAAACGAACCACCACCTCCTACCAATGTGATTCTAGTTAAGTATGTAGTGGTAGAGGAGAACCCTAATAGAGAATCGATACTAATAACCCCATTGGTCTCTGAAATTGACCCTCATGCTCATAGTTCTGAATAGTCCCATGAAGATAGTCCACAACCTTAATACATAGAGTCACCTAAGCATAGTGATACTTATCCTTATCAATACTAGACACCATCTATGGAACCAAATTGGGAGCCTAAAGACTCCAATGTCATGTACATGAATCCTAACCCCACACCCCAAGTGAGACAAATGAGACCACAAGCCCCTCAAGGACCATGTTTTAGATGTCAGGTTGACCATTTCATGCATGAATGTCCCCACCCACTGTCTTTGCGACAAGGAAAGAACATCAAAATACAAGGCTTTTCTCCTAAGCGCGGCAAAGAACATCTCCCAAGAGATTGCCCAAGGAAATCCTCTAGTGGGGCCAAGGTTACACCAATTAATGTGGTAGGCTTAGTGGTGGATTCAAGTTCAAGTAGCATTAATGTGGCTTCTATACAAGTCATTACTAGGCACAAGCCTTGCAACAAGCAAAACTAGGTAACAGTGAGAGTCAAGTGAATCAAGAGAGCCTACTAAAAGGAAAACAAGAGCATGGAAGGATCTTAAGTGGACTAGAAAGTTATCAGAACTAGAAGAAAGCCTAAAAGATGAAAAACCAAAAATAGCAAACATTCCATCTCAAAGCCCCTCCCATGTCAAAATTCCATCCCCATCACCTCATCCCATGTTATCAAGACCTTGCTCACATGCGCATAGAGGTTAAGGATGCAGAAAATACATAGAAGAAAAGACATGCCAAAAGACAAGATAGAACACAGTATTGGGTGCAATATCCCCCCATGCACTCTATTTCAACAGTCTACAGAGTGCATGTATTTATAGGATTTTTTTATTATGTCAAAAAGAGTGGTTACATGAAAGTGGCTTTGAAAAGCATGCATGAAAGTGAAAATTGATGGCTTTTGTAGAAAGCCTTTGCTTTTAATATCAAAATATGTGGTCCACAATGACCCTTATTCTAACCACTACTTCTCTAACTATTTCTAACAATAGAATCTTCTCAGCGGGTTTATTTAGAAACTAAATTATAAATTGGATTTATTGATGTCTACCCTAAATTCAGATTATTGTGTCCGCCCTTTCATGCCCTCACGAACCTTCAACTGTTATATAAAAAAAAACACCGAAACACATTAATATATTAATAAATTAACACTCAAACAATTCCTTGTTCAACATATTCCATAATTTATAACATGCCCCTCAGTTGAAAAAGCAACTAACCTTAGTTGATAAAATATAATAAACATGGATAGCCAATCACATGTTCCATCACTAAATGAAAACAAGCATGCTCCATGTAAAAACACATGCATGGAAATGGTCATGAAGATGTTAGATTAATGTGTATGTGTATGTGCTGAGCCCATAAAAGTCATATTGATCGAATTCAATGCAATCAAAGTCAAAAGGTCAAAGTCAAAGTCATGATGTTCAAGTTCAAAGGTCAAAATGCATGAAATCAAAGCGTTCAAAGTCAGGTGTCAAGGTGCACAGGTAGTGCACAATTAATTGTTCACAAAGGCTAAAATTGAAGAAAGTTGGTTGTAGGTTGCAGAGGTATTTCTGTAATTGCTCTAAGGTTCAAATTGTTTTTAAGTGTTTTGGAAGGTGCAGGTGAACCCTCTCTTAGGTGCACATTTGAAGAATTAAAAGGCAAAATGTGAAGGTATGTGGAGCAACGGCATATGCAGAAGTGAAAGTATGGCCCCCCAATTAAAATTTTTGTTTTAGTCTAAAGTCACTATAGGACAAACAAGGATTCATTGGCTACCCACTTTTGCAGACTATCTTGGGACATCAAAGTGATCACCAAGATACTCTAGCAGTTAGGAGCGTACATGAACCGATACTCAAATCATGGCAAGGATTATTCTTGAGGGACTAAGCAAGGTGGGCATAGAATAGACAAAGCAAGAGCGAGAAGTGCAAGAGACACACAGTGTGCGATGCAGAGAAGTGAAGTGCAAGGTGTACATGAAGAGTGACTAAGAAGTGTGCAAAGAAGTGCTAAGCTATTCAACCAAAGATCCCAAAGTCTTATTGAAGCTCTGTGCATGCTGACAGAAGGTGTCCAAGTTTGAGTGGGTGTGCATAAGTGCAAGCTTGGAGAAGGTGGAGGTCTAGCAGAGAGAAGGCCGACAGCAACAAGAACCTTGGGGATTTTGTACTTTGTGATTACGAACTCTGTGGGATTTTGCACAGAAAGCATTGGTTGTATTGTGCATTACCATTGTATTTATCTTCTCATAATCAATCGACAAAGGCTTCCACTATCTATATTTTTCTTCTTATCTTTTCTTTTTCTCTTACAAACACTCGAATCCCTCTTTGCATAAGAATCCCCCAAAAAAATTTGGCATGCATGGTGGGACTCAGAGCATGGCATTTCAATTTGATTTGGAGACTCTTCTTTCCAGATAAAATATAAAATTTCCTTCTTTCAAAGGTTTAGCTCAGGAAGATCCAGACGAGCATATTAGGAGGTTTTAAGCATTATGCAAAACAAGAGGGTTGAGTGGGAAGAGTCTAAAAGGCCACTCATAATGTATATATATGGCTTGCTTCTAATGGAAAAATCCTCTCATGTTTGCGTCACCACTTATGGCTTTCGATATATTTCTTGTTTGTTAGTTAGTCTTATATTTTCTTGATGTTTCTTCGGATTTGTGTTGTATCGTTAGCTTTCTTTCTTCATGTCTATGGTGATGGAGATCTCTCTCTCTCTCTCTTTTGCAGATATGTGCAAGCTTCTGCAAACATTTGGCATGCCCAGTGGGATGTCTTAGGCTGTGTTGAGGGCCCTTCAGTGGGAGAGAGATATGTTCCAGGATGAAGCTGATGTGGCAACTCACGCTCTTTTGGAGATACCACAATGCACGTCATTGGGCATCTGTGACAGTCCGGCTTGTAGGCTGGCTCGACAGGAATGCGATCACCTCCGCAGGTATAGGAGGAGGATTGCAGCTTGAACTGAGGCGGTGGCTATCATTCCACCCACCTCCCCAGACTTGCCTCCTCATCATAGCGGCATGCCACCTCTAGCGGGGTCTCATTCTCCGATAGCATGCCAGCCAGACCCCATTCCCTAGTATCTTTCCCCTAGGATCTAAGAGTTGCTATTGTTGGTGCATTTTACCCAAGCCTCCATGCTTGATATGATTGATATTATGATCATTTGTAAGTCACATGTGTAGTCATGTGAACACCTCTTGTAAAAGAGTTCATTTTTTTATCTCTTGTAATTGAAAAAAGAAAAAGGAAAAAGATGGCTTACCTCATCCATGATGTAAAAGCAAATTCGTGGCTCTAACTACTTAAAACCACAAATTTTGGAGCTGAGGGAATCTCTCCTAACTTTGGGGTTCACTTTCAGGTGGAGCCATTCGAATTCGAATTCAAAACTCCCTCCAAGAATAGCTATAAAAAGAGCAAGAAGAAAGAGGCGATTAGCAAGCCTTGTACGTGACCACTTCATGTCATTTTGTAGAGATTGAAGAGCTTACTCCATAGATCTATCACTATACTCCCCATTGTGCAAAGATTCATTGCCAATGTGGCTGTAATCATATGTGAATCTATACATTTATCATTATCTACTTCTCTGTTTCGTTCTCTATCATACTCACTCAGAGCAGTAACTTCAGAAGGTCATATCTCGAGTTCTACGAAGCATTTTTCAGTGTTTTAATGTGCGTTGGATAGCTCTTACTCTCTTCTTTCTGCATATAAAATTTCAAGGTCATTGAATTAAAATTTTGGAGATATCTGCATTTTACAGCTCACTAGTCTATCTTTGCAGAGCCCCGAGAACGGTGGGCATGTTCCAGAAATTGATGAATCTTGTTCTCATTGCTCAGTCCATCATTTGAAGTGTTTTAACTTGGATTGGGAAGCTTGCTAAGTCTATTTGCTATGCCCAAAAGGATTTTATCTAATTCTTACCAGGTTGAGAGCATTGTTTAGTTTTTCTAGAAGGTGTATGTCCAAAAATAGCAAGTTTTTGGAGCTAGTCATCTTGCAACTTGTCTGTCTTGACTTAAACTTTTGGGATACATGTTCCAAAGTACTTGGCTGATATTTTGGTGGATTTAGGAAGCTCAAAGGTTCTACTAATCAACTCTGAAGTCTCAGTTGGCTGGTGTGAAGCTGATTGTAGCAGCACCTACTCATCTTTGGATTGCATCCACAATCTCTCTTCACAGTGGTATCAGAGCATAGTCAAGCAACATGGGAGATGGATTTCCATCAACAATTGACAAATTGGATCGAAACAACTACCCGACATGGTCTCTAAGGATGGAGGCTTACCTTCAAGGGAGGAATCTATATGGATTCATATCCGGAGATGAAGCAATGCCAACCATGAGGAACAAAGGGCAACCATCACATGAAGAAGTGGAAGGACTTTTAAATTGGTGTTCGAAGGATGCACTTGCAAGGTCCTATATTCTAAACTCAATCTCTGATTTTCTATTACCTCATGTCAAGGGATGCAAGAAATCTAGAGAGACCTGGAATGCACTTGCTTCTTTCTTCTCTTCCAACACTCGAGCAAGGAAGAACCAATTGTGGATGGAGTTCACAACAATGAAGAAAAGCCCGAAGCAAAATGTGACTGATTATGTCACAAAGATGAAGGAGATTTCCGACCAACTTGGAAGCAGTGGAGAGGTAATTGAAGAGGACCAAATCATTAGACAAATCATAAATGGAATCAAAGCAGACAACAAGTGGGAGTTATTCACAATAGCCATGGATTTATACATGGATATGCATGTACCCGACCTCAACACACTCATGGGCCAACTCTTCACTCATGAAGCAAACATTAGCAAAGGTGGTGAGTCATCAAGAGGTAATCAAACTTCTGCCTTATATTCTGATAAAGCTAAGGTCAAGGACAAGTCAAAGAATAGGAAGAATGAAGATGAAGGTAGCTCTTTCCAAGAAAACTTTGCAGGTAGAGGAAGAGCTAGAGGAAGAGGCAGAAGTGGAAAGCAAGGTAGGGGGAGATTCCAATCATCTCAACCTTGCAACATATGTGGCTTATCTAACCATACTATTGAAGAATGTTTCAGGAATCCAAGGAACTCAAGAGGAAGAGGATTCAATAGAGGTGGCTATGGATCAAATAGAGGCAGATAAAATGGAGGCTACAACAACAACAACTACTACTACAACAACAATTACAACAATAACAACTATCAAAGTGGCCATAGAGGAAGAAGAGACTACAATAACTATGCAGAGGACCAAAGTCAAGAAGATTCATTATTGATTATGAATCTATCAGTGAAGAAGGGTAAGGATGATGATCACATATTTTACATTGATTCGAGATGCTCAAACCATGTAGCAGGAAATGTGGCTTTACTTTTTGATTTGGAAGATCCTCGTAACAAGCATGAAGTGCAAACAAGAGATGACACAAAGCACTCAGTGGAGAAGATAGGTAATGTGAAGACATTAGATGGGAATATGAACCTCTTAAGCAAAGTCTTGTATGTCCCTACAATTACCAAAGATTTAATACGTGTTGGCCAGATTGTTGAAAAAGGATTGCAGGTTAGATTCAACCGATTTGGAGCATATGTTGAAGACCCAAGGCAAGGCTTTAGAAGGATTGCCAAAGGAGAAAAGACAGGAAGGCTTTTCACTTTTGAAGTGGAAGATACAAAGAACATAGCTTTGTTTAGCTATGGATCTCAAACTCTTACAGAGTTGGAGATATGGCACAAAAGGCTTGCTCACATTGGTGAGAAGACACTCAAACAAATTTGCAGGGACCAAAGTGTACTTGGTTTGCCTAATATCACAAGGCAACACATGATTTATAAGTGTGAAGCTTGTCAACTCGGCAAGGCTCATAGACAACCTTTCAATAAGAAAGGATATATGTATCAAAATCCTTCGGATCTAGTGCACACAAATGTGTGGGGTCCAAGTAAGGAGCCATCTATATCAAGCTCAAGATATTATGTGTCTTTCATAGATGATTGTAGCAGATGGACCATTCTATTTTTCATGAAGCACAAGGATGAAGTGTTTAATTGCTTTAAGAAGTATTTTGCTCTTGTTGAAAACCAAACAGGTAGGACTTTGAAAAGACTCGGATCAGATGGTGGAGGAGAATACTTCTCTTCTGAATTTGATGCCTTCTTGCATGAAAAAGGCATTAAAAGGGAAGTCACCACAAGGTATACACCCAAACTCAATGGTGTAGCAAAGAGGAGAAACAGAGCTATTGTTGAAGCTGCAAGGTCCATGCTCAACCAAAAGGGATTGCCAAACTACCTATGGGCACAGGCTGTGTCGATAGCCACATATCTCATAAATAGACTTCCATCTAAGTCACTAGATGGAACAAATCCATATGAAGTGTGGAATGGAAGAAGACCTAGTATAGAGCATTATAAAATCTTTGGATGCTTAGCCTATGCTCACATTCCTTCTCAAGTAAGAGGGAAATTGGATCCCAAGGCAGAGAAGTGTGTATTCATTGGTTATGATCAAAACTAAAAAGGATATAGATTGTACAATCCAACCAATAAACGATTTTCTGTGAGTAGAGATGTAATTTTTGATGAAAACAAATCATGGTTTGATGATGACAGGAAAGTGAAGCTACCATATGACTTGGATGAAGATTTTCCATCACTTCAACCAAAGGAGCCAAAGCAGATTGAAGAAAGTGATTCGGAGATTGACTTAGAAGACTTGGAAAGACTAAAGCTATGGAAGAACAAAGGTAAAGCAAAGATGCAAGATGCTACATATGGACCCGAGATCTCATATCAACCACTTAGAAGGTCTTCAAGGGAGAAGAAGAAACCAGAGAGGTTTGGTTATGATACTTCTTTGGTCACCAAGCACTCAATCTACATTGCAAAGGATTCAACCAATGAAGAACCTACCACATTCGAAGACGCACAAAGCAAGAAATCTTGGAGAGATGCAATGGATGAAGAAATGGAAGCCCTGAAGGAAAACGACACTTGGGAGCTTGTACCTAACAAGCCATCTATGAAGTTAATTGGATCTCGATGGATATACAAAATCAAGAGGAATCCAGATGGAAGTATAAATAGACACAAAGCAAGGTTATTTGCTAAAGGGTTTGCTCAAACCCATGGTATTGATTATGAGGAGACTTTCTCTCATGTTGCAAAAACACCTACAATTAGGGTTCTCATTAGTCTTGCTACATCTAGAAATTGGAATCTCTATCAACTTAATGTAAAGAATGCCTTCTTGAATGGATGGATTTCTGAGGAAGTGTATATGGCACAACCTCCTGGATATGAGGATGCACATCATCCTAACTATGTATGCAAACTAAAGAAAGCTTTGTATGGATTGAAGCAAGCTCCAAGAGCTTGGAATTTCAGATTGGTGACTTATTTGCAGGACCAAGGATTCAAAGCTAGCAAGGTTGATACCTCTTTGTTCATAAAGAGGAATGGATCTAAAGTGATCTATTTATGTGTGTATTTTGATGATATTATTATCACAGGCAATGATCTTGAAGGAATCAAACAGGTAAAGAGTCAAATGAAGGAGGAGTTCAAAATAAGTGACCTTGGACCACTCACTTATTTTCTTGGATTGGAGTTAATCTACACAGATTCATGTATATACATAACACAAAGGAAGTATGTGCATGACATGCTCGTCAAGTTCAAGATGGAAAATACCAAGTGTGTAGGTACACCTATGGAGCAAAATCATAAGCCTAGTGCATATGAAGGAGAGCCAACTGAAGACATCACAAGCTATCAAAGCGTGGTTGGAAGTTTGAACTATGCAACACTCACAAGGGTGGATATATGTTATAGTGTTAGCATATTGAGTCAGTTTATGCATAAGCCGAGAAGACCACATATGGAAGCGGCCAAGAGAGTCCTCAAGTACCTAAAAGGGAGCATGAATGAAGGTTTGTTTTATTCATTTACTTCAGATATTGAGCTAAACGTCTACTCAGATGCAGATTGGGCCGGATCTAGAGATGATAGAAGAAGCACATCTGGGTATATATCATTTGCAGGGATATTCAACTATCCTATGTCTCTACAGATATGCAATGTGCAGACATGTTGACTAAAGCTCTTGATGGTACAAAGTTAAGCAAATTCAAGTTGATGATTGGCTTGCAGGAAATCAAGGACAATTGAAGACTTATTTGGAGGCCAAGCATGTTAGGCTTGAGGGGGAGCTGTTGGTGCATTTTACCCAAGCCTAAATGCTTGATATGCTTGATATTATGATCATTTGTAAGTCACATGTGCAGTCATGTGAACACCTCTTGTAAAAGGGTTCATTTTTTTATCTCTTGTAATTGAAAAAAGAAAAAGGAAAAAGATGGCTTACCTCATCCATGATGTAAAAGCAAATTCGTGGCTCTAACTACCTAAAACCATGAATTTTGGAGCTGACGGAATCTCTCCTAAATTTGGGGTTCACTTTCAGGTGGGGCCATTCGAATTCGAATTCAAAACTCCCTCCGAGAATAGCTATAAAAAGAGCAAGAAGGAAGAGGCGATTAGCAAGCCTTGTACGTGACCACTTCATGTCATTTTGTAGAGATTGAAGAGCTTACTCCATAGCTCTATCATTCTACTCGCATTGTGCAAAGATTCATTGCCAATGTGGTTGTAATCATATGTGAATCTATACATTTATCATTATCTACTTCTCTGTTTTGTTCTCTGTCATACTCACTTAGAGCAGTAACTTCAGAAGGTCATATCTCGAGTTCTACGCAACCTTTTTCAGTGTTTTAAGGTGCGTTGGCTAGCTCTTACTGTCTTCTTTCTGATATAAATTTTCAAGCTCATTGGAGTTACAGTTTTGGAGATATCTGCATTTTACTGCTCACTGGTCTATCTCTACAGAGCCCCAAGAATGGTGGGCATGTTCCAGAAATTGACGAATCTTGTTCTCAGTGCTCAGTCCATCATTTGAAGGTTTTAACTTGGATTGAGAAGCTTGCTAACTCTATTTGCTATGCCCAAAAGGAAGTTATCTAATTCTTACCACGTTGAGAGCATTGTTCAGTGTTTCCAGCAGGTGTATGTCCAAAAATAGCAAGTTTTTGGAGCTAGTCATCTTGCAACTTGTCTGTCTTGACTTAAACTTTTGGGATACATGTTCCAAAATACTTGGCTGATATTTTGGTGGATTTAGGAAGCTTAAAGGTTCTACTAATCAACTCTGAAGTCTCAGTTGGCTGGTGTGAAGCTGGTTGTAGCAGCACCTACTCATCTTTGGATTGCATCCACAATCTCTCTTCATAGCTGCTTATAGACACCTTTTGCCTCCACTTGCCTCATTTTCTTTGTAGAGGCTTTGCATCCCAGGATTGCCCTCAGTTCTCTTCTTGGATTACATGCTATTCATTAGCACTTTCATGTACTTACTACATAGTTAGAACTTTCATTGTACTTTTCTGCTACTATATATGAGATTTTGGTTCTTTGATTGTGCCTTATATGGTTGTTTCCTACCTGATTCTCGTCCATTGGCATGTGTACTAGTTATTCCTATAAAGTACTCTGTTTTGTTGATTGATTAAAATCTGTCAGATTTTCACTTTTTGGTGACCCCAAAAGTTTCAAAATCCTCATTTTTCCCCAATACTCATCCATAACCCTAGTCTATCCAATTCTCCCTCCTCAATTCTTCACATGATCCCTTCCCCCACCCTCTTGACCAGCCTTCAAACATATTCCACTTACCTCCTCTGGACATTCACTTAACTCCATCATCCTATCTTTCCCCTTCTACCCAGCCCCATCTTTACCCTCCCTACCTATCCATCTCCGCAAACTCAACCCTCCATTCCCCTTCAGCCCTCCCTTCCCCCTCCTTCCTCCCATCCCTTTGCCTTGCTTTGCTTTTTTGTGCAATATTTACACTCTTGGTTCCTCTCTAGTGTTTGTTCTCTCTTGCTCCTGGTGGACTTGGTTGCTACTCAAGTGTCCTTTTGAAAATTTTGGAGCACAAGAATCATGGTGCCATATCTGCTCAGAGTTTTGGTTGTGGCTCTCCGGGACAAAGAGCACATTAGGTGGTGGGCATCATTTGAGCCCATCAAAGTCATATTGGTCAAAGTCAACTATGGTCAAAGTCAAAAGATCAAATTCAAACTCCTCAAAGTCATCATGTTCAAGGTCAAAGGTCAACATGCATGAGGTCAAAGCGTTCAAAGTCGGGTATCAAGGTGCACAGGTAGTGCACAATTAATTGTTCACAAAGGCTAAAATTGCAGAAAGTTGGTTGGAGGTTGCAAAGGTATTTCTGTAATTGCTCTAAGGTTCAAAGTGTTTTAAAGTGTTTTAAAGTGTTTTGGAAGGTTCAGGTGAACTCTCTCTTAGGTGCACATTTCAAGAATTAAAAGGCAAAATGTGAAGGTATGTGAAGTGGTAGCGTACGCAGAAGTGAAAGTATGCCCCCCCAAATAAAATTGTTGTTTTAGTCTAAAGTCACTACAGGACAAAACATGCATTCATTGGCTGCCCACTTTTGGAGACTATCTTGGGACATCAAAGTGAGCACCAAGATACTCTAGCAGTTAGGAGAGTAGGTGAACCGACACTCAAATCAAGGGAAGGATTATTCTTGAGGGACTAAGCACGGTGGGCATAGTCTAGACGAAGCAAGAGAGAGAAGTGCAACAGACACACAGTGTGCGATGTAGAGAAGTGAAGTGCAAGCTGTGCATGAAGAGTGACTAAGAAGTGTGTAAAGAAGTGCTAAGCTATTCAACCAAAGATCCCAGAGTCTTATTGAAGCTGTGCGCGTGACGACAGAAGATGTCCATCCCCTCCCCTATTGGATGCTTGAGTGCAAGGTGTGCACAAGTGCAAGCTTGGAGAAGGTGAAGGTCTAGCGCAGAGAAGGCCGACAACAATAATGACCTTGGGTATTTTGTGCTTTGTGATTGTGCACTCTGTGGGATTTTTCACAGAAAGCATTGGTTGTATTATGCATCACCATTGTCTTTATCTTCTCATAATCAATCGAGAGAGGCTTCCGGTGTCTGCATCTTTCTTCTTATCTTTTCCTTTTCTCCTACAAACACTCAAATCCATCTTTACATAAGAATCCCCCAACAGTATGGTATGTAGAAATTAAATGATCATAATGGGGTGTTAATTATAAGAAAAGAGAACTAGAGTGATAATATAGAGAGATAGTGTAGTGGAAAAGCACTTCCCTTGTGAGAGTGAGGTTGTGGGTTCAAATCCTTGCTCCTTTGTAACATAGGTGTAAACATAGGTTAAGGTTCAGGTTTAGGTCAAAAACTGGAACAAAAATAGAAACAAAAACTCAAACTGATATCAAAAGTAAAACTCAAATAGGAATAGGGATAGGAATGGAAATTAGAATCGAAATCAAAATCAGAAGCAAAAACAAAAATGGAAATGTAAACACAAATCGAAACTGAAATGAGAACCGGAATTAGAATCGGACTGAGACTCCGAATCAGAATCAGAATCAGAATCAAAATTAGAATAAAAAAAGAACACGAAAACAGAAGCCGAAATAGAAACAGAAGCGCAAGCGGAAATCGGAATCAAAAGAGCGGGCAAAGAACAACAAAATAGAGAAAAATTACCAAAATGAACAAAAATAGATCCCTTTATAGTGACCCATGCAAGGCTCTGATACCATTGTTTCAGGATCTTTCTCACACGCACATAGAGGTTACGGATGCAAAAAATACATAGAAAAATAGACACACCAAAAGAAGAGATAGAATGTAGTACTAGGTGCGATCTCCCCCCATGCAATTTGTTTCGATAGTCCACAGAGTGCATGTATTTATAATAAGACTTTTTTTATTATGTTCAAAAGAGTGGTCACATGAGAGCTGCTTTGAAAAGCATGCATGAAAGTAAAAATTGGTGACTTTTGTAGAAAAGCGTTGCTTTTAATATAAAAAATTGCAATCTACAATGACCCTTATTCTAACAACTACTTTTCTAACTATTTCTAACAATAGAACGTTCTACACGGGTTTATTTACAAACTAAATTATAAATCAGATTTATTGATGTCTGCCCTAACATTGGATTATTGATGATCCACCCTTCCATGCCTTTCATGCCCGCACGAACCTTCAGCTGCTATATAAAAAAAAAACACAAACACATGAATAAATTAACACTCCAACAATTCCTTGGTCACCATATTCCATAGTTTATAACATCCCATCCAACTAATCATTGTAAATAGACCACAACCAGGTTGTGTACTTGTAGATCCAACTCTAGAAGTCTTGGACATGATACACCTACCAAGATCGACTTCAAGAAGAGTCAATAGTTGCAAACCTAGATAAGAGCTACGGAAGAGCAGATTTAGAGATTGAACGAACAAAACGTGCATGAAAATGGCAGAACTAGCTCAGGCTTTGTTCGAGGCCAATCAATTGTTCAATCAAACAAATTCTATCAAATTGGGTTTGCATTTCTATGGCTTACTAAAAACATTAGAGCAGTTGCGAGCCGCATGTTTCTTTACCTCCACAGGCTCAACTAATTATTGAAAGAGAAAACTCACCACGAGTGAAAGTTTATGTTCCTAATTCCACGGAGATGATGGAACATCTCTTTCAGTTCATCCATACTCTCAAAAGTTCTTACAAAAAATACAAGAAGAGAAATGGGCCAAGGAGAAGGGTAATCCCACTCCTATTCCTAAAATCGATGATCTTCATGATGAATTTCCGCAGGACATTCCATCTATTTATGGAGACCAAGTAGAGTAAGAAGAAGAGATTAGATTTTAAATGTAATTCTCTACAAGGGTTGCCACAATTCATAGGCCCATGAGAATTTGAACCTCCTTAGATGAGAGCTCCCATAATATTGTGTAAGACATAAAGACTAAGTTGTTTCAATAAACATTGAAGTTGTGAAGAATTCTAAGGTTCAGAGTCATCTCACTTTAGAAGAGCTGCTCAAAGTAAGCCATGAGCTATGGAGTCATGTGTCGTTGCAGAACTTGGTTCCAATGTGTCAAAATTAGGCTCTAAGAAAAAGGTCCCAATGATACCTCCAGAAAAAATAGGAGATGTGAGTGAAGGTGAAGAGGGTAACACTTATCTTCCAATCACCTACCAAGGTTACACAACCAAAGCTATCTTAGATGTGGGTGCTAGTGTTGCAATGGCAAGCACCTCCTTGTGGAAGCAATAGGTCAAACCTGCATTAAAACCAACTAAAATGAAGCTTCACATGGCTGAGGGCCACCTTGAAAGAGCTCTAGGATTGCTAGAAGGGATAACTCTAACCGCTTGTGATGTAGAGTTTGAACACACCTTTGCTATATGTAACTTTGGCAAAAATAACATCTGTGAGATGATCCTAGGAAGACCCTTCCTATGACAACTGCAAATAGTGCAAGAATGGGGAACCAACTCCTTGTACTTGCAGCACTTAGGGGTCACAACCAAGGTCAATTAGAGATGTACCACCCCTATAGTGGAATCCTATCCATAAAACTTGAGAACATTCAATCTCTGTGCATTCTGAAAGTTCTTCTGATCCATCTTGGATGCATGAAGATACTCACTTGTGGATGTCTTAGGTTTCACACGAATAGGAAAGACACCTAAAAGTGAGAGAAGAAGGAACTTCTCAAGGAGACAGACCAGTTAGAGACCCAACCTACACATAGATGATCTTTCTAGATGAGGAGTTTGATCCTCATGGTTGGGCACAAATCTAAGCAACCATGGACATTGATGTCAATGAAGAAAAAATGGACACCTCATTGTCATGAGGCAGGTTATGATATCTCTCTATTCATGTGTGGGACCTTGCTAGAAGAATGTGACCCATAGAAGGAGAAGAGGATGACGATGATCTAGAATCCATTGTGATGGAAAGTTGCTTTAATTCATACAATCACTATCTAGAAAACATAGGAATATTTAGCCAAAAACAAGAAGAACCTCTCACAAGCATCAAAACTATAAATTTAAAAGATGAAAGTGAAGATGGTCAAAAGAAAAAGGAAAGGAAAGTAGTGAAACAATAAGAGGAGGAATCATTGTTAGAAGTACTAGAGAATTTCAAGAAATATGAAGTTGAAGACCCAAACATTTTGGTAAGAATGCTTAAAAGAGAGGCCATCACATGTATGATAATAAAGAAAAGACCAAAAAAATTAATGTAACCCGTGAAGTTAACAAAGAGTGATGTATGTACATAGGAGAACACCCAAGTGTAGAAGAAGAAATAGAGCTTGTAGCTCTATTAAGGGAATATAGGGATGTGTTTGCATGGACCTATATAGACCTAAAGGGGTACATCTAGAAATATGCTCTCATACGATCATAGCTGATGTCAAGCCCACCAAACAGAAGCCCGACATATATAATGACACTTATGCTGCAAAAATAAAAGAAGAAATCGACATATCATTTGAAGCTGGATTTATCTATGGGATCTAGCATACTGAATGTGTATTCCCCCATTGTAGTGGTGGCCAAGAAGAATGGAAAGTTACGAGTGTGTATTAGCTTTAAAACGTTAATGCTACTATGATAAGAGATAGCTATCAGCTACCAATCATAGAACATTTATTGGAGCATGTTGTAGTCAAAGAAATTTACAGCTTCCTTGAAGGATTTTCAGGGTACAACCAAGCAGTGTTGCCCTAGAAGATCAACACAAAATGGCCTTTGCCATAGAGTGGGGAATCTTTGCATTTTGTGTGATGCCATTTGGGCTCACCAATGCACCGGTAACATTACAAAGACTCATGTGCCATCTCTTCAAAGAGTTCTTGCGAAAGAGCTTAGAAGTATGTGTGGTCAATTTATGTGCCCATTCCCAAGAAAGTAGATACCACATCCATGAGCTCAGGCAGATCTTCAACAAGTGTAAAGAGTATCACATGTGTCTAAACCCAGAAAAGTGTGTTCATGGTACCTCAAGGTAAAATATTAGGTCATATTTTTTGTAAGAATGGAATATCAACAGATAAGGACAAAGGAAGAGCCATAGTAGAAATGCAATCATAGCTAGACCTCTTTACGTGTTTTTGACAAATTTTGAGTGGAACAACAAATGCAAAAATTCCTTTAATGAGCTAAAGAGACGTTTGTGCATAACACCAATATTGACCACTCTTGATTGGAATAAACCATTCCATGTCCAAGTGGATGCATCTAATGATGCAATAGGATGTGTGGTAGCATAACCCATAGGTGAAGGAAATCTAGATTAACCTATAGCATATGCTAGTAGGCAATTGAACGTAGTTGAACGAAACTATACAACAACCAAGAAGGTTTAGGCATGGTATATGCCATGAAGAAGTTTGGACACTATCTATTGGCCAACAAGTCCATGTTTTTCACTAATCATCGAGCTTTGTTATATTTGGTCAGTGAACCTTGCAATACAAGATGCTTAGGAAGATGCTTCCTCTTACTAATGGAATACAACATCGAAGTTGTTGACAGGAAAGGTAGGACCCACCTAAGGGTGGATGAACTTTCTTGCATCACTTCAAGAGATCCACCGCAAGGAGTGTATGATGAATTTCTTGATGCTTATCTATTCAATTTGGAAGTTGTTCCTAAATGGGCAAATAAGTTGGTACCTATCTTAGCCTTTGGACCCGCAAACAAGAATGTGAAAATGAACAAAGATGAAATTGCAAAATTACAAAACTATCAAATACTAGTAGGAAGTATGTACAAACAAGCTAGAGAGGGTATACTAGCTCGTTGTGTTGAGAACGATGAACATAGGAGTTGGTTGCAACAAGCCCATGAAGGATTTCTAGGAAATAACTATTCTAAACAATGAAACATTGTAGAATCTCAAACCTTTAGGTGTGTATTGGCCTAGTAGGATAGATAAATACATGAGTGGATTAAGCATTGTCCAATATGAAAAGAGAGACCCCCAATGGAGCATGCTACCCTTTATCACATGTCGGGAACACTACCATTGGTGGAATTTATGAAATCGGGAACACTATGGAATGAGGCTAGTCCAGCAAGAAAGTGAAGCATGGAGCAAGAGGCTCAGGGCTATGCCTTTGTAGGAGAAAACCTCTACTCAAGAGGCAAAGATGGTTACATAAGATTGTGTGTTCATGAACCAGAATATTTGAAAATCTTAGAAACTATAGACAGTGGTGTTGCAGGCACATGCTTTGGCTTTGACCGAGTAATTAAGATCAGGTCATTCTCAAGACTTTGGGGGCCCACTCTTCATATGGATGCACATAACTATGTGAAAAAATGTGACACATACCAACCTACACAATATCCAATTAGAAAATATGAGATGCCTTTGAGGCCAATGATGGAAGGATTTACATTCTCGAAGTGGGGTGTCGACTTTGTAGGTCCTATTAAGCCCTCCTAGCTAGAAACTCCCATGCACAATACATTATTGTAGCCATAGATTACCTTACAAAGTGGTTCAAAGTCAAATCCATGACAAAGAATGATGCTTAAATGATAGCTAAGTTCTTATTCGAGAAAATGTTCACCAGATATGGATTACCAATTATAGTTAGTAAGTGATAGAGGTATGTACTTCTTGAATGAAGTCATTGAAAAACTTCTCCAAGAATTGTTCGTGATACATAAGAAGTCTTCCCAGTATCATCCACAAGCTAACAGAGAAGCCGAGAGTACCAATAAGAGCCTATGTAATGTATTGAGAAAACTCCTAATTAATAAACACTCTAATTAGGATAAACAACTTCATCATGCTCTTTGAGCGTATCGAGTTTCCCACAAAAAGGTACTCAATGCCACTCCATTTCAGTTGGTCTTTGGACAAAATGTTTTCATACCATTGGAATTCCTAATCACAACTTTAAAAGTAGCATAAGAGCATGAGTGGAATGGAAACGAGTTGTCCTCCAGGATCTTTGATCTAGAATGCTTAGGTGAGATGACGTTATGAGCAGCCGCAGGCATCTATGCTACAAAGAAAAGACAAAATGCATACTTTGATGCACACATCAAGGATAAAGGACTGAAAGAAGGACACTTAGTGTTGATTTATACACTAAAGCAGCATGCTCATAGATTGGGAAAAGGAGGATATGGACCCATGATCATTAATATGATGTCCACTAGTAGTGGGGTTCAATTTGCCACCCTATAAGGTGACATCTTGCCAAACTATATTAGTGGATGTAGAGTTAAGATATATCAAGAACCTCTTACAGAAGATATGCTAATGAGACTCAACATTGCTAGGAAGCGAAAAAAAGAAGAGTTAAGGGTTATAGAAGAAGCACATGAAGAGGTTAGAGAGCACATTAGGTGAAACAAGTTAAGGGGACTAGGCCTAAATGTCAATCTCGAAGCCTCATCATATCACATGTCCATGTGCCAAACATCTAGTGCAATCACTTCTCAAATAATGGAATGACATCTCTTTATGAACATAGAGGTAGGACATGGAAAGAATGTAAGGACTATGAAAGCATTGATTGAATAAGGTGCAACGACTAGTGCAATTAGACTTTCATACTACCAAGACTTGCAATTGAACATTAGTCCCATCTAAGCCTATCTCATAGGTCTGGGAGGTGTGGAAACCCCTTGTTTGGGTCAGGTGGAGCCTCCCATCTACCTTTTAAATTTCCCAATGATAGTAAAAAAGCTAGTGTGTGAAGATGAGGACCTTACAAAAGCACTTGTCATGGGTCAAGTCTAGATTTATGACCATGCAATCAACTAATGCCTAAGAACTCAACTTCTTCAGGTTTGGGTGGGTGCAGGAGTTGCAATTGCTACCACTTCCCTATGGAAGCGATGGGGCAAGCCAGCACTCCAGCCAACGAGAATGAAATTGAAGATGGTTGACGGTCACATAGAAAGACCCTTAGGGCTACTAGAAGGGGTAACTCTCACCACTTGTGGTGTAGAGTTTGAGCACACATTTGCTATCTATGACTTTAGCAAAAACCAAGCCTATGAGATGATTCTGGGGAGATCTTTCTTGAGGCAGTTGCAAGTGGTACAAGATTGGGGAACCAATTCTTTGTATGTGCAACACTTGGGTGTCACGACCAAAGTGAATCTCAAAGATTTCTCTCATAGAGACATGCCCCCTATTCAATGGAATCCCATCCATAAAGCTAAGGATGATACGGAGTTAGTGCATTCCCTAGGATCAGGATCCTCATGGATACATGAAGACACCCATTTATGGATGTTTAAAGTAGCAATGGAAGAAGAGAAGAGAGAAAAAGCAAGAGAGATAGGTGTGAAGGAAACTCATAGATCAATTCAAGACGTAGTCTATGCTCCTGTTGTGTTTCCGGATGAAGAATTTGAACCTCATGGCTGGACAGAGATCTTAGCAACAATGGATGTAGCCATCAATGAAGAACAATGGACACCCCACTATGACGAGGATGGCTATGACATGTCAGTCTTCACAATAGATCCAATCATGTGTGATCCAATTATTGAAGAATGTGAACCTAGCACTGATGCATTCGAGGATGCAAGCGACTATGATCTACAGTCAATCATTATGGACCCACCTTTTGCATCAGATGAGGAATATTTCCACGAGGTAGAAGCTCGCCCTCAAAGACACGAAGAAATCCTGAATGAGGTGAGATTAACCACACAAGTGACCACTAAGATTGAGGGAAAGAAGAGGAAGAAGAAAGAAGTCACACCAGAGGAAGAAGAATCCTTGTTTGAGGTTACCTACATTGAAAGTAGCACAAGCGCATGAATGGACAGGCCATGAGCTCTCCTCTAGGATCTTCGATCTTGAAGGTTTAGGTGAAAGACGATTGAGAGCTGCAACAGAAATTTATGCAGCCAAGAAGAGACAAAAAGCATATTTCCATGCACATGTGAAGGATAAGGGCTTAAAAGCAGGAACCTAGTCCTAGTCTACACCTTAAAGCAGCATGCATGAAAGTTAGAGAAGAGCGGCTATGGACCAATGATTATCAATCGGATCTCCACGAGTGGAGCAGTACAACTAGCCACTCTAAAAAGTGACATCCTACCAAGTTACATAAGCGGATGCAGAGTCAAGTTATATCAAGAAGCCTTAACGGAAGAGATGATAAATCGACTCAATACTGCAAAGAAACGTAAGGAAGAGGAAAAGCGAATTCGAGAAGAAGCACAGGCATAAGCTTTAGAACACATTCGACGAATGAAGTTGAGAAGATAGGGTAAAGAACAGCCCATGCCTGACACTCATGAAGCTCTAGGTTATCACATGGCCATGTGCGAGTCTTCTGGTGAACGGTCCCATAGGATAGTTGATCGACGACCCTTTGTGGCCCTCGAAGTAGGACAAGGAGAGAATGCAAAAACTGTGAGAGCTTTAATTGGCTCAGGAGCAGCCAGTAGTGCAGTTCGACTTTCTTACTACCAAATATTGCAACTCAAGGTCAAGCCTATTGAGGCATATCTCATAGGGCTAGGAGGAGTTGAAACCCCTTGCATGGGAGAGGTGGAACTTCCCCTCTACATTCAAGAGATCCTAATGCTACTTCTTCAGGCTTGGGTAGGCCAAAGCCGCCTCACGATTGAATTAGAAAATAAGCGCTCAGGCCATTAGAGAAGGCACCAACTCCTGGTCCCTCCAAGAACCCACATGACGATAACAATGCTATTCTTTTCCAAAGTTCTATGGTGTAGAGGATTGTCACTATTGACGAAGGTACAGAAGTCAATGAGGAGTTCCCATCTATTCCAAAGAGGATTCGAGAAAGGCAGGTCCGGCAACACATGACATTGAGGAGGTCGAGGATCAAGGAGCGTGAACACCAACCTGTGTAATATGAAGTACCTCATGGTAGGAAACAGATCTGGATACGCAAGGGCGGAACTCCCACGGTTCTAGAGACAGGTTCTCAAAGATGCACCAAACCAGTGATACCGCCCAAGACTACAACGAAAGAGTTCACTAGGCAACACTCTAGACGTACCATTTCGATTTGGGTCCCGAAGTAGTCAATGAAGGCTATCCCCAATGCTAGATAGATATGGGTGCCCAAGACTTTCTTACGAGCCCAAATAGCTTCAACCCCAATCACAGGAATGAATCAACACTCACAAGCACTCTTGCAAAACATCTCAAGGCAGACACGTACACCCCACACCACTACACCTTCGGTCAAACCCAGGAATATCGAGAAATGGGTACCCAAAAGGTCCCGAATCCAACACAATCTAGTTCATAAGCCTTTACCTGTCATCAGCTCCAAGAGCTAAAAATCCACAATCAAAGTTTGGAGACTTAAAACCCGTATCAAACCTCCTTACCCAATTTTGTAAATCCATCCACTCTGATGTAGGCGCATTTTGAGGACAGTGCACATCCAAAGTATGCATCTAGGATGACACTAACCTGCTAACCAACACTCACACCCATCACAAACACTTCACGTTTAACAACTCACCACTTGGAAGGTCATGTTATTATTGCGGGGGGAAAACCATAGCGTGATGTTTCCTAAACAACATTAATGGGCCTCTTTTCTTATAACAGATAAGCATCAACAGCCACAAGAAGAAGTCTCATGGCAGTAACAGCAGGCACGAGCTCCCAGGCAGGAACTAGTACTTGAACATTTTGGCAGACACATGTGGGATTATAGAAGCTATGCAGACCATGTTACATCATACTCCCCCTCAATACGATCAACGAGGGCTGGATACGCGACCCCGTTAGGGTAAGATGATTCAGATCGAGGTTTCCACCTCACTCCCTACCACAGATCAGAGTTTAGTTCTAATAATCATCAATAGAGAGAGCTATTCCATCCATCTATCTTCTCCATGTGTCTTGCTACATTTGTGCTCCTCTGTGTGCTTCTTGTGAGTCTCTTGCAATTCTACACACACCCAATAGGTGGTATCAGAGAAACTTCTTCTCCTTATCAAGTTTCAATTTTTCACGTCATAGCTCACTCACACTTCTAACTATGCAAATCAAGTTTGGAGCATAGAATATTGATTTTTGGTAGTCAGAAAGCATTTCCACCAATTTCACTAGCACTGTTGTTCCAATCCATTCATGCAATCAATATTTCCATCAAAGTGATGGATTTTGAGTTGAATTTCAGCATTCATTCTATTTTTCATTGACTAAAGATCTTGTCACATTCTTGTTCTTTTGTAGATCCTACTAATCTTGTGAAAAATGAGAAATGGACATTTACTAATATATGTAGTTATGAACCATCTTCTCATGAGGAGTGTATGTCTGGAGTAGACATAGATGTTTGGTACTTTGATAGTGCGGCAACCAAATATATTACCTCATAGCACAATTTTTTCGGTTCACTTGAGCCTACCCCTATAGGGAATACTATCACATGTGCAAACGACTCCTCATATCCTATAATGGAATTTGGAAAAATCATATTGACTATTGTTGATGGTAGTTCTTTCACATTGTCAAATTCATTCTATGTGTTAGGGATCAAGAAAAATATGTTATCACTTTGAACATTAGACAAGATTGGATTAGTTGTCAAATTTGTTGATGATATGTATACATTTCATGACCTTTCAAATGGTGATCTCATTATTGCTTCTGGCATTTTATGTTATGGGCTCATAAGCTCATATACTATGCAATATATGTGAATGATTACAATTTTTGCTATTCAAGATTCTCAAGATATCTTAGATGCAAAGCTTGGCATGCATGCTTTGTTGATCTGAATTATGCTAGTTTGCTACATGTGTAGAAATCTGATATGATGTCCTCTCTACCCAAACTTGAGGCACGTTGTAAGCATGTATGTGAAGGCCATATTGATGGAAAAATTCAGCATTCTTTCTTCCCTAAAGATGGTTCAATTAGATTTGGTTATAAATCCTCCCTTATTCATAGTGATGTCTATGGTCCTATTCACATACCTTCTTTTGCGAACTACCTTTACTTGGTGACTTCCATTGATGATTTTTCTAGGCATGCATGGGTTTTTCCATTGAAAGAAAAAGATGAAGTGTTTATGTGCTTCAAATAGTTTTTGGTTATGGCTAAAATTCTGTTAACATGTAAAACGGGCACCCCCCCATTCTAATCAGGGGTAAGGATACATATCATCTAATTTTAATGCATTTTTGGCTAAGTGTGGGATAAAGCATCAGTGTACAGTGCTATGCATAGCTCAACAAAATGAAGTTGCAAAAATAAAGAACATTTCTCTCATGGAGATGGTGAGGTGTATCATCAATAGTCAAGCTTCACCACATAGCTTTTAGCTTGAGGCTATTATGTGTGGAGCATATGTACTTAAGAAGTCTCCAACCAAAGCACTACAATCTATCACTCCATAGGAGGCTTGGAATGGTTGCAAGCCATCTCTTCCTCATCTGTGTGTCTTTGATTGTCTGGCATATGCATTAGTGCCTAAACAAGAACACATGAAAATTAGATGATAAAGTAGTGAGCTGTTTTTTTGTTGCATATAGTTCTAAAAGCAAAGGTGATTGTCTGTATCATCCACAGACTAGACATATTTTGCTTACCGATCGTGTTATTTTTGTGGAAAATTTCATCTATGAAGGAGACATCACTAAGCTCAAAACATGTGTATGACACTTTGGTGCCTCTTTTTATAGGTGGATAGTCAAGTTCTAGTCCAAATGAGGTAGTTTTTCAGCCTTTAAAGCTTCCACATGATGATGCAAGTCATCCCACGTCTAATGAAGATCTACATGAAGCACTTGTTGATTAGACAACTCATATGGATGAGGCAAAAACTATGCTCAAATGTCTTGTGGAAACTTTAAGAGATAGCAAAATAGATGCATCTCTATCGTATTGTACTCGAGTAGGATTGCATACTGCTACCTTTGCATAATATTATCATGTGATGGTTGCTTCTAGTCTCTGTGATAGAATGAGCCTATTTCTTTTGACGAAGCACAAAATTAAAAAAAACTAGATCATTGCTATGCAATAAGAATATGATGCTATTATGAAGAAAGGTACCTAGTATTATGTGATTTGCCTCCCTGAAAAATGATTATTGGCACTAAATGGGTATACAAGCTAAAACATAATCTTGATGGAACACTTGACAAGCATAATGATATGCTTGTTGCAAAATCTTGTGCTCAAGAGAGAGGCATTGAATTTGAAGAGACCTTTGCACCCACATGCCAAATGACGACCATTCATAGTATCTTTGCACTTGCATCTCATCATGGTTGGAGTGTACATCAGTCACATGAAGAAGTGTATGTATTTTTTCCCCATGGGTTTGTGCAAAAAAGGCATGACAACAAAGTGTGTAGGTTAAGAAAGGCATTATATGGTTTGAAGCAATCACCACATGCTTGGTATGAAGAGATACATGACTAGTTCATTGATGTGGGTTTGAGAACACTCCAACTGAGATCATGTTATATGTTAAGTGTGGAGATGATGTACATCTAATCATTCTTGTGTATGTTGGTGACATGTTGCTCAATGGTCCTAATGAGAAGCACATTCCTGAATTAAAGGCTGATTTGCATGCCTCTTTTGGGATGTCAGATTTGGGGTATTTGCATCATTATTCTAGCACTCATTTTATGCAAGTTGTTGGAGGAATAGTTTGTGTATATATTGAAACATTATTCCAACATTTTGGCCTTGAAGATTACAAAGCTATTTCCACCCTTGTGGACATAGGTTTACAGTTGAGTCTTCATGATGTTGGAGATGCTTTGATAGAAGACACTCTTGGATGCTTAATTTACTTATGTATACCTTGGCCTATTAAATTTATTGTCTCCCAAAGGAGCACATTTATGCAATCCCTAGGTGTGAAGCATTGACAAGTGGTTAGGCCCATTGTTCGCTACTTGAGTGGTACCTGGATCCTTGAATTGTTTTACCCCAAGGGGGGATCACTACCACTAGATTTACATCAATTTTTTGAATTTGAGTGTCCTACTTACTATGAAACTCATGTATCCACTAGTGGTTTTTTGTTCTAGATATTTTCACTAATGTGGATAATCATCTTAGGTATGGTCCATGTTGCATTTCACATCCATGTCCATAATCTCCGTTATCATCACCAATCAGAAGCACTCCAAACATTAGAAATAATATTAGCCTTATAAACACAACATGGAATGAGATTGAGGAACCAATCACAGTTTCTCTAGTGCCATCTTAAAACGTAGAACCCCAAGTGCAAAACACAAAATATCCACTACCACATTTAATGATTCCATCTCTAAAGTTTGAATCTCTGATGGAAAGTATGCCTGCATTAGTGTCAAAATTACTAGAGTTAGAAATAACAAAAATAATAATGGTAGCAATACAAAACCTAGAGGCATTAAAGCAACTTATATCAAATCTTGATAGGTTGAATCCATTATAAGGAAATAATATTTCATCAAAATTCTTTCAATACATTATAAAGTATGCATGCATAGGGCTACATTATAAGGTCATTCACAAGGAAAGTTGATGGGAAATCCCATACATTGCATCCTTAGACCATGCATCATTTGAAATATGAAATGATATGTTGTTTTCTAGTATTTAGTTATTGAAACTAGAGAGAAACTCATTTGTCAAGCTGAACTCCTCATAAGGATCATTGAAATAGAGCCTGATGATCAACATTCAAAATGAAAAGTGTGAAGGATACCATAGGTAACTTACAATTATACACTAAAGAACAAGATATACTTGGCTCCTAAAGACATACGTACACAAGGGTACTTCAAGCTTACAAGAAGACTCCAAGGTAGGTGGGAAAAGTCCAAGTGGAAATTTAGGATTCTCCTACAATGGAGAATTAACAATCAAGGGAACGTAATCATCCAAAACATGACCAAACCACTCAAACTTGGATAATTTCAAAAAACTATAAGTTGTAAAATTAAGGAATTTGCAACATAACCCCACCTAGATCATAATGAAAAGTTTTGTTGGTGATGAAAAGCTCTAGGAGTGGGGAATGTTGATAGCGATAATAGCAAAGACAATTTTATTTTTTTGCAACTTTTAGTTTAGTTTGATTGTAGATATTTTTATGTGAGGGACAAGGCTTCCCATCAAAACATACAATAGAAGAAGCTAAAAAACGATTATATTTTCTAATAATGTTTCAAATTTTAAAATTTATGAAAAATGTTGGGTGTGTGTATAAGTGCGAGAGACACACAAGAAGCACACACAAGGAGCACAAACGCATGAACACACACGGAGAAGACGATGGCTGGAATAGTTCTCTCTATTGATGATGAATTGAACTGAAGTAAGAGCTGAATAATATCCCTAAGTACAGAGTACCACCACATATGAGAGTATCAAGTATGTGATAACATGGGGAAAAAACCTCTAGCCAGCACTAGAGTAAAAAATGCCCATGTATAGGGAAAAGGTTCACATCAAAGCTACTCAAGGAACACATAAGTGTAACAATCCCCCCTAGGGCAAATGATGTGAGCACATACAAGGAGTGACAAATCAACCCCCACAAGGTAATAATCCTAAAGCTTTGCGAAAAGCTTCAAAATTTTCCCATGGAAGAGCTTTAGTGAATATGTCTACCACATTATCTTGTGTAGGCACATATACCAAATCAATATCTCCTGCATGAAGGCGCTCTCTCACATAGTGATAATGCACCTCAATATGTTTGGTCCATGCATGAAACACTGGGTTTCGTGCAACAGCCAAAGCTCTTTGGCTATCAGTGAGAATATGCGTAGTGGCATCAATGTACATGCAAAGATCCATCAATAGGCGTCTTAACCATGTACACTCCACTGTAGCTGTGAAAATTATCGTGTACTCAGCTTCACGACTCGATGTCGCCACTGTAGGTTTCTTCTTACTCAACCAAGATATACATGAGTCTCCAAGGGAAAAGCAATCACCACTAGTGGACACGTGAGTATCATAACAACCAGCCCAATCACTATCTGTAAAAGCATGCAAGCATGGTTGAACATCTCTGCCATAAAGGAGACCTAAGCTCAAAGTGCCTCTGAGATATCTAAACACATGTTTTACCGCTTGCCAATGCTTAGTGCTAGGGATATGCATGAATCAACTCAATTGGGAAACTCCATACTGTATATCAGGCCTTGTCTTGCATGCATATATAAGACATCCCACAACTTGCTGATAAAGAGAAGTGTCAAATGCATCACTTGAATCCTCAACTGAGAACCTGAATCCTGTCTCAATTAGTGTGGAAATTGGCTTGCGATCCTCAAAGTCCAAACGTTGAAGTAGTTTTTGAACATACTTAGCTTGATGCATAACAATTCCCCCCTCAATGGATACAAACTAGATGCCAAGATAGTAGCTCAAAAGACTAAGATAAGTGACATCAAAAGTATGCCATAAATCAACGTTAAGAATGTCAAGTTTTGCATCACATGACCAAGTCAAGAGTATGTCATCAACATAAAGAACAAGCACTATAAGATCAGCCCCACTTTTGTGTACATAGAGTGTGCTTTCAATCGGACTACACATGAAGCCAATAGCAATAAAGTGCTTATGAATTTTTTCATACCATGCACTTGGAGCTTGCTTAAGACCATACAAGGCTTTATGCAAGCAACAAACCATATGCTCTTTCCCTTTCATAGCAAATCGAGGAGGTTGCTTCACATAAACCTCTTCTTGCAAATCACCATTCAAGAAGGCTGTTTTAATGTCCAACTGATGCACTTTCCAACCTAGATGGGCAGCCAATGCAATGATGGTTCGAATGGTAGTCATGTGTGAAGTAGGTGCAAAAGTTTCCTCATAGTCAATGCCATATTGTTGCGCATATCGTTTGGTAACAAATCTAGTTTTGTAGCGATTAATGCTACCTCCAGATTTTCTCTTAATCTTATAAACCCACTTTGTACCAATGGCATTCTTTCCTTTTGGCAATTCACGTAACTCCCAAGTACCATTCCTATGTATGGAATCCATTTTTGATTGCATAGCATTCATCCATTGCGGATCATCACATGCATCTTCAAAAGAAAGTGGCTCTTCATTACATGCTATAGCAATAAGAGAATAATCCATAAAATTACTTGATGCATGGTGAGAGCTTGATCTTGTTCTACCAAGTAAAGGCGCACTCAATTTGTTGTCCTGCAAAGTTTGTTTCAGTGACTTTGACATAGTTTGTGCACTCTTGATAGACATGTGTTCATTATGTAAAACATCTTCAATATGTACATCATACATGGGCTGAATTTCATGCTCATTTTCAGCCATATTTTGACACAAATGTTCAGTCATATGTGGCTGGAAATTTCCAACTGTTTTGATAATTTCTAGCTAAAAAATTACATCCATGTTTGGCTAGAAATTCTCTGCATTTTCAACACTATTTTTTTGGAATTTTTCAGCCCTTTGAGCCTCAGTTGGCTGCCTACATGGACATAGTCAAGCCCACCATTTCGGAACAAAGCCATAAGTGTATCGAACACATCTTGTGAGCTAACTGTTGGCTGTTTTTTGCATTCAAGTAGAGGGAAAAGTGAATTTTCAGCAAATACCACATCTCAACTCACAATAATTGTGTTTGTTAATGGATGGTACAAACGATATCCCTTACTTTCAGCACTATAACCAAGAAATATACATTTCTTTGCCTTGTCATCAATTTTGTGACGTTGTTGTGATGGAAAAAGAGCATATGCCAAACAACCAAACACAAGCATATGACTAACCATAGGCTTATAACCATTTCAAGCCTCATAAGGAGTGATGACTCTCAATGCTTTTGTAGGGCAGTGGTTCAACACATAGTTTGCACACATGATTGCTTCCATCCAAAACTTATCACGCAGATGCTTTCCTTTAACCATACATCGTTCCATTTCAAGTAGAGTTCTATTTTTACATTCGACAACACCATTTTTTTCAGGTGTATATGGCACCGTACATTGGTGTGAAATACCTCTTTCAAGAAGAAAAAATTTAAACTCATGTGACATGTATTCACCACCACAATCCATCCGTAGAGTCAAAAGCTTTTGTGAAGAAAATTTTTTAGCCATAGCTAAAAATGCTTTGAAGCAAGAAAATACCTCATTCTTTGCGTTCATAGGATACACCCATGTATGGTGAGTAGTATCATCAATGAGGGTAACAAAATATACATGCTTCCCAAAAGATGGAGTCTTGATGGGACCACATACATCACTATGAACAAACTGTAATTTTCTTATAGTGTGTGTATGACTATCTTTTCGAAAAGAAGCGGGATGCATTTTTCCAAGAATGCAACCTTCACATGCATGCTTTTCAATGGACTCAAGTGTAGGCAAACCAATAACCATGTCCTTTCCTGCTTTGGGTGCATCTTTCAAAGAGGTAAAAAATCTTTTGCATGATGTTATGTGCTTTGAAGCACCACTATCAAAGAACCAATCCAAATCAGCCTCACTCACAACCATACATTTAGAATGCAAAGAACAATCATAATGGCATGTAACAACACATGCCCAAAAATCTTGGGCCATGTTAGCTTCATCATTCTTTACATTTTCTGAATTTTTAGCAATAGACATGTTGGATTCCTTCTTCTTTTCATTGCATTTAGTAAGCTTTCTACACTCATCCATCCGAAATGATCTCATCTATGTTTTCCAATTGCTCTTTAAAGTCCTTGATGCATGTCATATACACATCCACTGACTCATTTTCAGCCATACATACATCCTCAAGTTTCTTTCTCAAGTATGTAACACGTGCTTCGTTATGCACGGCATACAAAGAAGCAAGAGTGTCCCATGCTTGTCTCGATGTAGAACATGACCGAATGTGTGGAACTATATGACGCTTCACTGAAAGCACAATCAAAGCATGAGCTTGAGCATCTTTTCCATCCCATCTAAGGTGCTCTTGTGTAGGTGGAGAAAGAGAAACCACTGTACTCGAAGAAGAAGCTCCATCTGTGACAGTAGACTGTGAAGTAGAAGAACTTGTGGGTCTTCGATCTACATCTACCACTACGTTTCCAAGCTATTTAGCAACAAGAACATGCTTCATCATGTAAGACCACATCGGATAGCTGATCCCATCAAGCTTATCTTCAGCTTGAAGCATGCCAAACAAGTCATTGCTGCCCGCCATTTCACAAAGGAACAAGAATGTGACAAAATCTTCACTTCGATGAAAGCTAAAATGAATGCTGAAATTTCAGCTCACAAACCTTCACTCTAATGGCGATTCTAATTGCATGAATGGCTTTGAAATGGGAGTAAAACCCCATCACACCTGGTGGAAATGTTTCTTGGCTATTGAAATTCATTGTTCTATGCTCAAAAGTCGATTTGCACTATTAAAGTGCACGCGTGCCACGACACAAAAATCGAAACTTGAGAAGGAGCTGAACTTGCTCTGGTACCACTGTTGGGTGTATGTAGAAGTGCGAGAGACACACAAGAAGCACACAAAAGGAACACAAACGCAGCAAGACACACAGAGAAGATGATGGATGGAATAGCTCTCTTTATTGACGATGAACTAAACTAAAGTAAGAGCTGAATAATATCCCTAAGTACAAATTACCACCACATATGAGAGTATCAAGTATGTGGTAACATGGGGAAAAAACCTTTAGCCAGCACTAGAGTAAAAAAAGCCCATGTATAGGGAAAAGTTTCACATCAAAGCTACTCGAGGAACACATAAGTGTAACAAAAACTTTGTAGAGTTTTTTTTCTAGTGTGAGTAATGAGCTTTTTCTTTTCACAAAATTCATGCATAAATTTTCTCCTCTTTCAAGCATAAGTGTCGCATTTGAAATTTTTTTCTTGCTTTCTGAGTATTGATTACCTTGAACATCTTCTTTTTTTATATGTATCTCTAACTTTTTGGGTCTTTTCTACAAGATTTGAATGAAATCATTCTAGCTATCAAGTTCCTTGGTTTTATTCTATAAATTTTCTAACCATTCCTCGGATTTCGTTTTTATATATACTTATATTTCTTCTGCGAGCGATTATATTTGTGCAATTCACCGAATAAAGAAGAAACATATGAACATTATATTGACTATCTATCATCATCAAATTATTTATGCGTAAGACATATTACTATTTTAGTACGTGGTTCTCGTACTTTGATTGCCTATGTATAAATATTTTATATTATCATATATTATCATTGATCATGTAAATTATTTTTGCATTTCTATTGCAACTTGTAGATATCTTTATTAGCTGTACGTTGAGCTATCAATTGCATGATGTGGTAAAACAATTAGTGAGATATGATCATTTTTGTGAGTACCTATTGATCTCTTATAACCTATCATTGATCATGTAGGTCCATCACATATGTCCGTGCTTGTGTTTAAAACAAACATAGCAAGTGAGTTCTGTACGCATGAAGTTTTCTTGTAGATTATACATGAAGTTTGAACAACTACGCCTAACGGATAATTGCACATAGTGTTTGAACAAGAAAATTTCTACTTATAACAAGATATCACACTGCTTGTTGTTAAACTAATATGAGACATATTTATTCCTTGGGATATTTTTGCAAATGATAGAAGTGAGTCCTTGCTATATAACAAAAATTACAAACTTTTAGCTAATTGTTGTGACATTTGAACCATCCTTAATATAGTTCAAATGGATAAGACCGCTAACACTACAAATTTTAGATTACAATATAAAGAAGATAGCAAGCTAGCATGCTAGAGTACCTTTCTTCCCATGTGAATATGAATGCTCTAACATGTGTGCTCACTTGAACGGTGATAGTATTCTTAACATGACATACGATGTCTAGCATTTCTAACCTAACATATGGTGTACTTTTCTATCCTTTCTTGCAAAGTTGTTGTAATAGACTATATTGTTCATGTGTGGTGGATTTCCAATCCTTGTTTTCTTGGTTGTTGTAATGCAATATATTGTTGGAGCTTTTTTAATCGTTACATGGCTCCTATGCCTTGCGACCGTCAATTCCTTATAATGAGAATATTTAATATGAAGATTACATCTTTGAGCTTCAAAAGGACTACTTTGGCTTGCGTTTTGTACCTTAATTTTATTTTGTTTGTTGGCTTCATTTATCTTTAATTTGTATTCTTTTTGCTTGTACCCTTTTGGTCTATAAGGTATAGTATTATATAAATTCTTTTAGTTTTCTTAAGTGTAGAGTAGATCTACCAACCTTTTTCTGGTCCCATTCAAGATCTAAAATGTAATTTTATATAACTTCATGCATTTTATTCTATGTCATGCATTTCCATTCAAGATCTAACAAAAAAAAACATTTTATTAATTCTAGATGGGTCGTTGTATATAGTGTTATGCATTTCCATTCAGTATCTAAAAAGAAAAAATTTATTAATTTGAGATGGAGCACAAAGTTGTTCCCTGTTCTAGGGTTGGATCAATGGCTTGAAATTTCTAGATTATGATAATCCTCTAGCTATAAATTCCTATTCCTTTCATAGAAGGCTGATTCAACATGTCCAAAATTGCTCATGTTCTTAATCTAGCATCTTTCAATGACTAGTTAAATATGTATGGTTATTCACAATGAAATCTAGAAGAATTGGATAGATTACTCTCCATGTCACGTGAGTTTGTTGCTACTTCCCCTTTTAATAAGGATTTCACATCTCTGTAAAATGTTTCTACAAATAAAGCAAAATGTATTAACATTGACTTGATGCAATACCAAATCCCCTTTAAAACTGAGAAACAAAAAATGATATTTTCGTACATGTGAAGTTTGTTAATCAAGATAGTTCTTATGAAGGAACCATAAATCAATATATAAAGGAATCACATATCAATCCCATTATTTAGCCATCTTTTTTTCAATTAGAAATTAAATGAAACATTTAAATGCTTTTCTAGTACTTCTAGTGATGACGCAGAAGAAAAGTTCATCATGTGGGACTATTTTTCTAGGTGTTAAAATAGATTTAATCCATTCTTAGTGATATCTGAGGATGGGTGTTACCACGTTTTTGCATCTGATCTTGATATAATGAGGAATCTAGGTCTTAGAGATCTATTTAAGAGAGGAATTAATCACATTCTAGCTAAACATGCTTGAATCAAAGAGGTGGTGGAAGAACTTTCAAGAGTGTTGGAGTTCAAGGTCTACGAAAGCACATGAATAGCACAAGGGAGAAGAAGAACCTTGGAGGAGAACACACAATACTAAATGTATTACCACTTGAATGTACAAAGATAGGTAACCCATTAGGGAAATAGGCATATATACAAACTAGGGAAAAAAACCTCCTAAAGAGGGAAAGAAGTGCCCTATAGGTCCTAGTGTGTTCACACAAATCAATACCTAGATATATCGAAAAATCCACCTTGGGAGTGATGTAGTGAACAAAGAGCTGGCACTCATGTATAAGGAAGTGCCAAGCTATATGGAATCAATCCACAAGAGAAAGTAAACGCAAAGCCTTCGGAAAGCTTAAAACTTTTCCCTAGGAATAGCCTTTGTGAAAAGGTCTACAATGTTCTCCTGCGTGGGAAGATATGCCAAGCTCATTTCTCTAACAGAGAACCTCTCCCTGACATAATGATAATGCACCTCAATGTGCTAAGTGCGAGCATGTAACAGAGGGTTCCTCACAATTTCCAATGCACTCTAATTGTCAGTGAAGATGGTGGTGGAAGAAGACTCACCAACACCCAAATTAGCCATAAGGTGTCTAAGCCACACACACTCAATAGATGTTCTGAAAGCTACCCTATACTCAGCCTCACAACTAGAAGTGGCCATAGTAGGATACTTCTTGCTCAACCAAGATATACATGAGCTACAAATCATGAAACAAAAGCCACTAGTGGATACATGCATGTATAGCAACCAACCTAGTTAGTGTGAGAAAAAGAATTCAAATCTGGTTGTAGCGATCTCCACGTGGGGGTAAAAAATCCAAGTAGTCGGGTACCACTCAAGTAGCGAAAGATGCACTTAACCGTGTGCCAATGTTTGACACCTCAGCAATGAATATACCCACTCATTTGTGAGACAGCAAACTGAATATCTAGCCAAGTAATGCATAAGTAAATCAAGCATACAATAGCTTGCTGATATAGAAGAGCATCAAATGCATCTCCAACATCATGAAGACTCAATCATAAACCTATCTCTATAAGAGTGGCAATAGGCTTGCAACCTTAAGGCCAAACAGCTATTTCAATTGACATAAAGCTATTGTGCCATTGGCTAGCATAAACTGAATGCGTAGATAATGATGTAAATGCCCCAAATCAGACATCTCAAATGAGGCATGTACATCATCATTAAAATCAGCAATATCCTTCTCATGAGGACTAGTGAGGCAGATGTCATCAACATATTTAACAATGATCAGATTAGCATGCTTAACGTAGAAGGTGCTCTTAGTTGGAATGTTCTCAAAACCATGTGCAATCAGGTAGGCATGTATCTTTTCATACCAAGCCGACGGTGCTTGTTTCAAACCATATAATGCCTTTTTCAACCTGCACACTTGGTTTTCATGCCCTTTCTGCACAAAGCCATGATGGTGAAAACCATACATTTCTTCATGCAAGTCACCATTCAAACATGCGTTTTGATGTCCAACTAATGTACATTTCAACCATGATGAGCTGCAAGTGCATAGATGCTACAAATAGTAGTCATTTGGCATGCAAGTGCAAAGGTCACATCAAACTCAATGCCTCTTTCTTGAGCATAAACCTTTGCAACAAGCCTAGACTTATACATGCCAAGTGTTCCATAAGGTTTATGCCTCAACATATATACATACTTAGTCCCAATGGACTTGTTGCCAAGAGGCAAGTCACATAAAGACCAAGTACCATTCTTCATTATAGCATGATATTTAGATTGCATGGTAGCCATCCAATTTTCTTAATTTTGTGCTTCATCAAACATAACAATCTCATTCTCATCATAGAGAATAGACATAGCCATAACATAGCAATCTGATGCAAAAGAGGCACTATAAGATCTTGAACGAGTGCAATATGATAAAGGTGCATCTAATTTGCTCTCACACAAAGTCTACACAAGCCATTTTAGCATAGTCTTTATCTCCTCAATATTAGATCTCTCATTAACAAGTGCATCATGTAAATCTACATCAGAAATGGAATGATGTACATCATCAGATGAAACCTGTAAAGGTTGAGAAGTTGCCTCATTATGACTAGCACTAGACTGTCAAGCTCTAAAAAGAGGTAGCAAAGTATCATACATGTCTTTGGAGCTAACAAATGTTTCCTTAGTACATGAAAGTAATGGATGAATAACATCTTCTACAAAAACAAGATCACGGGTAACCAAAATGCATTTAGTTTGTTGATGATTCAAACGATAGCCTTTGCTTTTAGAATTATACCCAACAAAAATACATTTCACTACTTTATCATACAATTTTTTGTAATGTTGTTTAGGCAATAATGCATTAAACAACAAAAAACATGCACATGATCAATAGATGGCTTGTGACCATGACAAGTCTCATATGGAGTGATAGGCTATAGTGCTTTAGTGGGACACTTGTTAAGGACATATGATACATACATAACAACCTCAAGTGAGACACTATGTGGTAAGTCCTGACTCTTGACCATACACCTTGTCATCTTCATGAATGACTTGTTCTGCCTTTCAGAAACTGCATTCAGTTGAGGTGTATATGACACTATTCATTGATGTTTCATCCCATGTTGAGCCTGAAATGCATTAAAATCCAAAGACATATATTCTCCCCCTTGATCAAAATAGAGGGTGCCCATTTTACATGCTCACAGATTTTCAACCAAAACAAGAAACTGTTTGAAGCACATAACCACTTTAGAGTTTCCTTTCAGTGTATAAACCCATACATGCCTCAAGAAATCATCAATGAAAGTCAAGGAGTAAAGATAGTTTCCAAAAGAGGGTGTCTGCATAGGACCACAAACCTCACTATAAACAAGTTGCAATTCTTGAGTAGCTAAAATAGACACATCCTTTGGGGAATGAAGAATGCTGTATTTTACGCAAAATATGGACGTCACATACATGTTTATCGGGTGCCTCAAGCTTGGGTAAAGAGGACATTATTTCAAATTTCTGCACTCATAGCAAACTAGCAAAAATAAGATGACCAAAGCATGCAGGCCAAAGCTTTGCATCTGACATAGCCTAGAATCATGTATTGCATATGTTGAATCACTCATAGATTTTTCATTGTCTATGAGCTTATACAACCCACGACATAAAATTCCAGAAGCAATAATCACATCGCCATTTGATATGAACTATAAATCTATTATCAACAAATTTCACAACCAAGCCAATACTCGCTAAAGCTGAAACTGATAATAGATTCTTCTTGATCCCTAACACAAATAAAGCATCTAATAATGAAAAACAACTACCATCAGCGGTAGTCAGAATGATCTTACCAATTCTCATAATAGGATAAGAGGAGTTGTTGGCGCATGTGACAATATTCCCTATAGCGGGAGGCTTGAGTGAAGTGAAGAAATTGTGCTACGAAGTAATATGTTTGGTTCTCCCACTATCAAAGTACCAAACATCCGAGTCTACTACAGACATACAGTGTTCATGAGAAGATGGGTCAAAAATGTAATCAATAATAAATGCACTAGATTAGTAGACTCTATTTTTGGTCTAGAGGCCTTTGCAACAACCATTCCAACCTCTTCTGTCTTTGCATCTTTTGCAACCAGTTTTGGACAATTCTTTATGACATGATCATTTTCTTTACACTACTTGCAAAGAATTTCTGCTTTTTTAGTTTCTTATCATCTCTATCATCCTTCTTCGATTATGAAGAATTAGCAGATTTTTGCTTACTTGTAGAAGAGCTCCATTTACCTTTGCCCTTCTAACTAGCTATGAAAGCTTAATCTCCAACATGCATAATGGACTTGTTCTACCTAGATTGATCTTCTTAAAATATAAGGGATACTAAATCCTCCAATGTTAAGGCATTTGGATTGTCTTTCATCATCAAACACAAAATAGAAGAAAAACTCTAATATGAATCAGAAAGACCATTCAAAATTTACACAAGTGAACTATGAGGCAAGACTTCATTAGAAAAAATCAACTGTTCCTTCAAATCTTTGATCTTTGTCAGAAAACGTTCCATGGAATCCCCTTCATTCATGTGCTTAATCTCTAGCTATTTTTGGAGGTAAGCAACACGAGCCTCATTTCTTGCTTGATGCAAAGTGGCAAGTGTATCCCATGTATCCTTAGCTGTTCTGCAAGAGTGAATGTAGGAATAATGTTACATCTCATAGACAAAGCTATCAATGCATGTGCATGAGCTTCTTTGCCATCCCAACAAAGTTTCTCTATACTAGGTGCAACAGGAACTGCAACATGAATAGGAAACCTAAAGAATATCACCATCTTTGACACCTTTTGCATAAGCTTTAGTAACTAGAGTTGCATATGTAATAGGATGTTTTTCAACACACTACACAATATTCCATAGTCCTTTTGCAAATAGTACATGATGCATCATATAAGCCTATAATGGGTAATTGGTACCATCCAACTTATCCTCAATAGCCAACATATGGAACACATCACTACTTTCAGCCATGGCCACTGACTTAAATACCTTGATGCAGAAAAATGATTGTATCTCAAAAATTTGAACAAAATTACCTTGTCAAGTTTTGCTACAGAAAACCTCTAGACACTTATACTAGCGAACCAAAACTTCTATATATCTTTGGCACAAAAAGATGAAATGGCCTGCATAAGCACTATGATGCTGCATTTGGAGGCCAAAATGAGCTCAGATCATGATTTTCGCACCACATAGTGCCCTAGATTCTGAGACTATGACCAAAGAGGTTTCGAGGATGCCCTAGATGAAGTGGCAACCTGCTCTGATATCAACTGTTGGAGTTCAACTTCTATGAAAGCACGCAAACAACACAAGGAAGAAGAAAACTCTTGGAGCACAACACACAATATTGAATGTATTACCACCAGAATGCACAGAGAGAAGTAACTCATTAGGGCAATAGGCCTATATACAAGCCAGGGAAAAAACCTCTTAAAGAGGGAAAAAAGTTCCTCGGCGTACTTTGTACTTAGGGATATTATTCAACTCTTAATTCAGTTGAGTTCATCATCAATAGAGAGAGAGCTATTCTAGCCATTTGTCTTCTCTATGTGTCTTGCTGCATTTGTGTTCCTTGTGTGTCTCTCACACTTCTACACACACCCAACAATGGTATCAGAGCAGGTTTTTGCTCCTTCTCAAGTTTCAATTTTTTGCATCACGGTGCGCTCGCACTTTTAACAGTGCAAATGGACTTCAGAGCATAGAATAGTGAAGTTCAATAGCGAAGAAACATTCCAAGTAGTTGCACTATGGTTTTAGCACCATTTTGAAGCCATTCTTGTAGTCAGAATCACCATCGGAGTGAGAGTTTTTGGGCTGAAATTTCAGCATTCATTTCATCTTTCATCAAGTGGGACCAGCTATCCAATGTGGTCTTACATGACGAAGCATGTTATTATCCACTCTCATGAGAAAAATTTCTAATGTCATTATTTCCATAAGAAATGAATTTCAAAGTAGATTTTATGCACTAGAAAATCCCAAATGTAAAAAGTAAGAATGATGGGCATGTTAAACAATAACCTACATCATATTCTTCATCTTTGCACATAAAAGTATAAAATTTTATTGTAATGGTGTTGATTTGTAAAAATTGTGTAGCATTTCAATTAATGAAACACATAGTGTGGCTTATCATCTATGAAACAAACATATCAGACCACTTAGAATCTAATATTCATATCAACTTTTCATGTTTGGGATTGGAAATTGTTGGAGTAGAGACTCCCCAAATGTGGTTACAATTAAAGATTGGGGTTCTGTTAAAGTGAAGCTAAAGAGCTACATGGAGTTGTCAAAGTTAAGCAAGTGCCAATTTGGGGCCATAACGTCTCTAATTTCTCCTTTAATTTGACCATTCACTCATAAAATAATCTATTATAAACATGTCCAAATCCTATTTTTGTATTTTAGCTCCACTTTTGTACAATTCAAGGATTCCGCAAGCTTTTGAATGATAGGTTAAACCATTAGGATTTTTCAAATCTCCAATTGGAGGATATATGGGCATTTAGGACAAATTTTAAGCTAGGGCAAACATTAGAATGTGAACACGATCCAACTTTAAAATTTCTACGAAGACAATGTACTCTCATTTTCGAGGGTTAGCTTGTCAGCTTGTATTCTTCTCAAGTCTTGTAAATAATAGTGAATATCTTGAAGTTAGCTTCTTCTTTCTCATGAGAGTGGCTTCCATGCATGTGTGTGCATGTATGTGCACATCCATCTTTCTTGAATGATGCGCTATGAGAATGGAGGTCTTCACACCACTAACAATCCTCCCTTAGATAAATGTTATGGGTTTCTGAAGTGGTGTGATGGTGATGCACCATAGTGGATTATCCGTGGAAAAACACCACGATGATGCCCTTAGAGTAGAAAATCAATCCCTGGAGGATGAGCAAGAAGGTTTGCACAAGACTATAGAATACATAGAACTACACACTACAAAGAAAGTATGAACTGAGATTTCCTAGGTTTTAGAAATGTGGTTGAACTTCCAATATATGGTTGATTAGTCCACTATTTGTTTTGCTACAAAACATATACAAAAGTGTTTGGCAGTCGTTTGGCCTTTCACATGGACATTAATGGTAAAAATCTCCCACTAAACACCAATATGGGTTTTGAGTATAAGTGTGAAGCTTTACATAGGCCTATTGAGATAAAATTGGGACCTTGCATCAATAGTCCCATGACTAAAACTTTTACGGTTTAGAGCCTACATTGGTACATACTTGTCAAGACCCTTGCTCCAACTACTTTCATGATAGTGTTTTGGCCGCATCTAGTGAAGTTTTTTGTAGAATTTTCGGATAAAATTTTCACCTATTTTAGATCCAAAGAAAAACACTTCGAGCAATTGAGGAAAGTATTCCAAGCATTACAAGAAAATTTTCCCTTTCCAAAGAACTCAAATTGTGAGTTTTTCAAAAGAGACATTTGATACCTTGTTCATATAGTCTCCCAAGATGGAATTATATCTTCCTATATTTGTTAGGTATTTATAAAAATTAAATCAAGAACTATACCAAGATTGTCACCTTGATAATGGAATTGTGCAGAGATGGATTTGTAGTGGTGTTGCAAAAACTTTTCACTACACCAGCCAAATGAACTCCAGGGATATGTAGTGGGCCCTTTTAGCTTGCCAAAGAATGTATTATACACCCTATGTACCTTCAAAGATCACTCTCAAAAAGATAAATTTGAATAGATATGTTTGAGTAGAAAAATTGAGAGATATGGTAGTGAATAGCACACTTGCAAAAGCATGCAGATATGGACACAAATGATCATGAAAATGAATGCATATTGATTGTAAAGTACAATGGACTTACTGGTACATATGTGTGTCTTGAAACCACACTGTGAATTGGCATGAAGCCTTGCTCATGGAGATCTAAAACCGCAACTAAAAAGCCATGTATATATAGTGATCTTTGGGGCCAAGATTTGAATTTGAATTTTTCTCACCTAAAACAAATCTCCTATCTTTTAGTGATTGATTGATTCTCCAACCACTTCAATAAAAAGTTTGTGGCTTCTCTTTCTTTTTTTCATCAAGTGGACTCAACCACTTTAGAGACTTTTACTCAGATAATTAGTGGGTTAATTCAGTCCATAAGAGGAAAATGTAGGTTTGATCCTACATATTCCAAGATATGGGAAGCCATAGAGAAAGGGGATCCAAACACACAAGTTTCCAACAAGGATGGTGTATCAACATGTACTCAAAAAGGACTCATTGATGGACTACACTATCCATGATGGATATCTCTTGCACAAAACCCCTAGAGATTTAGAGTCAAGACAACAAAGATTGCATGAGTTTCATGGCACACCAAGTGTGGGATACCCAAGAGTTAAAAAGAATTATAATGTTGTTAGAGGAAATTTTATTGTTCTGTGTGTTATAATATCACCCTAGAGTATCTGATTAAGTGCACAAAATGCCAAGTCAATAATGCCTGTTTGATATTTCCAATGGGAAGTGGAGACTATTCCCATGGATTATTATAGTAGGATTACTTTAGACATAGAGATGGCATTACTCTGTCTCGGTAATTGTGCATAGGTTACCAAGATGGCTATTTTTATTTCAACACATAGTACAATGAAGACACTGAGTAGGATAGGTTTCTTGTAGAGAATCTATATTGGTTATATGTTCTGTGTTAAGACATTGTTTCAGATTGGAAAAGGAACTCTACTAGCCACTTTGGGACAGTGATCTTCAAAAGGTTGGACACTTTAAACTATCATGAGCATGACTGAGCATCCATGCATGGATGGGTAAACAAAGAGGGTTAACCAAACCCTATAATACATGCTTCGAGCATACTTAAGTAAATAAACAAGCTACTTAGGAAGATTACTTACATATACTAGAGTTTTTCATATATAAGTGTCGAGAACTCTTCCACTAGGCATACTATATTTATGCCTATGTATGGGTTTCAACAAAGAGCTCCTTATGTAGTAGGATTGCAACATGAGGAACTCTAAGCTAAGAGGGAATTCTTGGAAGAGGTGAATGATATGATTAGGCATGGTGAAAACATTATTAGTAGAGCTGGGCGATAGGGCTAGAGCCTATGTGATCGTCAAAAGAGACAAATCAACTTTGAGGTAGGAGAGTGATTCATTCTATATAAGGAGGCCTTGGCCACATACATACTCAGTCTTGTCAATACTAGTCTTGGGAGCTCAAGGATTCATGACCGTTAATCAAAGGGAACAATCTAGTGCTCCCCTAACATTTTTGTAAGACTAGCTTCTATCCAAGACTGGGCATCATGGAGAATGCTTATGAACAAATTGTGATGTTACTTCAAAGTCCCCATCAACAAATCGAGGACCTAACACATAGATAGACACATGTCAAGATGGAACATCCAATGCATGTAGGTGCACTCGTCTAGGAATTACAAGAACTAATTGAGAATCTTCAAGAAAATCAAGGAAGTATTCAAGTGAATCAATGGGCTAGCTCATCCTTCATGAAGGAACCCAAGATTTTCATACCAAAAATGTTTGGTGGTGATTGTATGAAGTTCTGTAGATTTCTCCAACATGTTAAATTGTACATACATATGCAATTGGATAGATACCTTGACGAGGCATCCAAGGTTGGGTTTATTGGAACCTTGCTCTATGGCCAAGAATTATCATGGTTTGCCCCAATCTTGGAGAAGAACATGGTTGTACTTCAGGACTATGAGGGGTTTCTTTGAGAACACACCACCACATTTGGAGATGTAATGAAAACCCTTCCAACCCACTCTTAGAGATGCGTGTATGCTCGAACCTATGTAGATAGATGTAACTAGGTTCCAATATCTAACACCACAAGACAAACACAAAAGGAGAGATAACAAGTTAGGCCTCTATTGTGGAAAGCCTAGACATATTGTAGTTAATTTTCCAACAAGAGAACAAACTCCAGAGTCACAACCAGCTTGTAGAGCAAGGAAACAAGGAAGTCCAGTTGTAAAAGGGACCATATAGCCAAACCATTATATAAGAAAGGGTCTTATAGTTTTAGCTACACCCATAGAAACATGCGTTGCCCTTGTCAAGTTAATCATGCCTAAGAAGACCCTTTCCTTACAACACTAGTAGATTTAGGAGCCTCCTCATGTTTCATCGACAAAGGGTTAGTTAAGAAACATGGAATTCTAGTACTTCGAAAGAGCAAACGAGTAGTTGCGAAAGTGGTAGATGGATGACCTCTAGCATATGGGAATATAACCATGGAAACCACACCATTAAGAGTACACCATGGTGAGCATGATTTCCACATATGTTTCAACATAATATCTAGTCTAGTAAATGTTCTTATCATAAGATTTCACTAGGTAAAGAAACATAATCCAAACATTAATTGGGAAAAAAATAAAATCACCCGTTGAGATGCCCAAAAGAACCTGAAATACGTCAAAGCAAAACCATTCATACATGCAATAAGGAAGGAACCGACATATATGATCTATTCCATGCCAACTCAAGATCCCAAGAAAGATGATTCAATGAATCTACCTAACCAATATCAAGGTTTTTTGAAAATGTTTTTGAAAAGAAGAATGCAGATATCCTCTTAGAGCATAGACCTTATGATTCTGCTATAGAACTTCAAGAGGGAGCACAACTACCCTTTGGACCAGCCGATAGACTATTTGGATAGAAACTTACAAAATTACAAAAGAATATTGATGAAAATCTAGCCAAGGCATTTATGGTTGGAGGAGATGGTGGATACTCACAAGAGATGAGTTGGTGTAGCTAAAACCTACTTCACACCTGCTATGCATGATGATTTGAGAGTGTTGTGGGCCTCTTTAGCTAGCTAATAAGCATAAATGATCGCCTATGTTGCTTGGAAGATGATGCACTAATGATAGGATCAAAATAGATAGGTAGTCATATGATCCAAGGTCTAGAACTTGCTATTTTGGTTAAGAAACCTACTCGGAGTTTTGCACCCTTCTCTGAGTACAACAACAATTGATGAACTTCCTTTTGGGGCACTTCAATTAGCTTAACAAGCTGCCAATCATGAGTGAAGTCATCTAAAATGATAAACTATATGTACAGAAATATGTATAGAAAATCAAGCATGCATCTTGACTTTTACGAGCCTTGACAGTTAGAGACCACTGAGTAATGATTGATTAATATTTGACAATCAAGTGAAGCATTATAAATGTAACTTTGTAGGATTAAAGTAGACAATATTCTTGAGCTATCATGCTTTAAATCAAGAGAACTAGTTACTCAAAATGTCTCCAAAGATGACTCTAAAGTGCCTGAAAAACTCAAATACGAAAAAATGTAACAATCTCTAACTAGTCCTTGCAAGTCTTTGAAATATACTTTAGCACATGTATATCAAATCCTCAATGCAAGCCCAAGTGTTCAAAGTGAAATTGTACACCAAATGCTCAAAAGCTAGGGTTGGAATTCATTGACTAGTTTCTATTGAAGTGCTACTCAGAATTGGAGATTTTGGTCATCCAGATGCCTATGAAGTCTCATCCAAATGGTAGACTACAAATCAAAACTTAGAAGATAAGCTAAATGAGAACAAAACCTCCAATTCTGAGCTTTGAGCATGAAGTTATGGCTCTTAAAAGGCATAGGTGTGGATGTAGGTAAGTGAAGCAAGGAAAAATGAAGAAGGGTGTCTTTCCAAGCTCAAAATTATACCCAACTATGCTTCTTCAACTATTTTTCTTGCCCCATCCTAATAGATTCCATAGTACAAATGTATATATTTTTTTTCTCAAAATCTACTAGATTCTCCTCCAAAAGCTCTTCTAAATTGATGAAAAAAACTTGAATTTGACTTGATTTACATATTCATTGTAGAAAAGTGATGTAAAAATTTGATGCAATGCATGAAACTCATGAATGCTTGCAATTATATCCTATACACAAGCTCTTAGTTCCAAAATCAAGCTTCATACATATACAGGATCTTGTTCTTTGTTTCAACATCTAAGAGAAGGAGAAAAGAGAAGATGAAAGGGCCCTCCATTACATTTGTCAGCTCCTCCAATGTTGTCCATGCATGTGGCCACATAATGTGAATGTGTGTGTGGCCTCTGTGAGTGACTATTTGCATGATTCTTACCTTGTTTTGGTACCATTAGTTAGTTATTGATGAGTTTCATTATTCTACACATGTATAAGCTCATAATTTGATCAAGACGATGAAGCTCAGTGGCTACCAATTTAGATTTGTCTTTCCTAAATCTACTAGAATATGGTTCAAGTACTTTGGAACATGTATCTCAAAAGTTTAACTCAAGATAGACTAGTTGCAAGATGGCTAGCTCCCAAAACTTGCTATTTTTGTACATACACCTGCTAGAGAAAATGAACTTTGCTCTCAACCTGGTAGGGACTAGAACAATTCCTTTTGAACATAGAAAATAGACTTAAGTAGCTTGCTATTCCAAGTTAAAACACTTCAAATGATAAACTAAGCAGTGACATCAACATCAAGAACATGCTTGCCATTCTCGGGGCTCTGTAGAGATAGACTAGTGAGCAGTAAAATGTAGCTATCACTCAAATTATAAGTGCAATGACCATGAAACTATATATATCACAAACTACACATTAAGATCAAGTCAAGGCACATTAAAACTCTTAAAAATGTTGAGTAGAACTTGAGATATGAGCTTCTAAAGTTACTGCTCTCAGTGAGTATAGTAGAGAACAAAATAGAGAAGTAGAGAATGATGAATGTATAAATTCACATATGATTACAACCACATTGGCAATGAATATTTGCACAATGCAAGTAGAAGGATAGAGCTATGGAGTAAGCTCTTCAATCTCTACAAAATGACATGAAGTGGTCATGTACAAGGCTTGCTCTTCGCCACTTCCTTCTTGCTCTTTTTATAGCTATTGTTGTAGTGAGTTTTGAATTTGAATTCGAATGGTTCTACCTAAAAGTGATCCCCAAAGTTAGGAAATATTCCCTTAGCTCACTAATTCTTGGTTTTAGGTAGTTAGAGCCACGAGTTTGCTTTTTACATCATGGATGAGGTAATCCATTCTTTTTCTTTTTTCTTTTTCACAATTACAAGAGATAAAATGTACTCTTTTACAAGAGGTGTTCACATGACTACACATATGAACATAAATCAAATAATATCAAGCATGTAGGCTGGGTAAAATGCACCAAGAGCTCCTCCTCAAGCCTAACATGCTTGGCCTCCAAATATATCTTTAATTTTCCTTGATTTCCTGCAAGACAATCATCAAATTGAATCTACTTAACTTTGTACCATCAAGAGCTTTAGTCAACATGTCTGCACATATACAAAAGGTTGTGCCATATACACTTCCTCTAGAATCCATCCATTCAAGAAAGCATTATTTACATCAAGTTGATAGAGCTTCCAATTTCTTGATGCAGAAAGACTCATGAGAACCCTAATTGTAGGCATTTTTGCAATAGGAGCAAAAGTCTCCTCATAATCAATACCATGGGTTTGAGCAAACCCTTTAGCAACTAACCTTGCTTTATGTCTATCTATACTTCCATTTGGATTCCTCTTGATTTTGTATATCCATCAAGATCCAATTGCCTTCATAGATGGCTTGTTAGGTACAAGCTCCCAAGTGTCATTCTCCTTCAAGACTTCCATTTCTTCATCCATTACATCTCTCCAAGCTTTCTTGCTTTGTGCTTCTTCGAATGTGGTAGGTTCTTCATTGGTTGAATCCTTTGCAATGTAGATTGAGTGCTTGGTGACCAAAGAAGTATCATAACCAAACCTCTCTGGTTTTTCCTTATCCCTTGAAGACCTTCTAAGTGGTTGATGTGAGCTCTTGGGTCCATATATAGCATCCTGCATCTTTTCTTCACGTTTGTTCTTCCATAGCTTTAGTCTTTTCAAGTTTTCTTGGTCAATCTCTGAATCACTTTCTTCAATTTTCTTTGGCTCCTTTGGTTGAAGTGATTGAAAATATTCATCCAAGTCATAAGGCAGCTTCACTTTCCTGTCATCATCAAACCGTGATTTTTTTCTCATCAAAAATTACATCTCTACTCACTGAAAATCCTTTATTGGTTGGATTGTACAATCTATATCCTTTTTGGTTTTGATCATAACCAATAAATATGCAATTCTCTGCTTTGGGATCCAATTTCCCTCTTACTTGAGAAGGAATGTGAGCATAGGCTAAGCATCCAAAGATTTTACAATGCTCTAGACTAGGTCTTCTTCCATTCCACACTTCATATGGATTGGTTCCATCTAGTGACTTAGATGGAAGTCTATTTATGAGATACGTGGCTGTAGACACAGCCTCTGCCCATAGGTAGTTTGGCAATCCCTTTTCATTCAGCATGAACCTCACAACTTCGACAATAGCTCTGTTTCTCCTCTTTGTTACTTTATTGAGTTTGGGTGTATACCTTGTAGTGACTTCCCTTTTAATGCCTCTTTCATGCAAGAAGTCATCAAATTCAGAAGAGAAGTATTCTACTCCATCTCATCTGAGTCTTTTCAAAGACGTACCTTTTTCGTTTCCAACAAGAGCAATATACTTTTTAAAGGAATTAAAAACTTCATCCTTGTGCTTCATGAAAAACAAAATGGTCGACTTGCTACAAACATCTATGAAAGACACATCATATCTTGAGCCTGATATAGATGGCTCCTTACTTGGACCCCACACATCCGTGTGCACTAGATCCAAAGGATTTTGATACACATATCCCTTCTTATTGAAAGGTTGTCTATGAGCCTTGTGGAGTTGACAAGCTTCACACTTATAAACCATGTGTTGCCTTGTGATATTAGGGAAACCAAGTACACTTTGGTCCCTACAATGTTTTTTAAGTGTCCTCTCACCAATGTGAGCAAGCCTTTTGTGCCATATCTCCAACTTTGTGAGAGTTTGAGATCCATAGCTTAACAAAGCTATGTTCTTTGTATCTTCCACTTCAAATGTGAAAAGCCCTCCTATCTTTTCTCCTTTGGCAATCCTTCTAAAGCCTTGCCTTGGATCTTCAACGTATACTCCAAATCTGTTGAATGTAAGCTGCAATGCTTTTTCAACAGCCTGTCCAACACTTATCAAATTTTTGGTAATTGTTAGGACATAGAAGAATTTGCTTAAGATGTTCATATTCCCATCTGATGTCTTCACATTACCTATCTTCTCCACAAGTGCTCTGTATCATGTCATGTTTGCACTTCATGTTTGTTATGAGGATCTTCCAAATCAGAAAGTAAAGCCAAATTTCCTACTACATGGTTCGAGCATCCCAAATCAATGTAAAAGATGTGATCATCATCCTTACCATTCTTCACTGATAGATTCATAATCAATAATTAATCTTCTTGACTTTGTTCCTCTGCATAGTTATTATAGTCTCTTCTTCCTCTATGGCCACTTTGATAGTTGTTGTTGTTGTAATTGTTGGTTTAGAAGTTGTTGTTGTAGCCTCCATTGTATCTACCCTTATTTGATCCATAGCCACCTCTATTGAATCCTCTTCCTCTTGCATTCCTCCAGTTCCTGAAACATTCTTGAGTAGTATGATTAGATAAGCCATATATATTGCAAGGTTGAGATGATTGGAATCTCCTCATGCATTGCTTTCCACCTCTACCTCTTCCTCTAGCTCTTGCTCTATCTGCAAAGTTTGCTTGGAAAGAGCTACCTTCATCTTCATTCTTCTTATTCTTTGACTTGTCCTTGACCTTAGCTTTATCAGAATATAAGGCAGAAGTTTGATTACCTCTTGAGGACTCACCACCTTTGCTAATCTTTGCTTCATGAGTGAAGAGTTGGCCCATGAGTGTGTTGAGGTCAGGTACATGCATATCCATGTATAAATCCATGGCTGTTGTGAATGAATCCCACTTGTCATCTGCTTTGATTCCATTTATGATTTGTCTGATAATTTGATCCTCTTATGTTACCTCTCCAATGCTTCCAAGTTGTTCAGAAATCTCCTTGATCTTTGTGACATAATCATTCACACTTTGCTTCGGGCTTTTCTTCATTGGTGTGAACTCCATCCACAATTGGTTCTTCCTTGCTCACGTGTTGGAGGAGAAGAAAGAAGCAAGTGCATTCCAGGTCTCTCTTGATGTCTTGCATCCCTTGAAATGAGATAAAAGAAAATCAGAGATTGATTTTAGAATATAGGACCTTGCAACTGCATCCTTCGAACACCAATTTGAAAGTCTTTCCATGTCTTCATGTGATGGTTGCTCTTTGTTCCTCATGGTTGGCATTGCATTATCTCCTAATATGAATCCATATAGATTCCTCCCTTGAAGGTAAGCCTCCATCCTAAGAGACCATGTTGGGTAGTTTTTTCGATCCAATTTGTCAATTGTTGATGGAAATCCATCTCCCATGTTGCTTGACTATGCTTTGATACCACTATGAAGAGAGATGGTGGATGCAATCTGAAGATGAGTTCGTGTTGCTACAATGGGGTTCACACCAGCCAACTAAGACTTCGGAGTTGATTAGTAGACCCTTTGAGCTTCCTAAATCCACCAAAATATCAGCCAAGTGCTTTGGAACTTGTATCTCAAAAGTTTAACTCAAGACAGACTAGTTGTAAGATGACTAGCTCCAAAAAATTGCTATTTTTGTACATACACCTGCTGGAAAAAATATATAGTGCTCTCAACTGGGTAGGAATAAGAACAATCCCTTTTGGACATAGCAAACAGATTTAGGTAGCTTGCTATTCCAAGTTAAAACTTTTGAAATGATAAACTCAGCACTCAGAATCAGATTCATCAACATCAAGAACATGCCCGCCATTATCGGGGCTTTGTAGAGATAGACCAATGAGCAGTAAAATGCAGATATCTCCCAAAATCAAAATCCAATGACCATGAAAATCTGTATGCAGAAACTAGTCTGTAAGAGGAATCCAATGCACATTAAAACTTTGAAAAGGGTGGAGAAGAATCCGAGATATGAGCTTTTGAAGTTATTACTCTAAGTGAGTATAGCAGAGAACAAAATAGAGAACTAAAGAATGATGAATGTGTAAATTCACATATGATTACAACCACATTGGCAATGAATATTTTCATAATGGGAGTAGAATGATAGAACTATGGAGTAAGCTCTTCAAAATCTAAAAAATGACATGAAGTGGTCACGTACAGGGGTTGCTATTCCCCACTTCCTTCTTGCTCTTTTTATAGCTACTCTTGGAGGGAGTTTTGAATTCAAATTTGAATGGTTCCACCTAAAAGTGATCCCCAAAGTTAGGAAATATTTCCTCAGCTCACTTATTTGTGGTTTGAGGTATTAGGGCCATGAGTTTTCTTTTTACATCATGGATGAGGTAAGCCATTCTTTTTCTTTCTTTTCACAATTACAAGAGATAAAATGTAGTCTATTACAAGAGGTGTTCACATGACTACACATATGAACATAAACCAAATAATATCAAGCATGAAGGCTTTGCTAAAATGCACCAACAGCTCCCCCTCAAGCCTAACATGCTTGGCCTCCAAATATATCTTCAATTGTCCTTGATTTCCTGCAAGACAATCATCAATTTGAATCTACTTAACTTTGTACCATCAAGAGCTTTAGTCAACATGTCTGCACATTGCATATCTTTAGAGACATAGCATAGTTGAATATCCTTGCTCATTAGCTTCTCCCTTACATAATGGTAGTGGACTTGAATATGCTTGGTTCTATCATGGTATACTAGATTAGCTGCAAGATGTAGTGAGCTTGTGTTGTCACAAAAAATGTGAGGTGTTGAAGAATGATGTCCAAGATCTTTGTACAAAGACTTTAACCACATGATTTCTTGAGTTGCATTAGCCAAACCTCTATATTCGGCTTCCATAGAAGATAATGCCATGGTTGGTTGCTTCTTGGATGAACAAGAAATGATTTTTGAACTTGCAAAGGATACATACCCGGATGTGCTTCTTCTATCATCTCTAGATCCCGCCCAATCTACATCTGAGTAGACCTTTAGCTCAATATAAGAAGTAAATGGATAAAACAAACCTTCATTCATAGTTCCCTTTATGTACTTGAGGAATCTCTTGGCCGCTTCCATATGTGGTCTTCTTGGCTTATGCGTAAACTGACTCAATATGCTAACACTATAGCATATATCCACCCTTGTAAGTGTTGCATAGTTCAAACTTCCAACCAAGCTTTGATAGTTTGTGATGTCTTCAATTGGCTCTTCATAATCACTAAGCTTATGATTTTCCTCCATAGGTGTACGTGCACACTTGGTGATCTCCATCTTCAACTTGATGAGCATGCCATGCACATACTTCCTTTGTGTGATGTATATACATGAACCTGTGTAGATTAACTCCAATCCAAGAAAATAGGTGAGTGGTTTGAGGTCACTTATTTTGAACTCATCCTTCATTTGACTCTTTACCTGTTTGATTTGTTTGAGATCATTTCCTATGATAATAATATCATCAACAGACACACATAAGTAGATCACTTTAGATCCATTCCTCTTTATGAACAAAAAGGTATGTGCCTTGCTATCTTTGAATCCTTGCTCCTGCAAATAAGTCACCAATCTGAAACTCCAAGCTCTTCGAGCTTGCTTCAATCCATACAAGGCTTTCTTTAATTTGCATACATAGTTAGGATGATGTACTTCCTCATATCTAGGAGGTTGTGCCATATACACTTCCTTTGAAATCCATCCATTCAAGAAAGCATTCTTTACATCAAGTTGATAGAGCTTCCAATTTCTAGATGGAGAAAGACTAATGAGAACCCTAATGAACAGTGGTCTCAACCTCGTAGGAACTAGAACAAAATCCATTTGGACACACCAAATAGGTGTAGATAGCTTGCTATTCCAAATTAAAACACTTCAAATGATAAACCGAGCACTAAGAATCAAATTCATCAACATCAGGAACATTCAAATTCATTCTCCCAAAATGTTAATCCAATCGCCTTGAAAATTGAAATGCAAAAAGGAGACAGTAAGAGCAATCCAACACACATTAAAACTCTGAAAGAGGTTGAGTAGAACTGTAGATATGAGCTTCTGAAGCTACTGCTCTGAGTTAGGATAGAAGAGAACAAAACAAAGAAGTTGCACAATGGGAGTAGAATGATACAGCTATGGAGGAAGCTCTCCAATCTCTACAAATTGACATGAAGTGGTCACATACAAGGCTTGCTGTTTGCCACTTTCTTCTTCCTCTTTTTATAGCTACTCTTGGAGGGAGTTTTGAATTTGAATTCTAGTGGTTCCACCTAAAAATGATCCCCAAAGTTAGGAAATACTTCCTCATCTCACTCATTCGTGGTTTTAGGTAGTTAGAGCATGAGTTTGCTTTTTATATCATGGATGAGGTAAGCCATTCTTTTTCTTTTTTCTTTCTCGCAATTATAAGAGATAAAGTGTACTCTTTTACAAGAGGTGTTCACATGACTACAAATATGAACATAAATCAAATAATATCAAGCATGTAGGCTTGGGTAAAATGCACCAAGAGCTCCCCCTCAATCCTAACATGCTTGGCCTCCAAATATATCTTCAATTGTCCTTGATTTCCTACAATACAATCATCAACTTGAATCTACCTAACTTTGTACCATCAAGACCTTTAGTCAACATGTCTACACATTGCATATCTGTAGAGACATAGGATAGTTGAATATCCTTGCTCATTAGCTTCTCCCTTACATAATGGTAGTGGACTTCAATATGCTTGGTTCTAGCATGGTATACTGGACTAGATGCAAGATGTAGTGAGCTTGTGTGGACACCAAAAATGTGAGGTGTTGAAGAATGAAGTCCAAGATCTGTGTACAAAGACTTTAACCACATTATTTCTTGAGTTGCATTAGCCAAACCTCTATATTCGACTTCAGTAGAAGATAATTCCACGGTTGGTTGCTTCTTGGATGACCAAGAAATGATTTTTGAACCTACAAATGATACATACCCAGATGTGCTTCTTCTATCATCTCTAGATCTAGGACAATGTGCATATGAGTAGACCTTTAGCTCAATATCTGAAGTAAATGGATAAAACAAACCTTCATTCATAGTCCCCTTTATGTACTTGAGGACTCTCTTGGCGGCTTCCATATGTGGTCTTCTCGTCTTATGCATAAACTGACTTAATATGCTAACACTATAGCATATATCCACCCTTGTGATCGTTGCATAGTTCAAACTTCCAACCAAGCTTTGATAGCTTGTGATGTCTTCAATTGGCTCTCCTTCATAAGCACTAAGCTTATGATTTTTCTCGATACATGTACCTGCACACTTGGTGTTCTTCATCGTGAACTTGATGAGCATGTCATGCACATACTTCCTTTGTGTGACATATATACCTGAACCTGTGTAGATTAACTCCAATCCAAGAAATTAAGTGAGTGGTCGGAGGTCACTTATTTTGAACTCCTCCTTCATTTGCATCTTTACCTATTTGATTCCCTCAAGATCATTGCATGTGATAATAATATCATCACCATACACACATAAATAGATCACTTCATATCCATTCCTCTTTATGAACAAAGAGGTATGCACCTTGCTAGCTTTGAATCCTTGGTCTTGCAATAAGTCACCAATCTGAAATTTCAAGCTCTTGGAGCTTGCTTCAATCCATACAAGGCTTTCTTGAATTTTCATACAAAGTTAGGATGATGTGCATCCTCATATCTAGGAGTTTGTGCCATATACACTTCCTCTGAAATCCATCCATTCAAGAAAGCATTCTTTACATTAAGTTAGCATTATCTCATTACTTCTAAAAAAGCTCTCCCCAAAAGAAGAGGTGGAGACCTCTTTATATACAAAATGGCAAAAAGGCATACTATGTGGGATTTCTAAACTGAAAGGAGAATGAATCCCACTTATTCTCTAGTGTGGCACTCACACACACCTATACAAGAGTGCTTTATTAACTGAATGAAAGGTAGAAAAAGGTATAAATGATTAAGAAAATAGAGTGGATCCAAGAAATATATGTTGTATCTTCAACACTCCCCCCCTCCCTGACTATGTCGTCCTTGACAAAGCTTTTGCAAGTATGGAGTTTGTTGTGGAAGAGCATGTAGGAGTTCCTTTTTGATTTGCATGATCCTTGTGCCGTTGGAGTGCTCTGCTTTGTTGCTTTTCTTCATCTTGCTTTTTGCATGTTTGTTTGGAGTTGATTGTCATTTGACTTGTGTCTTTTGCCTCATGTAGATAGGAAGAATATGCTAGAATGTTTTGTATTTCTCTTGTTTTACTTTTTTCTCTCTTAAAAAAAAATTTAATGGTAATGGATGGAGGATGTATGAGAATGAAATAACAAAATGTAGATGATAGATACAAATAGATGAAATTAATTCATCTCTTCTTAGTCCATATGCATGAGTGGGGACTAAGGGTGCATGGGTGGAAAACAAAAATGTGCCTATGCACGGTCTTGTAACGTGACCCTATCTTATGCATACTCTAAAAATGCATACAAAAAACAATGGTGCAAAAAATGGAATGGATCTTGAGCACAGTGCTCAAGGGTGAGGCGATGATGAGGCTTCCTCCAAATCTCCAATTGCAAGAACCTTCTCTTTTCCATCAACCATTTGAAATGGATGATACCTTTGTCCACCAACCTAGAAAAAGAAAAATAAAAAGAAAATTTTTGAATTGTATGTACATGTGCCCTCTTTGTGCCTGGGTTAAACTTAGTGTGCCTAATGCTTGGCCTTTGGATGAGGCCCTATTCACGTGCATACTTGGTGTGCATCTTAAACATATGATGTGCATTGGGCAAGGTTGGGTCTGACACCCATGGATGCTGCACGAAGAGGTTTTAGGCCGCCAATATGTCTTCGCTTTGTTGGTCTTAGCCTTGAGGTTTCTCCTTGGATCTTTTCTGAGTGTTGGCTTTATTGCTTTGGATCCCTTGGTCAAAAGTGGTCGTTCTTGATGATAAGGCATGGTGAATCTAGACCGTAGATTATGAAGTCTAGTGTGAGAGGGTTGAGTTTGTGTAAGACCTTTCTTTGGTACCCATATCATAGTTTGGTTGGGCTCTAAGTAATTTCTTGGCCACCCAAATATGCTTGACATTACAAGGGAAATGTGATTTCTTCTTCTTGGCATAAGGGTCTTTTGGGCCTTCTATGTGAGTCTTTAGGGATAACTCATCTTTACAAGGGGAATTCAACAAAGGTTGAGTTTTTATACATACATCATGCTCATCCAATGGATCATAGGGTTGTGTGGTTTGAGATTGATCTAGAGATTTGGTGATGCATTTATTCTTATTACACATAGAATCTCTAGAGATACAAATGAGTGAAGAATCTTCATGATTGACCATAGATATCACTTTATCTTCCATAGAACTCATACAAAATTCATGAGAAGATTCCAAACTTAGAGGAAGGGAGGGTCCTTCCACATCCTCCAAGCACTTGAAATCCTCCTTTGCTCCCTTCTTCAAAAGTTCCTGTGACTCAAGTATATCAAAGTAAGATGAGCAACTTCCATTTATTTCAACATGAGAATCATGATGGATGTTGCCTTTGTGGGAATGTTTATGTGGATGATATGGACAATCCACAAACAAATGCTCATGACCACATTGGTTACAATGAGGATGCATATTAGGATCATTAAATACATCATGAATAGGGGGGATTTCAAAATTTGCACGAATGAAGGCCCTTTCCTCTTCCCTATATTTTTTGAACCAAATGGAACCTAACATGATATCTTCACGCATACAATCCAAAACATCGAAAATTTCTTTGGAACATACTTCATTTACTACCACACTTGTTTCAATCATGCCCAAACTATGCTCAAAATCACAATTGGTTGGAAGAATTTGTTCGCTAATGAAGGGCACCACATCAATACTGAAAAAATTCCTCTCACATTTTAGGTTAATTGCTGCATAACTGCATCCTCTCCTCTCCCAGCATTCTTGAATGTAAATAATGTGTTTTCTACGTTACATCAATGTATCAGCTGCAGAGTGAATATCATACTCTCGAAGACCGACATCGTCAATTAACCACGGACCACCAGCAATTACAAAGACGGCTTGCCCTCTATAGAAGAAGAAAATGCTGACTTGAACCAACGATATACTACACTTGAACACGCACACCAAACCATATTGGCAGCTCCCCAACCCTCCGAATCCTCCGAGGTTAAGAAGTTAACAGCTTTACTTGAACTATATCAGGCAGAGAATATCAAAGTCCGCCGCAACCTGACTTTACTCAGAAAGCACATGACCACTACCCTCGAAGAGAATAAGTACTTGCAAAAGCAGAACGAAGAGAATTTAGAGGCAGCCATGGAGAGTTCTCCCTAGGAGATCGACCCCAAAAAATTCAAAGTTGTTCCTTCTAGGACTATGAAGACCATTCTTGAGAGCTATGCCGATCTTCTGGAAGCACATGATAATGTAGAAAAGGAACGAGACACACTTCACCGACAACTAAAGGAACAAGGAGAACAACCAAAGATCATAGAATCGACATTAGCTACAGAGGAGGTAAAGCAGCTCAAAGAGCAGGTAGAAGAATTGCAAAGGAAGCTCCTTCAGTATGAACGGCAACCTTCCTCGATCATCGAACCAAAAGCGGAAGAATTACGACTAAGGCGGCGACCAAGGCATAGACCTTGGCATACCTTGTCATCCGAGTCACCGAAGTCACCGTTGGCGCCGTTGGCTGCGCGTGAGGGAGGACCTCAACGATCAAGGAATATAGAGGTTCCCGGTACTTCCCGGGAGGTCACCCATCCCAGTACTGTTCCCCCCCAGAGCTCGCTTAACCGTGGCAATCTCTTGCCACTAAGCTACACTCTTGTGGTGTTTGAAGAAGGGGAAAGACTAAGCTTGACATTACCTTGAACAAGTTTTGGTCCCTCAAAGCTTCATTTTTGCTTTTAAAGCCTATTTCTGAAGCAATTTTGGGGTGTTTTTGGAGCCATTTCGGAGTACTTTCGCACGTAGTTCTCTTCACACAGGTCCAAGAACATCAAGAAGAGTGTTCCTTGTACTTCTCAGACAATAAATATCAACCTTTGGGGCTGCATTTTCAGCCACACTCGTAAAACTACAGGTTTCTCGAGGGGTTTTCAGTTTTGGTGGGAGCAGTTGCTACAAATTTATGCAGGTTTTTAAAGCCTAAAACATCAGAGGTGACAGACACTTGCAGGTGTTATAGGCTAGTTTTTGGGCTGTGTATTCAGCCTTTCAGTGTCATTTTACTGCATATATTGAGCACATACACACCATGTACGCTTCTGTGGATACCGCTTATGTACGTCCATGTGGGCATTGATATGGCGGTTACGTTCTTTGCATAAAGCCTTTTACGTTTGATAAAGAGGGTCGTGGTGAGGTTTTCTTAACTGGGAGACACCCAGATGTCGGGGTCTCTTCGGTGATGCAGGTGGAAGACTTACCCAGCCTCGCCATAGGAGATGTATGATAGTTGTTCATAGGTGCTCGATAAGCCTGCAGTGGAGTCAGTGATTCACTATGCAGGTAGACATGTCAGTACTTGCAGTTTTATGATACTTTGACACTGGTCATATGCTAATATTGCAGAGGATACTCTGGCAAAATTTTTCCAGATTTCTGGTTTAGTCAACTATATAGTGGTCGATTTACTCCTTGATACACTTATTTGTTGGTGTTTGGACTCTTCTAGCTCCATTATCATTCTATTCAGTTCTCTACGATCATGGCATCAGAGGTCTCAGGCACATCCGGTGGATCAGGGTCTAGTGCTAGGGTTCTGAGGAGGAGCTATAACTTGCAGGGCAAAGACCATTTTGAGATCCGAAAATTTGATGGCACAAACTTTGCTCTATGGAACAATCAGATTAAAGATGTGCTGATTCAAAGAAGGCAATGGAAGCCAGTAAATGGGATTTCAAAGAAGCCTACTGACATGGATGAAGATGATTGGGATGAGTTAGATGAAATGGCCAGGTCTACCATTCGCTTGCACCTAGCAGATAATGTTTACTTTACAGTATTAGACTGTGAAAGTGCAGAGGAGCTTTGGAAGAAGTTATGCAATACATATGAAAAAGAGACGGCATCAAATAAAGTATATCTGATGAGAAAATTATACGACCTTCGTATGAAGGACATAGATAGTGTTGCTGCTCATCTACATGAGTTTGATGCCATATTCTCCCAGTTACAGGCTCATAAAATGGATATGGACAATGAAATGAAAGCAGTATTGCTGTTATGCACCCTGCCATCATCATGGGATACATTTTGCACAGCTATTAGCAATAGTGCACCAGGTGGTAAACTCGTCTATGATGACATATGTGGAGCACTCTTGAGTGAGGAGATTCGTAGAAAATCTATGGTTGGCACTCAGAGTGGAGATGCATATAATGTTCGTGATTCTTACCAAGGAAAGAATCAACAACGTGGCAGGAGCAAGAACAAGGAAAAGAATGGTCAACGGAATAAGAGCAGAAGTAAATCAAGGAAGAGGGATATTGAATGCCATTATTGTCATAAGAAAGGACACATGAAGAAAGACTGTTATGCATTAAAGAATGCTAAAGGTAAAGGACAGAATGTTGATGGGCATGTTAAACAGTTACCTGCACCATCTACTTCGACTGTGAAGATTGAAGAAATTAATGCTATTTCTGATGATGCTGATGTGTTGACACTTGATAGTACTGTGCCATCTGAGGCACTTATGGCTGATTCTCTTTCCCACACCTGGCTGCTAGATTCTGGTGCTTCTTTCAAATGTGACACCACATAGAGAATGGTTCTCTAATTATGCAGCAAAGTCTCTTGGTACCGTGAGACTTGGTGACTCTTACTAGTGTGATGTTGTGGGGATCGGAGATGTGGTTGTGCAGTTCATTGACGGTTCAAAATTTACTATGCATAATGTACGCCATGTACCTCAATTATCACGCAGTTTGATGTCAGTTGGTCACTTGATGACCTTGGTTACAAGGTGGTCTTCTATGCTCAGTCCTTTCGTATATCAAAGGGCAATATGGTTATTGCAAAAGGAAGGAAAGTTGGCTCACTTTACCCTTTATTTGTATCACAGAAAGAACACTTGTTAGCTGTTACTGAACAGCCTATGGCTTGTATTTGGCATGGTCGTTTGGGCCATATATCTCGTAGTGGAATGGAAAATCTTTCTCGTTCTGGCTACTTACCTGTGTTATCTTTCTCTGATTTTTCTTTTTGTGAGCATTGTCAATATGGAAAGCAAACCAGAAATGTGCATAAAACGCACATTGACTCTTCAATTCAGCCTTTAGATCTTGTTCATACAGATGTGTGTGGTCCTATGCCCACTAGGTCCTTGGGTGGTTCTCTTTACTTTGTCACTTTCATAGATGATGCTACTAGAAAAGTCTAGGTATATCCTATCAAATCGAAGGATGATGTATTCCCTACTTTCAGAAAATGGCTTGCTTCAGTTGAGACTGAAAAAGGAACTAAGCTTAAGGCTTTACGTTCAGATAATGGGGGTGAGTATACCTCACATGAATTCAGCCTTTTCTGTCAGTGTAGAGGGATTCGTAGAGAGTTTACAGCTCCTTATACCCCAGTACAGAATGGTGTAGCTGAGAGGATGAATAGAACTATTCAAGATAGAGTAGTCTCTATGTTGCGTCATGCAAACCTCTCACAAGGTTTTTGGGCAGAAGCAGTATTGACTGCAGCTCATGTGATTAACCTTTCACCCAGTACTGCCAAAGGTCTGAAAGTGGCACAAGAGTTATGGACAGGGAAACCACCATATTATGATCATCTTCGAGTTTTTGGGTGTGAAGCATATGTTCATATACCCAAGAATCTTAGACAGAAGTTGGACCATAAGTCAAAGAAATGCATTTTTCTTGGATATGGTCGAGAAGGAGAATTTGGATATCGCTTATGGGATCCTGAAACACGGTCAGTGATCAGAAGTAGTGATGTCATTTTTAATGAGTCTAAGATGCATAAACAGCCGATTAAGGAGGTTGAAGTGAGAAGAGTGGTGTTTGAGGATACTAGTCCTCCGGTTAGCATGCATAAAAATGCTGCACATAGGGATGTTCAAGAGAATGTCCATTCAGATCAGTCTGCACATGTTCCTGTTCAGCAACCATTGAGACGTTCTGCACGTGTCTCATATCCACCTGATAGATATGTTCCAGGTTTAGATTTTGTTATGCTAACAGATGCCGGTGAGCCCTCTTGCTACAAAGAGGCTATGCAGATAGAGGATCATGTCAAGTGGGAGCGTGCCATGAAGAGTGAGTTCGATTCTATTCACAAGAATGGTACTTGGGACTTAGTACCTTTGCCAAAGGGCAGGAAAGCTTTACCATGTAAATGGGTATATAAGCTGAAATTCACATCAGATAGTGCTTCTCCAAAATATAAAGCACGACTTGTTGCAAAGGGTTTTAAGCAACAACATGGTGTTGATTTTGAGGAAATCTTCTCTCCAGTGGTCAAGATGACTACTTTGCGCATGTTGCTTGGATTCGTTGCAATGGAGGACTTAGAGCTAGTCCAAATGGATGTGAAAACAGCTTTCTTGCATGGAGATCTTACAGATGAGATCTATATGGAACAACCAGAGGGTTATGTAGTTCCTGGCAAGGAAAGTCTAGTTTGTAAGCTCAAGAAGAGCTTGTATGGACTTAAACAGTCTCCTAGACAATGGTACCAAAAGTTTGATACTTTTATGAAGCCCCAAGGCTATTCTCGAAGCAATGAGGATCATTGTCTCTACACAAAGAGATGTTCTGATAGCAGCTTGATATGCTTGATACTTTACGTCGATGATATGTTGATTGCTGGGAAGTCCTCTTATGATTTGTCAATTCTCAAAAAGAAGTTGAGTCAGACATTTGATATGAAGGATTTGGGGGATGCCAAACATATTCTTGGCATGCGCATTACTCGTGATAGGAGTAAAAGATGCATATACTTGTCTCAAAGTGAGTACATATCCAAAGTACTTCATCGATTCAATATGCAGGGTGGAAAGGCATTGAGTACACCTTTACCCACATATGTGAAATTGAGCAAGGATGACTGCCCCAAATCAGATGAGGAAAAGGAATTCATGACCAAAATTCCCTATCAGTTTGTTGTTGGTAGTCTCATGTATGCTATGGTAGCTACGAGACCAGACATTGCATTTGCAGTGGGAGTTGTGAGCAGATATATGTCTAATCCTGGCAAGAAACATTGGGAAGCGGTCAAAATGATTTTGAGATATCTGAGTGGCACTAAGGACAAGTGTCTATGCTTAGGTAGAGGGAAAGCATCCATTATTGGTTACACAGATTCTGACTATGCTGGTTGTGTAGACAATCGTAAGTCTACATCAGGGTACATTTTTCATTTTGTTGGAGGTGCTATCTCTTGGAGATCTCGTCTTCAAGAATGTACAGTTGTTTCCACCACAGAAGCAGAGTATGTTGCAGCAAGTGAGGCATGTAAGGAAGCATTGTGGCTTTCTCGTCTTGCTTGCGATATGGGTTTGCCTCAGCATGTACCTCACTTGCTCAGTGATAGTCAGAGTGCCATTGCTTTGGCTAAGAATCCGGTCTATCATGCAAAGACCAAGCACATTGAGGTGAGGTATCACTTCATTAGAGATTGCTTAGCCACTGAGAGCATTATTCTTGAGAAGGTTCACACTCGAGATAATGTTGCAGATGCTTTGACTAAAGCTCTACCACAAGATAGCTTTCGACACTGTTGTCACTTGATGGGGGTTACTTGATTCTTGATCTTATGCAGTCACTTGTATACTGTGTAACATGCCCATCAGGTGGGAGGTATAGTTTGTATACTTACACTCAGGTATTCTTTAGCACTCTTTCTTTTTTCTCCCATAGTTACTCTGGCCATATTGACCTTTAGTGGGAGATTGTTACCGTTAGTGTCCATGTGAAAGGCCAAATGGCCACCGGACACTTCTTTGTATATGTTCTTTAATAAAACATATAGTGGCCTGGTCAGTCACAGGCTGTAAGTTCGACCGCATTTGTAAGACCTAAGAAGTCTGTCTTCGTGCTCCCTGTGCACTGCGTTTTCTGCGTATTCTACAACCTCTGTGCGGAGTACTGTGTGTGGCGTCACGAGCTTGTTTTTCTACTCCGAGCATATCGTCGTGGAGCTCTCGAGAAGGAGAGTGCAGTGTGGTGCATCGCCATTGAAATACTTCAGTGTATGCATGTACGTGCACATGCACCTTTCTTGATTGATATGCTTGAGCATGGAGGTTTCACACCCCTCACAATCTTCCCTAGGATTAACATTATGGGCTTTTGACGTGGTGTGATGGCGATGCACCATGGTGTATTATCCTTTGCAAAAACTTCGTGATGATGCCCTCATAGTACCAAATCAAGCTCCATACAACGAGCACGATGTTATACACAAACCTATTGAATACATGCACCTACACACCACATAGAGAGCATGAACTCAGATTTCCTAGGTTTTAGAAATGTGGTTGAAATTCCAATATGTGGTTGACTAACAACTATATGTTTTGTAGCATGCACACTAGTGGTAACAATATCCCACTAAAGGCCAATATGGGCAAAGTGACTATCAAAGAAAATTAAAGAATGATCAAGAATACTTGAGTGTAATCTATCATTTGATAGATTACTCAAAGATTTAGAACATTATCTTGAGTATGAACCTTCTCAAGAATAATGTGCTCAATGGCTAAGCATCATCTAAGGAAGTGATGCCTCACCTCAATGTGCTTGGTGTTTGCATGACAAACTGGATTCTTAGCCAAGTCAATTGCACCTTGAATATCATTAACCAAAGAAAGTAAACATTGACATAGACCCATATCATAAGCAAGATGGGAAAACCACAGTGCTTCCTTACATTCTTTACTTGCTACAATATAATTTACTTCTGTAGTGGAAACACTTGTACCTTCTTGAAGACAAGATCTCCAAGATATAGCACCTCTAGCAAAGTGGAAAATGTACCCTTATGTAGACTTTCCTATACAACATATCAGACATATATCGAGGCTTCTACTGGGACAAATGCATGAGTGTGATTTTTCTCGATGTTGGTGTAAGGGCATGCAACAAAGCACCAATATAGGTGCCAGTATAGGCATTGACAAAAACATCGATATAAGCATTGGTATTTTTGACACTCATGCTGGCCCTTATACCGAGGCCTATATTGGCAGCCTTGCTAGGAGTTTCATCGCTCATATTGGCGACTATGTTGGGAGTACCGATGATCATATCTGCAAAATCGTTCGGAAGAGTGTATTGTTTCTTGGTACAACAACATTACCTTGATGTTGTGTAGCAAAAGACAATATACTACTTATGCTATAATGGGAGTTGGTAAGATCATTCTGACTACTAATGATGGTAGTTCTTTCACTTTTTTGGATGCTTTATTTATGCCAAGGATCAAGAAAATTTTGTTATCAGTTTTTGCATTAGCCAAGATTGCCTTGGTTGTGAAATTTGTCGATGAGAGATGTATAGTTCATGATCTATCAAATGGTGACATGATTATTGCTTCTAGCATTTTAAGTCGTGGGTTGTATGAGCTCATAGACTATGGAAGATCTGTGAATGATTCAGCATATTCAACATGTGTTGTACATGATTCTCAGGCTATGTTAGATGCAAAGCTTTGGCATGCACGCTTTGGTCATTTGAATTTCGCTAGTTTGCTATGCATGCAGAAATCTAAAATGGTGTCCTCTTCCCCAAACCTGAGGCACCCATAAAACATGTCTATGAAGGCTGTTTTTTGGGCAAAATGCAGCATTCCTCCTTTCCAAAAGATGATTCAATTCGAGCTACTCAGAAATCGCATTCCTCCTTTTTGGTCTTATGCAGACACCCTCTTTTGGAAACTATCTTTACTTTGTGACTTTACTTGATGATTTTTCAGGCTTGCATGGGTATATCCGTTGAAGGAAAAGTTTGAAGTGTTCATGTGCTTCAAACAGTTTTTGGTTTTCGTTGAAAATCTATCAGCACGTAAAATGGGCACCCTTCGTTCTGATCAAGGAGGGGAATATATGTCTTAGGACTTTAATGCATTTTTGGCTGAACATGGGTTAAATATTGATGTACAATGTTATATACACCTCAACATAATGGAGTTGTTGAATGCAAGAGGAGGTCACTCATGGAGATGGCGAGGTACATGGTCATGAGTTAGGCTTTATCACATAGTTTCTGGCTTGAGGCTATCATGTGTGCAGCATATGTACTTAATCGGTGTCCCACTAAAGAACTCCTTTCTATCACTCCATAAGAGGATTGGCATGGTCGCAAGATATATGTTGCTCATTTACGTGTTTTTGTTTGTTTGGCATATGCATAAGTGCATGAACAACATCATAGGAAATTGGATGATAAAGCAATAAAATGTATTTCTGTTGGGTATAATTCTGAGAGCAAAGGGTATCATCTATATTATCCACAGAATAAACACATTTCGGTTAGCCATGATGTTTTTTTTGTGGAAGATGCTATTCAGCCTTTACTTTCATGTATGAAGGACATATCTTTTAGCTCCAAAGACATGTATGATACTTTATTGCCTCTTTTTACAGGTGGATAGTCTAGTGCTGGTCCTAATGAGGCAACTTCTCAGCCATTGCAAGTTTCATGTGATGATGCACAGCATTCCATTTTTTATGTAGTTTTGCATGACGCACTTGTTGATCAGAGAGCTTATATTTAGGAGGCAAAAACTATGCCAAAATGGCTAGTTTAGACTTTGTGTGATAGCAAATTAGATGCATCTCTATCATATCGTACTCATTCAGGCTCTCATAGTGCCTCTTTTGCATCAGATTGCTATGCTATGGCTGCATCTAGTCTCTATGATGAGACTGAACCTGTTTCATTTGATGAAGCACAAAATTTTGAACATTGGATGGTTGTAATGCAATCTGAATATGGTGCTATCATGAAAAATGGAACCTGTTCTTTATGTGACTTGCCTCCTAGCACAAAGGCCATTGGCACTAAGTGGGTATACAAGCTCAAGTGTAAACCTGATGGAACAATTGACATGTATAAGAGTAGGCTTGTTGCCAAGGGTAATGTGCAGGAAAGAGGCATTGATTTTGATGAGACTTTTGCACATACATGTCGAATGACTATTGTTCATATCATCTATGCACTTGCAGCTCATCATGATTGGAATGTACATCAGCTACACATTAAAACAACATTTTTGAATGGTGATTTGCATGAAGAAGTGTATGTTTTTTAGCCTCCTGGCTTTGTACATAATGGGCATCAGAACCAGGTGTGTAGGTTAAAGAAGGCCTTATATGGTTTAAAGCAAACACCACGTCCTTGGTATGAAAAGATACATGCCTATCTAATTGCACATGGTTTTGGAAACAGTCCAATTAAAAGCACCTTATATATTAAGCATGCTAATGATGTGCTTCGGATCATTGTTGTGTATGTTGATGAGATGCTGCTCGTTGGTCCTCATAAGAACTTATTACTGATTTTTAGGCTTATTTGCATGCCTCAATTGAGATGTCTAATTCAGGGCATTTGCATCATTATTTGGGCATTTAGCTTATGCACGTTGATGGTGGAATAGCTTTGTGTCAAAGGAAATATATTGACATATTAGTGCAGTGTTTTGGCCTTGAAGATTATAAACCTATTGCCACACCTATGGAGACAGGTTAATGATTGCGTCTTCATGATGTTGGAGATGCATTTGATGCAAGATATTCACTTTGCTATCTCACAAATGAGCAGGTTATGCATTCCCCAATTATGAAGCATTGACAGGCTATCAAGTGCATATTTTGCCAACTAAGTGGTACCCGGCTACTTGGATAATTTTATCCCAAGGGGGAATCACTACCGCTAGATTTGCATGCTTTTGCTCACTCTTACTCAGCTAGTTGCTATGACACTTGTGTGTCCACTAGTGTTTTTTGCTTCATGCTTGGTAGCTCATGCATATCTTGGCTGAGAAAGAAGTAGCCTACTGTGGCCACTTCCAATTATGAGGCTGAGTATAGGGAAGCTTTCACAATGACTACTGAGTATGTATGGCTCAGATGCCTTATGGCTGATTTGGGTGTTCATCACTCTTCTACAACCACAACTTCACTGACACTCAGAGCACATTGGATGTCACGAGGAACCCTATGTTCCATGGTGGCACTAAGAAAATTGAGATGCATTATCATTATGTTAGGGAGAGGTTCTGTACAAGAGAGATCAGCTTGGCATGTATGTCCATGCAGGAGAACATTGTTGACATTTTTATGAAGGCTCTACCTAGATATAATTTTGAAGCCTTCCACAAAGCTTTGGGCTTACTTCCCTTTGTGGATTGATTGCACATAGCTTAGCACTTCCTTACACATGAGAGCAAACTCTGGCATCACTCCTAGTGGGGATTTGTTGATATATTTAGGTAGTGATGTGTGTGAACACACTCGAACCATTGGGGCACTTTTTTTCCTCTTTAGGAAGTTTTCTCCCCCGGCTTTTATATATGTGTATAGCCCTAATGAGTTAATTATCTTTGTATATTCTAGTGGTAATACATTACGTATTGTGTGTTGTACTCCACGCTTCTTCTTCTTTGTTGTGTTGTTTGCGTGCTTTTACACACATCTAACTCCAACAACTCTCTATTGAACCAACCCTTTTAATGTCTTCATGAAGTGCTCCAAGAAGAACATCCATCGACTATGGAGAATTCCTACTATTGCAACTTCATCTACCACATGAACTAGAAAATGAAGCTTAATTGTGACAATACTTGTGGGAAAGTATTTCTCTATTATACAGACAACCTCTATAGCATTGAACTTTGCACTCTCTATGCTATCTCTATTTATCTCTTTAGACGAGATCCATTGCACCAAGGAATTGATTTTATAAATGGCTATTTGCACATCCTCTGCAAGACGAACGGCACTATTCCATTGGGCTTAGTAATTGCCCACAACTCTTGCATATGACCTCGCTCTTCCAAGTCCATCCTTTGTGCTTTGCCTTCTTTCTTTCCGATCAAATTCTTCCAGAGAATGTCTCCCACATTCTTGAAAATATGCATCAAGTCTACCAAATGATTGATCAATAACTCACTCCAATAAGGGAGTTCATGAAAGATCGACAATCGTTTCATGCCAGGGACTGACGTTTCTGAATCCCACAGCTCTTGCCAATCACTATCTTTCATTTGGCATTGTGCTTGTTGATCAATTTTCCCTTCATGTAAAACATGTCCATCAGGCAAATATCTATGATATCCTTCATAGACAATGTTTTGAAGTGCTTTGGAAGAGTGTGCTTTGAGTCGTGGTCCACATAGTGGACAAGCATGGTAACCTGAAATCAATAAACCTGAACATTCACCATAACTAAGCCAATCATGAATCATCCACATAAGTATGCCTTGCACTCGCAAGCATATTCCATAAGTACTAATGCTTTGAACATAGCATGCAAGTCGATGCCAATCTCCCCATCCATATATAGGACCACAAAATGACATGAGTGACTTTAGAGTCTGGAGGCACATACAAACCCTCTACAATAAAGACACCATGCCAAGCACTAGTAATAGTGGATGGAGCAATCATATAGCAATTACCGCAAAAGTTAAAAAACCTCTCCATCTAAAGGATGTGGTCCTCTATTCCATCCTCCATATCTTCTTCTATCATATGTTTGTACTAGAGAACGATCATGAGTTGGCAATGGATAATCTCCAATCATTTCAGTCTCTAAACCAGGAGGTAGAGGATTTCTAGAAACCTCTGCTTGTAATTGATGAACAGCAAGTCCATGACGTGTATGAGGTATATAAGCATTATGAGTATGAGAATTATTATCGTCATCATCATCATCGAGCGAGTATTCCCCTCTACCAACAATAATTTGATTTTGTATATGGGTTTAAAATATAATAATGGCATTACTTTACAGACAAAATATATACTCAAGCATTATCACATTGACCAGGTGGTGGTGCATGGTCAAAAGTACCATAATCTACCTCATGTTCAATACATTCCAATCGTGGTCTTTGATACATTCCAAAGCAAGAATTACACCAACATATAATATGCTCTTGATAGTAAAATTCATCATAATTCCTATCAGATGACACATGTGAAGTGGTTGCATGGGTAGGAGGTGGTGGAGTGCCCTTTGATTGATTAAAATCTGATTATAACAAGAGAAAACATATACCAATTATGTATCTATCAAATATATTTAATATTAAGTGTTTGATATACTTATAGTATATAGTCCTTGCACAGTTAGGAGATGATGGTGGAGCTCCATCTGATTGATCGGAATCTACAAATAATGGTATTAGATATTAATAATTTGATTATTTACATAAATAAACACTCACATATACACATTTACACATGCACAAATATTACCATATACACAAATACACATTCTTGTGGGATAAATGCATGTATTTCTTATGAATGTGTATATGCATGTATGTGTATGGGTATATGTATATACGTGGATATGTATATGTTTGCATGTATTTGTTTATGATGTGGGTATGTGTATGTATATGTGTGTATGTATAAGTGTATGTGTGTATGTGTGTATGTATCTATGTTTATATGTGCATGTATTTTGTATGTATGTATGTAGGTATGTGTGTGTGTGTGGATATTATTGGTGCATTTTACCCAAGCCTACGTGCTTGATGTTATTTGATTTATGTTCATATGTGTAGTCATGTGAACACCTCTTGTAAAAGAGTACATTTTATCTCTTGTAATTGTGAAAAAGAAAAAAGAAAAAGAATGGCTTACCTCATCCATGATATAAAAGTCAAACTCGTGCCTCTAACTACCTAAAACCACAAATTAGTGACCTGAGGGAATATTTCCTAACTTTGGGGATCACTTTTAGGTGGAACCATTCGAATTAAAATTCAAAACTCCCTCCAAGAGTAGCTATGAAAAGAGCAAGATGGAAGTGGCAAATAGCAAGCCTTTTACTGACCACTTCATGTCATTTTGTAGAGATTGAAGTGATTACTCCATAGCTCTATCATTCTAATCCCATTGTGCAAATATTCATTGCCAATGTGCTTGTAATCATATGTGAATTTATACATTCATCATTCTCTACTTCTCTGTTTTGTTCTCTGCTATACACACTCAGAGTAGTAACTTCAGAAGCTCATATCTCGAGTTCTACTCAACCTTTTTTAGGGTTTTAACATATTCCAAAGTACTTGGCTGATATTTTCGTCGATTTAGAAAGCTCAAAGGGTCTAATAATCAATTTTGAAGTCTCAGTTGGCTGGTGTGAAGCCAGTTGTAGCAGCACCAACTCATCTTCAGATTCATCCACCATCTCTCTTCACAATGGTATCAAAGCATACTCAAGCAACATGGGACATGGATTTCCATCAACAATTGACAAATTGGATGGAAACAACTACCCATCATGGTCTCTAAGGATGGAGGCTTACCTTCAAGGGAGGAATCTATATGGATTCATATCTAGATATGAAGCAATGCCAAACATGAGGAACAAAGGGCAACCATCACATGAAAAAGTGGAAAGAATTTCAAATTGGTGTTCGAAGGATGCACTTGCAAGGTCCTATATTCTAAACTAAATCTCTAATTTTCTTTCACCTCATGGCAAGGGATGCAAGACATCGCACTTGCTTCTTTCTTGTTCTCCAACACTCGAGCAAGCGAGAACCAATTTTGGATGGAGTTCACAACAATGAAGAAAAACCCGAAGCAAAGTGTGACTGATTATGTCACAAGGATGAAGGAGATTTTCGACCAACTTGGAAGCATTGGAGAGGTAATTGAAGAGGAGCAAATCATCACACAAATCATAAATGGAATCAAAGCAGATGACAAGTGGGAGTCATTCACAACAGCCATAGATTTATACATGGATATGCATGTACCCGACCTCAACACACTCATGGGCCAACTCTTCACTCATGATGCAAAGATTAGCAAAGGTGGTGAGTCCTCAAGATGTAATCAAACTTCTGCTTTATATTCTAATAAAGCTAAGGTCAAGGACAAGTCAAAGAATACGAAGAATGAAGATGAAGGTAGCTCTTTCATTGCAAACTTTGCAGGTAGAGGAAGAGCTAGAGGAAGAGGCAGAGGTGGAAAGCAAGGCAGGGGGAGATTCCAATCATCTCAACCTTGCAATAAAGGTGGATTATCTAATCATACAATTGAAGAATGTTTCAAGAACTCGATGAACTCAAGAGGAAGAGGATCCTATAGAGGTGGCTATGCATCAAATAGGGGCAGATACAATGGAGGCTACAACAACTACTACCACAACAATTACAACAACAACTATCAAAGTGGCCATAGAGGAAGAAGAGTCTACAATAACTATGTAGAGGGTCAAAGTGAAGAAGATTCATTATTGATTATGAATCTATCAGTGAAGAAGTGTAAGGATGATGATCACATCTTTTATACTGATTCGAGATGCTCAAACCATGTAGGAGGAAATGTGGCTTTACTTTCTGATTTGGAAGATCCTCAGAACAAACATGAAGTGCAAACTCGAGATGATACAAAGCACTCGGTGGAGAAGATAGGTAATGTGAAGACATCAGATGGGAATATGGACCTCTTAAGCAAAGTCTTGTATGTCCTGATAATTACCACAAATTTAATAAGTGTTGGACAAATTGTTGAAAAAGGATTGTAGGTTAGGTTCAATAGATTTGGAGCATATGTTGAAGATCCAAGGCAAGGCTTTAGAAGGATTGCCAAAGGAGAAAAGAGAGGAAGGATTTTCACTTTTGAAGTGGAAGATACAAAGAACATAGCTTTGTTTAGCTATGGAGCTCAAACTCTCACAGACTTGGAGATATGGCACAAAAGGCTTGCTCACATTGGTGAGAGGACACTTAAACAAATTTACAAGGACCAAAGTGTACTTGGTTTCCGTAATATCACAAGGCAACACATGATTTATAAGTGTGAAGCTTGTCAACTTGGCAAGGCTCGTAGAAAACCTTTCAATAAGAAGGGATATGTGTATCAAAATCCTTTGGATCTAGTGCACACGGATGTGTGGGTTCCAAGTAAGGAGCCATCTATATCAAACTCAAGATATTATGTGTCTTTCATAGATGGTTGTAGCAGGTGCACCATTTTGTTTTTCATGAAGCACAAGGATGAAGTTTTTAATTGTTTTAAAACGTATGTTGCCTTTGTTGAAAACCAAAAAGGTTGGTCTTCGAAAAGACTCAGATCAAATGGTGGAGGAGAATACTTCTCTTCTGAATTTGATGACTTTTGCATGAAAGAGGCTTTAAAAGGGAAGTCACTACAAGATATACACCCAAACTCAATGGTGTAGTAGAGAGGAGAAACAGAGCTATTGTTGAAGCTACAAGGCCCATGCTCAATGAAAAGGGATTTCCAAACTACCTATGGGGAGAGGCTATGTCTATAGCCACTTATCTCATAAATGGACTTCCATCTAAGTCGCTAGATGGAACCACTCCATATGAAGTGTGGAATGGAAGAAGACCTAGTCTAGAGCATTGTAAAATCTCTGGATGCTTAGCCAATGCTCACATTCCTTCTCAAGTAAGAGGGAAATTGGATCCCAAAGAAGAGAAGTGCATATTTATTGGTTATGATCAAAACCAAAAAGGAGATAGATTGTACAATCCAACCAATAAAGGATTTTCTGTGAGTAGAGATATTATTTTTTATGAGAACAAATCATGATTTGCTGATGATAGGAAAGTCAAGCTACCTTATGACTTCGATGAAGATTTTCCATCACTTCAACCAAATGAGCCAAAGAAATTTGAAGAAAGTGATTCAGAGATTGACCTAGAAGACTTGGAAAGACTAAAGCTATGCAAGAACAAAGGTAAAGAAAACATGTAGGATGCTTGTTGAAGATACAACATATATTTCTTGGATCCACTCTATTTTCTTAATCATTTATACCTTTTTATACCTTTCATTCAGTTAATAAATCACTCTTGTATAGGTGTGTGTGTGAGTGCCACACCACAGAATAAGTGGGATTCATTCTCCTTTCAATTTGGAAATCCCACATAGTATGCCTTATTGCCATTTTGTATATAAAAAGGTCTCCACCTCTTCTTTTGGGGAGAGCTTTTTTAGAAGTAATGAGATAATTCTAGTTTGTAGTTAGACTCTTGCTCTCTTCTCATCATGATGTGCATGCGTACTTGTTCTCTTCTCGTCTAATGCTTGTGACACGTTGATGTGAGATTACGTCGTGATTATGCTTGTGATTACGATTATGTGCATCATTAATGATGCTTATGTCATGTCTTCTTGTTAATTACGTTGTTAATCGTGCATTGACAAAGTACCATTACGTCTACTGAGTGCTTCTACGCAAACATTTGGGTCTCGTGAGATGCTTCTCGGATTGACAAGTATGAGTTGTGATGCTACAACGTCAACAACTTTTGGCATCGTTGCCGAGGAGCGTTCTTTTGTCACTTACGTGATGGTTTATGGTGTGAAAGAGACGTGTACGCAAGCTTTTCATGATGATTTTTTAGTTTTTCATTTCATTACGCTCTTGTGAGCATTTGTGGCTTGCAAGATTCACAATAACTTGTTGAGATGAGCCATTTTTGGTATGATTAGAATCCCCTTTTTGGGAGATTTATCTACCATGTGTGGTGATTCTTCAAGATTACGAGTAGAATAAGAGTAGTTGTAGAATCTTTTATTTTATTATGACAACTTTTTCTATTAACCTTGTTGTTTATTTTTTCATTAATCATGTGTAAATTAAGCATAAATTGGGGTTCTTCTATGAGTTTCAAGGGTGTTTTGGCATGACATCTTCATCAGCAAGCTTTGTGCTACACCTGGAATAGGAAGGTGAATGAGGATAGGATTACTCTTCTCTCAGGGCTTAATCATCCTGATTAGCTCATCGCTTTCAGCTACCAGCTTTGCTTGCTGCATTCTCCAAGCAGGTTATGGGCGTTCATGATGCCATTAACTCTGTTAGAGAAGGAATTACTAAGGAGTACCTCCGAGGTGAAAAAGTAGGTAACAAACCTATGAAAAACGAGTATGTTGATGGAAGGGTTCATATTGTTTTCAGGGAAGATGCACAACCTTATGAAGTTCTTGAGAAGACAAAAGAGATCGCAGGACCTGGCGAGAATCATCTGCTAAAGTTTAATCAGTTGTTCCATTTTCTTTCCAATGATCAAGGGAGCTTCTATGTCCATAATGATATTTTTTGGCTCAACTATGCATAGGATAAGTGACACAGTACAGAGAGATTGCAGGAACTTGAAGAAGGGCATGGATTCGGAATAGCTAGCTAAAGCATTCGTGGAAAACTATTTCATATGAATCGGCCTGGTCTAGCATCTCTTTATCAAGATGGATCCTTGCTCACATTCAAGGGGCAGAAGCTACAAGGTGGGTAGGCCATCGTTGGAAAGCTCATGAGCCTCCCTTTTCAGCAGTGCAAGCCTAATGTCTCCACCACTAACTAACAGCTTTCTGAACCTGCTGGTGATGAAGAATCTGCACTGCGTTGCCTCGTATATTGTCTCCTTTTGATCACTAGAGATTAGCCATGGTTGCAAAGAAGCACCATAGGCTTGTCAGAAGCTCATTGCTATCTGATCTTCATCACAGATACAAAATGGTTAAGTAGTGGATTTGCATATATACCAGCGATGACAATGGATGGACTGCTTTTAACCCAAAACAGAGAAGATGGAGGAACCTTCCCACTGCAAAGGTCAATAGGACTTTTAGTCACCGATCGCGAGTCTCTGTCAGCAGGCACCCATTTTCTATGGCTTGGCCATGAGGCACTCGATTCTGCCTGCTACGAGCATGGCCTCATCACCTATAATTGGGAAAGAGGGCCTCCTATGGTCAGCTCTAGATGCCTGATTGCTTCTGTTGGCTATGGAGAACCGGTATTTGTTGCAGGTGCATTTGAGAGGGAGGAGTGATCATGAGATGATTCGGCAGGTTGGGTTATCTTGGGATATAGACTGCTATCAAAGGTGCTAAAGTACCCTTTTTGATACAAGAAAAAAAAAATGATTGTATCATCAGTACTCAGAATGGGGGAAGAAATACAGATTGTGGACTCTGTGCGAACACTTGCTGATTACTTTTTGGAGGCTTGAGTGGAGTAGAGGAGAGAGAATGTTCAGAGGAGGATTTGGGTATGCGAGCAAGCTACTACTAGAACTTTAGAATCATGGTGTTAATATTTTCATAGGTAAACAGGTACAGAGTGAGCTCTCTCAGGAGATTCAACTCAAGAATATCGCAAGGAAATACTTTCAACATTCTCAATTATCTCTGTGGGTAAGATGAACAATCTTCGAGGAGGCTCCCCTCAATCTTCATGTTTTCATAATGGAAGGGGGTCTCATCATGTGGTGGGCCTTGAAATGAGCACGGAAAGTTCATCAGATGCTTCTCAAGATCCTGATATGACTCAATTTTTTGAAGCGGTTAAAGAAATAAAAGAGTTGATGGGGAAAATTCAAAAGCACTAAGTCCAGTTACATGTAGATCAGGAAGAAATTGAAATCTGTAACTCAAGCTGCGGGTATGAATGTGCTCAAACATTAGAGGGAATCTAATGTGGATGAAGTAAGCATCATGGTAGAGAATAAGGAAAAATGGAGGCTGAGATAAGAGAGCTGAGAAACAGATTTGACTCTAGAGGAGTTCATGCAGAGCCGACGACTCGATCTTAAGCTTCCTATGCATAGGCTTGGGTCTCTTAGTCAGACATCACTCCAACCAAAAATGTGCTCCGTCAAGCATTTGTCAATGGTCTTGGGGCATCAACGATTTGGAGGACTCTTGGTGCTGTCATCTACGTGAAGGACCAAGGAATGTGCAGTAGTTGTTGGGCTTTCTCTGCTAGTGGATCCAGTGAAGGGGCCAATGCTATGGCAAGTGGTAGGCTTGTTAGTATCTCTGAGGAAGAACTGGAGATAGGTAGTAGTGCAAGTGGATGCGATGGTGGCCTGATGGAGGAGGCACTTGAATGGGTCATTCATAATGATTGAAACGCAACAGAGGAGACTTATCCGTATGCAAGCTACAGTGGAACATTTGCTACTCGCAATATTGAATTGGAGTAACAATATACATGCTCTGTTGATGGTTATGTCTTTGCATGATTTGGATGGCAACCCACTTGGAATTTGTGCCATCGATTCATTATCCTCTGAAGCATGCGACTACTACTCCAGTTATTGCAAAATGGTGGTAGGACTAAGGAACTGAATAATGAGAGATCTCGCACTAAGGATTCCCTTTAAACAGTTAAGTGTCTTCTTTATATCTTGCTATGGATATCCTACAGAGCAGCAAATGCACATTCACACACCATTCCAGGGATGCATAGGAGGTGCTTATGACGCATTGGGCAAAAAAGACATTTTGCCGAGATGGATGGTAATGACAAGTCTTTCGAAGTCGGGAATTTGGAACCAAAAAATCAGGAGAAGTCCTTCCTCCATGGGCCATAGATCTCATCTGGGCACGACAAATTTCTTTTTCTATCGAAACTAGGAAGGAGCTATGGATATGGATTTAATACATGATTTTGCTAAGAAGGCTTCAATTTTAGCTCAAATCAGTCACTTCCAACAGACACCCACAGGGCAAATGGCTGCAAAGGGGGTACATATGAAGGGCCAAAAGAAGGGTAGAAGTGCTAGGTGGAGAGTAGACAGCAAAACCTTTGATCTGGTTTTGCTCTAGAGTTTCTTCAATGTCGACACTCGGGGAATGATTTGTTTGGAATGGTGGTCTTACGAGGTTCTGGTAATTCTTTCTGGATTTCTCTCAAATCTAGAAGGTCAAACTACAGCTATCTCAGTCTTTGTTAATATAGAGTGGTTGATATATAAGCTATCCTTCGGTCTCAGTGCTGCTACCAGTACGTGGTGTCCAATGAACTAGGGGCCCTTTTTACATGGCTAGGTTGCCTGTGGATCGTATCTTTGCTTTTTCTCATTCATCTGGAAGGGAAGGGAGATGCTTAGTCTTAACACTTGGTGTCTTCGTTCAGTGTTTGACTTCCGTTGTTTGATGCATTTCACTGGTTGGGAAAAAGAGGCAAGAAAGACAGCCATACGTGTTGCTCATATTCTGGGATCGAGCAACTAATTTTGGAATCAGGAAAACACTAAAGGAGATATCAACTGAACATCGAACATGGGTTCTTGCCACTTGGTGCACGTTTGCTGTTATTTGAAATCACTTGGTAGATTTTAGCTGGTCTTCAGAATGATTATCTGCATGCATCAAGGTTGTGATGGGTGTAATCTCTAGATACTCCTCTTCTAACCAAAGAGAGCGTTTGATGCCTGAGTAATTCAATCCTTTGACCAAAATAATGCCTTGATTCCTGCCAAGGGACTACAGCTACCTCGGGCTCGGAACCTTGCGGCTTTTTGGGTGCACAATACTTGGAGTTTTCTTTAGATCAATTGTTCAAATCACTTGGACTCTTTTTTGTCACAGACTCTTTTTTGTCACAGAGACGTTGGTCACACAGATTTTCGCAGAGCGCTGTTCGCGGTTCATACATTTCTATTTCCATCTCTCCAGCGAGTCGACATTAGCCCTGTTTCCTCTTCATAGATTTCCATCTCCGCAGTGAGCCAAGATTAGCGCTGTTTCCGGTTCATACAATACCAGCTCTCTAGTAGCTCTCTAGTGGCTGAAAACAAAAGATGGATGAACATTCAATGTAGACGAAGCGCTGGGCAGCGGAGAGTGGGCACTTCACTAAATATGGAGAAATCTTAGAAAGATGCTTAGCTGGCCAACCATGCAAAAAGAAGGACCGACTCATAGCATTGAGTAGGGCATGATTGCAGTCTATTTTTGACCTCCTACGACCTGATCTTTTCATTCATGATACATGGCGCGCACACAACAACACGATTGAGAGAGAGAGAGAGAGATTTTGGGGACACGAACAAACGAGAGTAGCGGGATACTTTCCTTTGATTCTAACAATTGATAAACCAAAAGTGGATGACAGTTGGCTAACAAATTAACCAATTGACATAGGTGCTTATTTCTATGCGGTTTTTCATTTTTTACCAATAAGTACTACCAGCACTCAGACTATTGCTTAATTAAAGCAATAAAGGATCAAACGTGGGTTGGGGGACCTCCTTAAGGTAGGCATTAGCTTCCTAACGGGTGAGAATTAAGCAGCCCATCAAAAATTTGAAAATCACTTGAAGTCATGAAAATAAGGAAGGGGAAGAACCATTGAGTGAGGGAGGGCTTGAAGGCTATGCGAAACATGATGCGTTGGGTCTCAAAAATGATGGTTGAAATATTATGAACTCTTGTTCTTGTCTATTTATTATCATCAATTGATTGCTCTTGGGACTTTAGGAGTTATGAGAAGTATAAGGTATGGTTACTTCCTCACCTTATGATGTTGGTAGTTTGTACCATATGTATATATGATAAATCTCTTTGTTTCTTGTAGAAGAATCCATTATAATTTATTTACACATTTCAAAAACATTTAAAAACACACACACAAAACCTCAAACAAATTCTAAAACACCTTCAAAATTACCAAACAAATATTAAAACACTCAAAAAACCAAAAAATTGTTTCAACAAAACATGGGAAAAAAGAAAGCAAGAAAGAGAATGGAAGGGGAGAAGAACACAAAAATAGAGGAAAAAGAACACTTGGAAAATCATAGGGAAAACAATGAATCAAAATCACTAACCTCATCTGAAAGCAAATCACTTGAACTTGAAGTTGATAGAACACAACTTATATTTATGGATGCTCAAGTAGGAAATTGTTCTAGAATATTGGGAAGGGGAAAGTGATTCGTGAATGAGGGGGACACAAGTGGTGATGTGGGTGGAGGGGGTATGGGAGATTGTGGTTGTGTGTCGGGAGGGAGTGGTGCTATGGCTAGTGATGTTTCCATGGTGTCAAAAGTGTATGTGACTGTGTAGATGGGGACCATGGGTGGGGTGGATGTGATGTTCTTGAATATTGTTGTAAATGTGGGCATAGTAATCCCTCCAAATTGGGTGCCTAGAGAGATAGGAATCCCCATAACATATGTGGTGATTGTGGAAGTTGGGGTGTTCGTGTCTTGGGAAGGAGTAAAGGGTGCGGTGAGGGGTGAGGACTGTGGTGATGGTGGTGCCTCGTGGTGTTTTGCTATCTGTGTAGTGTCTCCTGGTGCCAACACTTCTATGTGAATTTTCTTTCCAGAGTGAAGGGGACGGGTTGGAACTCTACGCTCGAAGATATGAATGTAAGCCATAGTCAAATGAATGGCCTCATCCAGGCCAAGCACGTCCGCATGCAGGTTCATAGATTCAATAAACATTTCGTCCACTCCTTCTTCTGCTAACATCTCACTGATGAGCATCTTTCCGGTTTCTAGTGAGAGCTTGTGATGCTCTTGGACTCTCTTCATAGTTTTATACAACCTTTTTATCTGCGCACTATAAGTTGGGGCACCCTCTAGCTCTGAAGTTTCTTCATATTCTTGATCATGTCCCTTGTTTGCTTCCTCCTCAGTCTCTTCTTCATCTTCCTCTACTTCTAGTACTTCCGGATGGGTCAGGGCTAAAGTTGTTGTGGTAGGTTGTGGTCCTTGGGTCTGCTCTGCTTCCGTCTCAAGGTTAGACTCGTTAATCATCCTAGCAATTTCTTTATCCGTTAGATCATCCAGGGTGTAGCCTTGTGGGAACTCCAGGCCAGAGGGGATCGGAGGGAAAACAAGGTTGGGTCCTTCTACACTCTGTCTGGGTAAGCGAAGCATAAACAGACGGACATGTCACGTTTGTGGAGGGGTCTTCTCTGGTGTGGTGGTGGCTTCCCTTGCTTGGGCACACGGTAATTGGACTGCGCCTCTCATTTTCTTAGATGGAGGTCCCGTTGTTGATAGCCGTCTCTGGAATTCCTGAGCTCTGGACCACACTAGTGCTCTTTGAATATGTACGTCATAAGCTCAGCACGTGTAAATTATTCTTGTCAGTGCACAACACCCATGAAGCACATTCTTATGTTTCTTATTCCAGTGTTGATGTGCTAGGCGGATTTGGTCTATGATCCAGTGTGGTAAATTGATTGTGAGATCCTCTGTCTCTACCAAGTACAAGCTGAACCAGATTCTTTTTGGTGGCATAGTGAAGCATTCTTGGGCAGGGAAGGCAAAGTGTTGCATGATTGTTTGTAGGTGGAGGGCGATGGTTGGTGTCATTGCTACCATGTCCTTTAGTTTGTTGAGATCCTTGTGCTTCATCCTGTCGGGAATCATTGTTTCTTTCTCGATGGGAATATGCATACCTTGCATGTCCAGCGCTTCCTGTACTAGGTTCAGGGTTAGTTTGAATCTTTTTAGCTCGTGGCCTGGCATTAGTGAGGGTAGCACAAAGGTACTATCACCTCCCTTGGCTCTGCTAGGGGTGATGGTACTGATAAGGTAGGAGCAACGCAAGAAATCTGGCTCAGGTACAAGTGCCCGGAAATAGCTATCCAAGCCCGCTTTGGTCCATACAGATCTCATTATTTATGCATCCTGATATTTCTCAAATTCACAGGTTAAGAAATGATACATTCCCCACTTTCCATTAAATTCCAATTCAGCTTCCCAGAAGTATGTGCCCTCACCCAATGGACCTGTGACATCACTGAACCAGTGTGCATGTTTGCCAACCTGTGACGTGTGCCCTTGCGGAGGGTTCTGAATGGGAAGCACATGTACTACTCTAAGTTCCTGAGGCCTCTCACTGAGTTGTGGTTCGAGGAGGAGTGTTTCAATGTCCATAATTTGGGCACTCGACCCCGCCTCAAAACCGGTACCTCCTGATTCTGCCATGTTACTGCTTGTTTGCTGGTTCTGTGAGAATATAGAAGCATGTGTTAACATTGTAATGGACAAGAAAGAACAATATTTTTCCCCGTTACAACATTAACATGAGGTTAGTGGTAGGTTAGTAGGTCAATGAGTGCTCGGTAATTGTGTGTGGAGTTAGTTAATGAATAGTCCTATGAGCTAAATGGAAAGATGCAATGTAAGAATGATGCAGTTAGTAGGTGGAGATGAATTTACAAATGGGGGTCGGGGGTTTATTACAAGCTTTGGGCTACCAAACACAGTGATTGGCTTTTGGTTTTGGTTTTGTGGAGACTCTAGAAGGCTGTATGAGAGTGACTGCTTGAAAATGAGGCTTTTTAGGGACCCATTTACAAGTGATTTTGTGCATGCTCATGGGCGAATATGTGTTCGTGCATATCGAATAAGATTGGGTATCAGCTCTTCGAGTGAGTGAACCATGTTGTACATGGTGTGGTATGTGTGTGGCCAATTGAGCCCGCAAGCAAGCCTTAGGCACCCAAATTTGTCTTGATTGTGGGTCAGCCTTCATTGACTACTTGGGTACCATTGCAAGATAGACTTCAGTTTAGTTAGGGGAATTTTTGAAAAAAATATTATTAGTGTCCTGTCGTTGATCACTAATATGAAGTTTAGATGGTGGTTGTGACTGGACCACAATAGGTTGGTCGCCTTTTCACACCCACACTTGTTTTGGTGGCTTAGATACTGTGCATCGTACTTTCTTTTGGCATCGAGCATAGGTCATCTGCTTCTTCTGCATTTGATCCGCCTTTGGTTGTCGTATCAAATTATGGCCTTTGTAAAAGAATGGAGTTCCACTGTGTCCTTGATTTTTTTTGCTCAGACAATCATCTCTTTGCATCACATAGTTTTGGACAAGAATAGCATGGTCATCTTTATGTGTACTCTTGGAAGGACTAGGAGTTTGTGCCTTTCCGAGTTCTTTGAGTGCTTCATTTTCTAGCTCGATTACAATACGATTCTAGTTTACCCAGACCTGAAGAAGTCCACTTCTTAGGTTTAGCTTGACTGCATGATCATAGATCCAGTCTTGATCCAAGATAAGAGGCTCAATGAGATCCTCGTCTTGACACACTAGCACTTTAACTCTCATTAGAACATGTTGAATGTAGATGGGAAGTGCCACCTCGCCCAGGCAAGGGGTTTCCACACCTCCCAATCCTATGAGATATGCTTCCATAGGATGGACTTTTAAGTTCAATTTTTGACAGTAAGAGAGTTTAACTGCACTAGTGGCTGCACCTGAGTCAATTAAGGCCCGTACAGTTCTTGCACTATCTCCATGTCCTATTTCTAATGTCACAAAAGAACGTCGATCAATTATTTTTTGGGAACTTACACCCAAGATTTCACACATAGCTATATGATATCTTGGACCTTCATAGGCATCTGACCTAGGTTGATCTCTACCCTGTCTTCTCAATTTCATTTTTCGGATGCGTTCCAAAGGTTCTGCCTGTGCTTCTTCTCAAATTCGCTTTTCTTCTTCCTTGTGTTTCTTAGCAGTATTGAGTCGATTTAGCATCTCTTCAGTCAGGGGTTCTTGATAGAGTTTGACTCTACATCCCCTGATGTAATTGGGAAGAACATCGACTTCTAGTGTAGCTAATTGAACTACGCCACTGGTTGAGATCCTATTTATGATCATAGGTCCATAGCCTCTTTTCTCTAGTTTTTGTGCATGTTGCTTCAAAGTGTATACTAGGACTAGGTCTCTTGCTTTCAAGCCTGTATCCTTCACATGTGCATCAAAATATGCTTTTTTTCTTTTCTTGGCTGCATAAATACCTGCTGCCGCTCTCAATCTGGTTTCACCCAGTCTTTCCAAATCAAAGATCCTAGACAAGAGTTAATGCCCTGTCCACTCTTAGTGTTGGTATCAAAAAGTCCAAGGGTAGCACTGCATTTTGGCCAAATACCATCTGGAAGGGTGTGGCTTGGAGTACTGTTTTATAGGCAACTCTGTATGCCCAAATAGCATGGTGTAGCTGTTTGTCCCAATCAGAGCGTTTATTGTTCACTAATTTGGTTAACACATTGCATAGAATCTTATTTGTGCTTTCAGCTTGCCCATTAGCCTGTGGATGATAGGGAGCTGACTTCTTCTGTACCACCAAGAATTCTTAGAGAAGATTTTCAATGACTTCATTCAAGAAGTGAGTGCCTCTATCACTCACTAGCTCTATTGGTAGCACGTATCTAGTGAACACATTCTCAAATAGAAACTTAGCTGTCGTCTGGGCGTCGTTCTTTGTTGTAGCTTTCACTTCTACCCACTTGGTTAGATAGTCTGTGGCCACAATTATGTATTCAGCATGGGACCCTTAGCTGGGGGATTAATAGGACCTACAAAGTCTATTCCCCACTTAGAGAATTCCCGTCCACCCATCATAGGTTTGAGTGGCATCTCATCCTTACGTATAGGATACTGAGTCCGCTGACAAACATCGCACCTCTTCCCATAGGTATGTGCATCCATGTGAAGGGTTGGCCACCACAAGCCTGCAAGTAGTTTTGCTTTAATCACCCAGTCTGGTCCAAAATGTCCTCCTGCTACACCTTGGTGAGCAGTTTCCAAGATCTTAAGATATTCACTCTCATGGACACATAACCTGAGGTAACCATCTTTACCACACTTGTATAAATTATCTCCAATGAGTGAGTAGTCTAGGGCTTCTTGTTCTAAACTTCTTTGCCTAACCAAAGTCATGTCTTGAGGGAATGTTTTCGTCCTCAGGAAAGCTACTAATGATTCACTCCAATCTGGTACTAGAGACACTTGGTACAAGGTGGTATGCTCTACAAGTGGTCTAATATGACAGACTGGGCATTCTTTACACAACTTATGGACATCTGCTTCCATGGTCGGCCAATGCACCCCGAGTCTCCCTAGTGTTTGTAGGGTCCGTTGCCTTGAGTAGTGTTGCTCCAATGCACCTACATGTGCTAATTGCAACCATTTTGCGTACTCATCCTCTTCCACACAACAAGCTAGTATTCCTTGAGCAGTATGCTTGTACATGCTCCTTGACATGATATGGTACTTTTGGGCTTTTACTATCTCCCTATCCTGTGTGTTTATTACTTGATGGTTAGGCCCGTATGTCAATACTGGCACTAATGGCTTAGCCCACTGAGGTACCACTTCCAAATTAAACAAGTAAGCATCAGGAAGTTCATCTGATACTCCTTGTGGGGCCTCTCAGGATGTGAGCCTAGAGAGATGGTCTGCTCTCAGATGTGTCTTGCCTTTCCTGACCACAACTTCAAAGTCATATTCCATTAGCAAGAGAAACCATCTCACCAATCTACCTGTATTGCATGGCTTTTTTACCAAGTATAGTAGAGCTTGATGATCGGTAAAACATTTAAACTTATTTGCAAGCAAATAGTATCTATACTTTTTAACCACATACACCATGCCTAATCCTTGTCATTCAGTGGTGGTATAATTTCGTTCAGATGCATTTAACTGTTTATTGGCATAGGCAATTGGAAGATCCATATTACCTTCACCTATAGGTTATGCAAGCACACATCCAATAGCATAATTGGATGCATCCACATGAACATGAAAAGGCTTGTTCCAACCTGGTGTGGTCAAGATTGGTGCTGAACATAATCGCCGTTTAAGCTCGTTGAAGGAGTTTTCTCATTTTTCAGTCCACTCAAAGTTAGTCAAAAGTCTGTACAAAGGCTTTGCAATGATGGCATACATGTGTATGAAACGTCGATAATATCCACAATGCCCCATGAAAGCTTGTACTTCCTTGACATTCTTTGGCCTAGGTAGCTCTGCAATAGCTCTCACTTTCTCCTCATCCGTGGATATGCCATTCTTTGACACTATGTGTCCTAGAATCTTGCCTTGCTTGACCATGAAAACACACTTTTCTAGGTTCAGGCCGACTTGATATTCTCTACATTTGTCAAAGGTTTGCCTGAGTTCAGGTATATGTGTTTGTCTAATGTTGGAATGAGCACAAAGATCGTCAACATAGACCTCTAAATTCTTCCTCAAGAATTCTTTAAACACGTGGCACATCAGTCTCTGAAATGTAGTGGGTGCATTGGTGGGACCAAATGGTGTTACTCAAAAAGCAAATATTCCCCATTCTGTGGCAAAAGCCATCTTATGCTGATCTTCTGAAGCAATGGCTACCTGATTGTAGCCAGAAAATCCATCAAGGAAGTCGTACACTGCCTTGCTTGCTACTCTTTCTAGCAGGTGCTCAGTGATAGGAAGTGGATAGTTATCTCGAATAGTGGTTGCATTAACCTTCTTCAAGTTAATGCACACACGTATCTTTCCGTTCTTCTTAGGCACCACTACAATGGGAGAAACCCACTCAGTGTGCTCAATTTCATAGATAAATCCAGCTTCTACCAACCTATCTATCTCCTCCTTGATCTTAGCAGCGTAGTTATCGTTATAGGTGTATGGCTTCTGCTTGGATGGTTTGGCATTTGAGGTCATGGGAATTGTGTGTGAGCATATATCAGGGTCTATGCCTTTTAAGTCCTTGTAACTCCAAGAAAATACATCTCTGTACTCCCGTAGCAAGGCTATCAACTCCTGCTCTTCTTCTTCTGTCAGGTCATGTCCTATGTAGGTGCATCTTGCTTCTCCTTCTTCTATGGCTACAACTATTTTCTTGGTGGTTTCTTTGTTATCATAGGCTTCCCCTGATTGCACCTCACGTTTTGGCATTCTTATCATGACTCTCCTATCATCTGTTTCGTACTTCTTAAAGTTTTCAGGACCTCAAACAAAGATTCTTCCTTCTCAGGTGTGACTTCTCTCTTCTTTCTTTTCTTTCCTTCATCCTTAGGGGTCACTTGTGTGGTTAACCTTACATCATTTGTGAGCTCTCCATGTCTCTGAGGGTGAACTTCTACTTCATAGAAGTAGTCTTCATCTAATGCAAAAGGTGGGTCCATAATGATTGACCCTAGTTCAGAGTCACTCGCATCTTCAAAAGCATCGGGGCTAGGTTTGCATTCTTCTAAAACTGAATCTCCCATGATTGGCTCTATTGAGAAAACTAAAATGTCATAGCCATCCTCGTCACAATGGTGTGTCCATTTCTCTTCATTGATGGCTACATCCATAGTTGCTAAAATTTTTGCCCAACCAAGGTTCGAACTCTTCGTCAGGAAATACTACAGGTGCATACGCTGGGTCTTGAATTGATCTATGTGTTTCCTTCACACCTACTTCTCTGGCTTTTTCTCTCTTCTCTTCTTCTACTACTACTTTGCACATCCACAAGTGAGTGTCGTCATGCATCCATGAGGATCCTGATCCTATGGAATGCACAGACTCACTATCGTCTTTGGCTCTATGGATGGGATTCCATTGGATGGGAGGAACATCTCTATGAGAGTAATCCTTGAGATTAACTTTGGTCGTGACACCCAAGTGTTGCAGGTACAGAGAACTGGTTCCCCAATCCTGTACCACTTGCAATTGCCGCATAAATGGCCTTCCCAAAATCATCTCATAGGTCTGATTCTTGCTAAATTCGCATATGGCAAAAGTATGCTCAAACTCTACACCGCATGTAGTGAGAGTTATTCCTTCTAACAGTCCTAAGGGTCTTTCAATGTGACCATCAGCCATTTGCAATTTCATTCTCGTTGTCCTAATTGATGGCTTGCCCCAACGCTTCCATAAGGAAGTAGTAGCAATTGCAACTCCTGCACCTCAGTCCAAAGTTGCCTTGGTTGTGTACCCCTGATGGGTAATGGGAAGATAGGTGTTTCCTTCTTCACCTTCAATCATATCTCCTATCTTGTCCAAGGGTATTTCTGGCACTGTTCTATGAGATCCTACCTAGGAACGAGCTTTTGCTCTTTCACACACTTGTTTGGCTACATGATTCCATAGTTCTTGTCTAACCTTAAGTAGCTTCGCTAAAGTGAGATTGCATTGCACCTTAGTGTTTTTCACTACCTTCGTGTTCCAAGGTATTACTGAGTATTCGTTTCTTACCATGACCGTGGGTGTTCTCATGCAAGTAGACTTAGCTTCCCATGGGCCTGTGAAATGGGGTAGTTCCAGTAAGGAATTTGACTCGAAGTCTAATCTCTCGTGAGATTGTGCACTCTCTTGTTCCTCATAAATGTAAGGAATATCTTGTGGGAATTGATCATGTGCGTCATCCACAAGTTCAATGGGAGGTAGAACTTCACTCTCTTTAGCCCATTTCTCTTCTTGAATCTCTCGTAAGAATTCAGGTGAGTATCGATTCATAGAAAAGGGTGTATCTGGCTCTGTGGAATTAGACACATAAGCTTCCTGAGGGGGAATGCTTATTCTTTTACTTACCTCATCTCTTCCTTGGGAATTTCCTTCCTTGGCAGATCTTGCAATTATGCTCTCTAACTTTTCTAATAGTCTATCCAAGTGCAATTGGGCTTAGCTAAGCTAGAGTAGTTGAAAAGGCAACTGGCTTCAAACATGGTCTAAGCCAATGCCACCATTTTCGTGCAAAGCTTGGTTCTTTCTATCTCTAGGTCAGCTCTAGGATAATATTTGTCATGATCTGTCACATTCGGCCCTTCTGGATTCTGGCCTGATATGCCTTAAGCATCATGTCTATATCCTCAGGAGTGGGGTCAACTAACACTGATCCTACTCTAGGGGGTGCTAGAATTGGTTGAAAGATGGTGGATTAGATGCTGATAGGGATGATGGTGGTGGTGGTATGTGAGAGTGTGTTTGAGAGGTGAGTTCAACAATTTTGGCTTTTGTTTCTCTTATGCTTTCTTCTAAGCCGCTCATCTGCTTAGCCCATTGTCTTTTCATCCTTTCCCGACTATCTTTCTAGGCTCTAGTCCTCTTCTTGGTTATGCTCTCGGTTTTGCTAACCTTTCAACTCTTTTCTTGACCTAATCCTTGGGCTTGCTGCGTAGCTTGGGCTCTAGTGACCACTTGCACAGGGGCAGTGGAAGTAACACTTCCTATAGAGTCTACTACTAACCCAATGACATTGATAGGAGTGATTTTTGGCATGTTATTGGGGTTCTTTGGGAAATCTCGTAAGAGATGCTCCTTCCCTCAATCTTGACAAAAGCCTTGAATTGTCACCGATTGGGGTTGAGTAGGGGCAGGTATAGGGCAATCACGAAGGAGGTGGTCTCCCTGACATCTGAAGCACGGTCCTCTAGGAAGAGGGGGTCTTACCTGCCTAGGTTGAGGTCTAGAGTTGGGGTTTGCATACATAACATTTGCATATTCGGGCTCCCAACTAGGTTCACTCGGTTCTTCACAATAGTAGGACTCACTATGTTCAGGTGACTGCATGTAGTAAGCCTGGGAACTATCAACATGGGTAGAATCAAAACTATGGTCACTAGGGTCGCTTTCTGATAGTAATGGAATTACGGGGACTATAGCTCTATTCAAATTCTCCTCTACAGCTGCATATTTCACTGGAATTACATTGGCTGGAGTAGGAGGTTGCTAGGATAGCACTGGTTGAGGTCTTTGTTGGGCCTGATATTGTGGTTGGTAGTGTTGTTGTGGCCTAGCATACTGTTGTGGTGAGTACTGGTTCGGGTATCTTCCTTGTTGCGGATGTGGTTGAGGGTAATTTTGTCTGATAGCTTGTTTGTTATAAGGGCAGTCTTGGGCAGTGTGGTTGGTGTATCTTCGCTCTATCGTGCAATACTGGCTACTAGAATTCACTTGGGGTTGCGCCATAATAGGACATACACTTGCAAAATGGTCCACCCCAGAGGTGTAGCATCGTCTCCCTGGGGTAAATCGAGGTATTTGTTTGCTAGAGACACCTAATTTCTAAGCTACTTTCTCTGCAAGCTCCTCAATAGACGTGGATTGCCTGGAAGAGAGGCTGGTAGAGCTACCTGAATCTTTGTAGATTTTTGAGAGCTCCAGCTCCTCTCCTAAATTATCCTCTATGTCTATGCACATGCGGACACACTCTTCTATGGTTCTAGGGTCCTTCAAGTACACGTGTGATCTCAACTTTGCACTCAGCAGTCCATCTAGGAATAAAGCCACTTGTTTGGCTGGTGCGGCTAACTCAGGAACAGGACACCTCTCTAAGTATTGCCTAGATATCCTTCCTACCAGTCGAACTCTCTCTTGAGGTGTCTGCTTGAAGCTATGAATCAATGAGGAAGTATTATGGCTTATACCACTCTTAGAGAATTTAGTGATGAAAGCCTCTAGAAGTTGGTCTATGCTCTTGAATTGTCTCTCATTCAGTGGTTGAAACCATGTAAGGGTTGTGTTCCTAAGGGTTAGACCAAAAGCATTGTATTGCGTGAATAGGTCCTCCACTTGTTCAACTCTCAAGACTTGCCTAAACTCGGCCACATGATCGTATGGATCTCCAGTGCCATCAAAGTAGTTCTTCATGGACTTAACCAACTGGGTTGGCCTCAAGGTTCTAGTATGTTCCCTAGGTCGTGGCAAAGGAAAATCATCAGCATTTCTTTGGTTTCTTAGGGTTCTAGGTCTCTCAATTTCTTCTCTCTCCATCTTTTTTCTCAACCTTTCTCTTCCCAATGTGTTGGCAAAGCTTACCTCCGGCCTATCTTGACTTCTATCCTTTTGAGCTCCATGGACTTGGGACGTTCCCACTCCTAGGTGACCATAAGAGACATTAGATCTTGGTTGGGGGAAAACAAATTCACCCTTCCAAGTGTAGGCATGCCTACCATGCTCTATGACCACAAAGATCCTCTTCGAAGTATTGTCTAGGTAGGTCACTTTGTTGGGACTATCAGGATCTTTGAACTCATTGATCATGAGTGCTCCAACCTCATTTTGTCGATCAGGCTTATACCTCCAAAAGGCTTCATCATTCTCTCGATTTAAGAGCAGTTCTATGCTCTTATTGTCCTGGGGCACCCACTCTGGTGTGATAATTCTAGTGAGTATCGATTTGCCTCGAGGGGTTTTAGGCTCTCCACTTAGGTTCCCTTGCTCTAGATCACCTATGTCCGTCTCAGGGATCACATTCTCATATTCGTATTTTCTATCTGGGTGAATGGTTACTACATATATGGTTCCTTCTTTGTCCAGGTATGCACCATTTTCAAACTTGACTGCTAGATGTTCAAGTCCAATGGGTTGATTTGGGCTTTTGATCTGAACCATAGATCTTCCTAGGCCGTCCTCATAGATGCAAGCACCTAATCGGTTGGTCCTAAGGTATTCGAGTTGCGTCTTGTAAGGGCCTTCTACCGTGTGTAAGTATGGCTCACCTGAACTTCCTGTGGGTCTCTCCATACCGTGAGACATCTCAGACTCGCTAGTTTCAGAGCTAGGGTAGTGCGAATAGTGGCTCAACTGCTAGGCCCAAGACCGGGCAGTATGATTCACACTAGCCTCTGAAGACCTAAGGCTTTGTTTATCCCTCCCTAGGTGTCGTCCTGATCAAAGGTTCATATGCCTTAGTGAGCAATCCTAATTTTTACCCAAGGTACAACCTCGTTGCAGATCACTTTATATCAGTCACTTGGTTCATTTTCGGTTGATTAGTGTGTTTATGCTCTTGTCTGTATCATGTCGTCAGGAGTATTTGAGTGATTTTCCGCACTTTTGAGTTGATCGTTCCACATTGAGTTCTTTTCTTTTTAAGTCATCGATCGCAAAGAGACTATCTTTATGCTTGAACTTGAGTATTTAATAGTCTTCAACTTGATAGATGCCTATCATCGCAGTGACTTACTCCTAGCACTACTCGCACCTAGCCTAAGCTAGGAATTGACAGAGGGAGTTGAGAATATTCCAACCTCACTTGCGGATCCCCTGCTTTGTAGTGCTCAAGAACCTCGTTCTCAAGCTTGCAGAATGCCCTTGCTTTGGATGCCCTCTAATGCTCTCAATGGACCTGTAAAAGTCCCAAAGTTAGCTCAAGACTTAAATTCAAATGACAGAACAAATCACTTTCATTCATGTAATCCAGATATCAATTTTGCATTGTGTCTATATAGAAACAATTCTAGAGATGCCTTAGTTTGGTTCCCCTTGGGTATGGTCAACTTAAAATTACTATATCTACTATTCGTGATATTAATTTTACTGAGCTTTGGGAGTACTCCCCACGAGCTTTCCAACAAAATCAAAATCACAGCAAACGGATTTTGTATGAGAAAGTTGTGCCAATTCAAGGTTCTGGGCTAGGCTAGCAGGCAAACAGGATTTCTCAAATTACTTTGTGTAGCGGCCTCACAATGCTCTACTAAACCCTAAATGCTTTCCACACATTAGCGAAAACTAGACCAAATATTTTTTGCCCTAGAAAATGGCCGAATTTTCCCGTCAATCGCGATCGAGTGGTCTGTCAATTGCAATTGATATGTCAGTCACGATCGACGTGTCAGTCATGATTGATAGGTCCGTCTTGGCTGTCAGTACCGATTGATGGGTCAATCGCGATTGACATGTGGCCCGAATTTTCAATCAATCATGGTCAAAGGATTGTAGACTGGGCCAATCACGATCGACAGGTCCGTCGGGGCTGTCAATCGCAATTGATGGGCCAATCACGATTGACACGTGTCATGCGAGGGGTCTATCGATCATGGTCAAAGCATCATTGACTCTGTCGGTCGCGATTGATCGGTCCATCATGGCTGTCAGTCACGATTGATGGGTCAATTTCGATTGACACGTGGCAAGCGTAGAACATCTCTGTCGTATTCAATCGATTGTTGACTCTATCGGTCGCGATCGACGTGTCGATCGCGATTGAGAGGTCGGTCTGCAAGTGTCCGTCGTCGTTTGTCGATTGCGATTGAAGTGTCGATCGCGATGACAAAAAACTGAGGAATTTTAAAATTTCAAACACATATCCATGAAGCTCTAGGCCTACACATCACATTTATGCACTTAGTTTAGCAAATGGATCACTTTTTATGTCAGTCGCGATTGACAGAGGTCAACACCTCGGGAGGTGCACAATCAAAAATTTTACCTACTAGAGCTGGTACAACTGCTGGGGATGCCAATTCTTGTAGAAAATCTCAGAAAACAAGAAAATGCACAAGCACACAATCGCTCTCTCGCTCTCTCGCTCTCTCTCACAAGTGAAATGGGGGGAAATGGCATGGGAATGGTGATATGACCAAAAAACTAAAAATGTCACGATGATGGAGATGGAGCTGGGAGATGGTGAGGATGATGATGGTGATGATGATAGTGAAGGAAAAAGAAAAGAAAATAGATCAAGTTGAAGAAAATACCTATAACTCCAACGTCTCAACTCTACCTCTTACCATCACACGCTCGTCCTCAAAGCTTGATCCCCGGCAATGGCACCAAAATTTGGTGTAGCTCAGTGATGAGTAGCACCTCCTTTAATGTCAATCCGGGAAGATGTGAGGATGGTATGAAGACCTTGAACAAGTGATGGCACAAGTGTGTGAGTGAGAAACACACTAACATGCACACACATACACACACGCGCACTCAAGGCAAGAACAAAGAGGGAGACAATCGAGTTCTTTTAGATTACTCAAAAGTGCTCTTAGAAGTTCAATTCTACAACAATCCAACCTAAAAAATGAGCTCTCTAGCTCTTTTTATAGTTCTTGACAGTTTTGGCCTTGTCCAGATCTAGTGCCCGGCCTAGTTAAAAATTAGGTTCTAGGGCCTATTTGAGAGCTCAAATGGAGTCTGAAAATTATGAAAATTGATAGGTAGGTACTTCTAATGCTTTCAAGCTCAAGGACTCCTTGGCTTTCACAAAATGGAGCTACAAAAGGCAGAATGGTATTTACAATGGTGTGGAGTGACTAAAATCACTATTTATGAAGTATTACTTCATGGAAAAATTTGGATGGCCTACTTGCCAGATCTTCGTTGACTACTTTGTCTCCTTCTGCCTTCTCTCTGCTCTGGATCCCTTCTTTGGATTCCTTGTCTTGTGAGTCCTTGGGTGCCTTGACTACTGCCGACACCTATGAAACAAAGCATTAAGTTCACAAACCATTTATGGGGTATTGAGACATAAGTGCTTCATGAATTGTATTGCTACATTTTTTGACCAAAATCAACGCCATTACAATAAGAGTTCATACCCTTATGTGCAAAGATGAAGAATATCATGTAGGTTATTGTTTAACATGCTCATCATTTTTACTTTTACATTTGGGATTTTTTAGTGCTTGAAATCTATCTTTGAAATTCCTTTCTTACGTAGAAATGACATTAAACATTTTTCTCATGAGAGTGGATAATACTCTCTTCATTTTGGTGATATCTTGCTTCTTGAACATTTTTCATATTTTCCATAACAACGTCATATCCTAGACATTGTATGCATCTCCGTTATGTGTGGAATCCACATTCTATGTATGATTTTGTTCATTAATAGATGCACCATGATGTCATTGGAGACGAGCTCTCTACTAGGACCAATGTTGCTATTGGCCATGGAGTCTTCAAACTTTCATTTCATCTACCACGTTGATTTGTTGATCTTGCAGTCATGGGAACAATGCATAAAACTCATTGAGATGATCCATAGCACTACATTCGTTGTTCATGTGAAGATCATAAAAAATCACTATCAATTAGAATTATTGAAAGATTCATCCTTTTCACAAGTACTTCACGATTTCTACCATTCTTGCAATGAATCCTTATAGCCCAACATATTGAGATAAAAATTTTGTGAGGAGGCTGTTGGAAGCAGCCAGAGGCATAGAAGACGCGGAAGCATGTAACGACGGAGCAGGGAGCCAGTCAAATCTTTTTTCAAAGAATTATGTTTTCAAATACTTTCCAAAAACCTCCAACAATGATTTTTATCACTAATGTAACATATGTAACATAGAAAAACCCTTTTCTTAATTTCTAGCTCCATTTTGTGCAAGCCGAGGAGTCCTCGAGCTTGGGGAGCTTAGGTAGAATGCGCGTATCAATTTTCGTTATTTTTAGACACCGTTTACCCTTCCAAATAGCATCTAGGACCTAATTTTTAACTATGCCGGTCACTAGATGTGAAACCGGTCAAAACTAGTCTAGAAACTATAAAAAGAGCTAGAGAGCTCATTTTTGAGGTTAGCTTGTTTGAGCTTAGAGTTCCTTTGAGCTTGTAATAGTGTTCTTGAGTAATAGAGTTGATTTCCCACCTTCCATTGTGTCTTGCTTGTCTCTTCATTGTGTGTGTGTATGTGTGTGTGCATCTTGGTGCTTCTCACCTTCACTCTCACATCATCTCACATTCACGATCTTCATATCACTCCTATCTCTTCCGCGGATTGACATTAAGGAGGTGGAGCTTCTTAACGTGGTTCTCACCATTGTGCTAGAGCAACACCAAATTTGGCGCTGTTGCCGGGGATCGAGTCTAGGACGAATGTGTGATGGTAAGAGTATAGCAAGAAGTAGCGTTGGAAGGTAAAAATTTCAGTTTTTGTTGTTGTTTTTACTTAGTTTTTAGTGTTTTTCACCTCCCTCACACTCCATCTTCATTACCGCATCATCATCTTCATCTCCAAAAAAATCAGAAAATTCACCATATCCACCCATTCTCCTCATTTCCCCTCATTTGTGCATACGAGAGAGTGAGAGAGAGCTTTTGTGCTTGTGTGTACTTTTGTTTTCTTGAGTTTTCTTGCAGGTACAGAGCTCCAGTGCATCAAGAAAGCTTGGAAAAGGTAAAATTTTCAGTTTCTGTCAGAAATTTCCGACTATGTCAGACCATCGCGATGGTCTGCAAAGTTCGGAATATGAAGAAGGCGACCACACCAGCGTGTAGAGCACACTTGCGCCTCTAGGAATCCATACTTGCATTGCAAAAAATCATACTTTGGTGGACCATCGCGACGGTCTCAGACCATCGCGATTGTGTCACACCATCGCGATTGGCTCACGCCATCGCGACGGCTCGGCCGGACCATCGCGACGGTCTCAGACCATCACGACGGTTCATTTGGACCATCACGACGGTTCGCGGACCATCGCGACTGTTCTGTTGACCCCATGCCATCGCGATAGGCTCACGCCATCGCGTCGACGGTGCCACGTGGCAAGTTGGACCATCGCGACGACACCCTTACACCATCGCGACAACTCGAAGTTTTGACCATCGCGATTGGCTCACGCCATCGCGCCCGAACCATCATGATTGGCTCAAGCCATCGCATCTGTGACCATCGCGACGGTTCACTCTGGACCATCGCAATTGTTCACGTTGACCGTTGACTCACGCCATCGCGATTGTCCGCCTGATCGAGCCATCGCGACGGTTCACATTTACGCCATCGCGATTGTCTGCCTGTTCGAGCCATCGCGACGGTTCACATTTACGCCATCGCGATTGTCCGCCTGTTCGAGCCATCGCGACAGTTCACACTCACGCCATCGCGATTGTCCGCCTGTTCGAGCCATCGCGACGGTTCATATTTACGCCATCGCGATTGTCCGCTTGATCGAGCCATCGCGACGGTTCACACTCACGCCATCGCAATTGTCCGCCTGATCGAGCCATCGCGACGGTTCACACTCACGCCATCGCGATTGTCCACCCCAAACGCAAATTTTAGGGTTTCATTTTTTGGCCAATTTTGGGGCTATTTTTGGGAGATTTTTGGGTGATTAGACTCATAGGAGACCCCTTAGCTCATATTTGGAGAAAAACCTGTTCGTCAGTTTTTACCCCCCAGGGCTTGAACGGTCATAGCTTTTTCATCCGAAGTCCGTTTTTTGAGCTTAATAGCTCGTTAGAAAGCTCTTTACGAGTACTACGTGACCTCAACTGTTTTTTTCTTAAAGAATACATCTATTTTCAGATAAGCTATTTTGAGGTTGACCTAGTTTGGGACTAGAAAGCCAGGGGGGCAATCATTGAAATTTTGGGCAAAAGGGAAGGGACTTAAAAGGTGTATATACTCAAGTGCTTGGTCATCCAACTGTGAATTGGTCTAATATTGGATTTTTCCAGGTCTAGCAAGGACAATCAAGGGCAACCAAGGCAAGGCAATGAAGGGCATAAAGCTTGGGAAGCGCAGCTTCTTGGGCATCAGAGCAACCAGAAAAGCTGACTCGAGGTTGGAAGATTACTCAACCCCCTCAGTCAATTCTTAGCTTAGGATAAACGTTAGCATTGTGAAGTTAAGACGATAGGAACGCCTCAAGTTCAAGAGAATTAAATTTATCAAGTCCAAGACTAAAGATAAAGGTGTGTGACACGAAAACCTAAAGGAAAGAACATAAGTCTGACGGAACGAGAACTCAAAGTACCACAGAAAGTCGAATTCCTGACACATACATTAAGACAAGAATCTAAAGAAATCTAAAAAGAATCAAGAAAGTAATAACAAAGAATCATTGACGATCTGAGCGTGTACTGAGTGTGCAAGGAACAAAATTAATGAACCTTAGATCGGGCAAACACATAGGTAAGTCAGACTGACGAAGCCTTAGATCATCAGAGGCAAGTGTAAGAACTACTGCACGATCGTAGGCTCAACAATTGAACACTAGTTATCTCTACGAGAACTCAGACACGAGTGAATCAGAAATGGCATTTAGCACAGAAAGACCAGAAGTAGGGTCAAATGTAGCATACTTAGAAAAACCAGAAGGACCCTATAGGACTCAACTAGAGTTTCTCTGAACCAACCGATTAGGTGCTCGCATCTATGAGGATGGTTTGCGAAGGCAAGTGGTGCAAATGCACAACCCCGATCAACCCATTGGATTGGAACATCCAATGGTGAAATTCGAGAGAGACGTGTACATAGACAAGGAAGGAACAATGTACATATTAAGTACGCAGCCAAACAATACGAATGAGTTTGGCGTAATTCAATTAGAGACGGAAGCTAAATCTCAAGGAAAAGAACCATTAGAAGAGCCTAGAACACCTAGAGGGAAATCTGTACTGACACGAGTACTAATCCCAGAATGGATCCCTCAGGACAACAGAAGCATAGAGTTGTTTGTAAATAAAGAAACCGATGAAGCCTTTTGGAGATACAAGACAGAACTACTTAGTGAGGTAGGTATCATCACGATATACGAGTTCAAGGACCCGGATACACCTGGAAAGGTTGTATACCTTGATGAGACTTCAGAAAGAGTCTTTGTGGTACCTGACCACGCTAAAAACACATACACATGGAGAGGTGAATTGGTATTCCCTCCATCTAGAACGAACATGAATACAAGCCAACAAGGGGCAGGAACATCATCAGCCCTTGGAAATCAAAGAGAAAAGAATAAAGAAAGACCCGAAGTAAGCTTCACTCATCCCATAGGGAGAGATAGAACAACCACGGACACTAATAGAGCGGATAGACAAAGAGATCATGGAATACCAGGTGGTAGAGATGATTTTCCTCTACCCAGACCACGTGAACATGCAAGAATATTGAGACCCACTCAATTAGTAAAATCAATGAAGAATTATTTTGATGGGACAGGAGATCCCTATGACCATGTTGCAGAATTCAAGCAAGTACTAAGAGCCGAACAAGTTGAAGACATGTTCACGCAATACAACGCATTTGGACTAACGTTAAAGAACACCGCTTTAACTTGGTTCCAACCATTGCAACAAAGGAAATTTAGAGACATCCATCACTTTTTAGAGTCCTTCATCACTGATTTCTCTAAAAGTGGGATTAGACATGACACGTCTTCATTGATTCATAGCTTCAAACAGACCCCTCAGGAGACAGTTAGACTGGCAGGACGTAGGTTTAGACAATATGTTGAACGATGTCCAATGCAAGAGCTACCCTCACAGGCCAAGCAAGTGTCATTGTTTCTAGATGGCTTGTTGAGCTCTAAACTACGCTCATATGTGTACCTGAAAGAACCCAGAACGCTAGAGCAATGTGTAAGAATTTGTATAGACATTGAGGACAACTTAGGAGATGAGTTGGAACTCTCAAAGGTCTATAAGGATTCAGACTGTTCATCTCTAGCATCCACAAAATTATCTAACTCAATAGAAGACCTAGCAGAAAAAGTGGCCCAGAAACTAGGAGTTTCTAGCAAACCTAGGGCACTAATGAACAAGCGTTGTTACACCTGTGGTGGTGATCATATGGCAAATGTGTGTCCCAATGCACCACAACCACAAGCCAACCCTAGTGGCCAATACTGTACAATTGAGAGAAGATACATGAATCATACGGCTCAAGACTGCCCATACAACAAACAAACCGTGAGACAGAACTACCCGCAAGCATACGCACAGCCAGGTAGGTATCAAGGCCAATACAATGCTCAGCCTTATTACTATAGGCCACCTCAGAACTACCCATACCAGGCTCAACAGAGACCTCAACCTGTCTTAGCTCAGCAGCCACCCCCACCCACAAATGTCATCTCAGTCAAATACGCTGCTGCAGAAGAGAACCTAAGTAGGGCCTTAGTGCCTTCTTCACCTTTGATCATAGAGAGTGACCCGAACTCAAACAGTTTTGACTCTACGCATGTAGATAGTCCACCCGCATATTACACGGAGTCACCAGAACACGTGGAGACATATCATTACAATAGTCCACCAGTGGAACCTAGTTGGGAGCCGGATTATGCTAATGTGATGTACACAAACCCAAATCCACGGCCCCAAGTAAGACAACAGAGACCACAGGGCCCTAGAGGACCATGCTTTAGGTGCCAAGGAGATCACTTCATAGAGGAATGTCCACATCCTCCGATAACAGGACAATCACAGTACTATAACATCCAAGGCTTTTGTGCCGATTGTGGCAAAGAGCACATAATCAAAGATTGTCCTAAGAACCCTGTTAATGCTTCGAATGTGACACCGATCAACGTGATAGGTATTGTAAATAACGCAGATGGATCCAACCCTACATACGTGCCTATTCAAGCTATCACAAGAGCCCAGGTGCTCTTACACAACCAACAGCTTAATCAGGAGAAAGTAGTTGGAAGTAGTGAAGTTGCAGAATCTAGCAGTAAAAAGACAAAATCTTGGAAAGATTCTAGAGAAAGAATAAAGAGAAAGTGGAGTAAAAAGATAACTGAGTTGGAAGGAAGTTTGAAGGAATCTAGAGCCAAAATCCTAGAATTGACTTCACAGGAATTGAATCAAGAGAATCCAGCTCAGAAATCAGGATCAGATTTAGCGGAACCCATACCAGAAAATCTAGACATGATGTTTTGTGCATATCAGGCTAGATTAAAAGAGGGACCTCAAGTAGCTGAAATGAGCAAAAACTACCCTCGAGCTGATCTAGAAATTGAGAGAACTAAACTTTGCATGAAGATGGTAGAACTAGCACAAGCTTTGTTCGAAGCCTCTAGATATCTTAATTGGAATAACATGGCAAAACTGGAACTACACTTTCAAGGACTAATGGAGAGGCTAGAATACTTGATAGAGAGCAAAGAGAAAAAGGATCAGCATAGGAACCCTATTGTCCCAGAGACACAGGAAAGGAATGCACCATCCCTGTCTCAAGTACCCAATACAGAAAGTCAAGACAACCTGTCTTCCATACATAGGTACTCACATGAATTTTTGAGAGAAATCCAAGAAGAGAAATGGAGAAAAGAACAAGGAACTCATCCTCCTATTCAAGAAATAGACAACTTGCAGGAACAATTTCCCCAAGACATCCCCTCTATTTACGATGAGGTAGAGGAGGAACAACTGAGTGAACACACAGCTTTTGAATCTAATTCTTTACAAGAATTACCTCAGTTCACAGAACCTTGAGAATCAAAGTCTATTAATATGAGAGCACCCACGATAATAGTGAGGAATGAAGAATCAGTAATCCCTAGAAACACGGAAGTGATCAAGAATACCAAAGTACAGTGTAACCTTACTCTAGAGGAGTTGTTAAAGGTTAAACCAGAATTGTGGAAGCATGTAGCAAATCAATTCCCCGAGCTTGCTACTACTCCCTCACAAATAGGATCACATAAGAAGGTACCGGAGATACCCGTAGAAAAGATTGGAGATGTAAGCGAAGGAGAGGAAGGTAACACTTATCTTCCGATAACCCATCAGGGCTACACCACGAAAGCCATCTTAGATTCAGGAGCCGGAGTAGCCATAGCTACCACTGCTTTATGGAAACATTGGGGTAAGCCAGCATTAAGACCCACCAGGATGAAGCTACAAATGGCTGATGGACACATAGAAAAACCATTAGGCTTACTAGAAGGAATATCTCTCACCACTTGTGGTGTAGAATTTGAGCATACTTTCGCCATTTGTGACTTTGCAAAAAATCATGCTTATGAGATGATATTAGGACGACCATTCATGCGTCAGTTGCAAATTGTACAAGATTGGGGAACTAATTCTTTGTACTTGCAACATTTAGGAGTGACTACCAAAGTCAATCTTAAAGACTATTCACATCGAGATGTACCCCCAATACAATGGAATCCCATCCATAAGACTCAGGTAGAGACGGAATCCATGCACTCATTAGAATCAGATCCTTCTTGGTTGCACGAGGATACTCACTTATGGATGTGTAAAGTAGCCAAACAAGAGGAAGAAAGGTTAGAAGCCAGGACCTTAGGAGCAGAACAACATCCACGAATCCTTCAGGATCCAGCTTATGCACCTGTAGTATTTCCAGACGAAGAGTTTGAACCCCATGGTTGGGCAGAAATCCTAGCAACCATGGATGTAGCCATCAATGAAGAACAATGGACACCCCACTGTGACGAGGATGGCTATGACATATCAGTTTTCACGATAGAGCCAATCATGTGCGATACAATTTTAGAAGAGTGTGAACCTAACACTGATGCATTTGAGGATGCAAGTGATTTTGATTTAGAATCAATTATCATGGACTCACCCTTTGCATCAGAGGAAGAATATTTTCACGAAGTAGAAACTCACCCTCAGAAACAGGAAGAAATTATGAATGATGTGAGGTTAGCCACAGAAGTGACTAACAAGAGTGAAGGCAAGAAAAGAAAGAAGAAAGAAACCATGTCAGAAAAAGAAGAATCTTTATTTGAAGTACCCAAGAATTTCAAGAAATATGAAATCGAAGATAGAAGAATCATGGTACGAATGCCTAATAGAAAGGCGAATGACGGACAAGTATATGATAACCGAGAGAAAACCAAGAAAATAATCGTAGCCATAGAAGGAGAAGAAGAAAAATGTACATACATAGGGCATGATTTGACAACTGAAGAAGAAGAAGAGCTAGTTGCCCTATTGCGCGAATATAGAGATGTTTTTGCTTGGAGTTACAAAGATTTGAAAGGAGTAGATCCAGATATATGCTCTCATAGAATCCCTATGACTCCAGATGCAAAACCGACAAAACAGAAACCGTACACGTATAATGATAACTACGCTGCGAAGATTAAAGAGGAGATAGATCGCTTGATAGAAGCAGGATTCATTTACGAAATTGAGCATACCGAATGGGTATCCCCCATTGTGGTTGTGCCCAAGAAGAATGGAAAATTGCGTGTGTGTATTAACCTTAAAAAAGTTAATGCCGCCACGATTAGAGACAGTTATCCTCTTCCTATCACAGAACATCTATTGGAAAGAGTTACGGGCAAGGAAGTTTATAGCTTTCTTGATGGATTCTCAGGTTATAATCAAGTAGCCATTGCTCCAGAGGACCAACACAAGACGGCATTTGCCACTGAATGGGGCATATTTGCATTTCGGGTAATGCCATTTGGCTTAACAAATGCACCCGCCACTTTCCAGCGACTCATGTGTCATGTTTTCAAGGAATTCTTACGCAAGAGTTTGGAAGTTTATGTCGATGACTTATGTGCACATTCAAATGTAAGACAGACACATATCCCAGAGTTAAGACAAATATTTGACAAATGTCGAGAATATCAGGTTTGTTTGAACCCAGAAAAATGCGTTTTCATGGTCAGACAAGGCAAAATTCTAGGACACATTGTGTCAAAAAATGGAATCTCTACGGATGAGGAAAAAGTGAAGGTGATTGCAGATCTACCTAGGCCGACGAACATCAAAGAGGTACAGGCATTTATGGGCCATTGCGGCTATTATAGGAGATTTATACACATGTATGCAATCATAGCCAAGCCTTTGTACTCTCTTTTAACCAATTTTGAATGGACGGATGAATGTGAAAATTCATTCAATGAACTTAAACGACACTTGTGCTCAGCACCTATATTGACTACACTAGATTGGAGTAAGCCATTCCATGTACATGTGGATGCATCCAATTACGCCATGAAGGTAACATAGATCTCCCCATAGCTTACGCGAGCAGACAATTGAACGCAGCAGAAAGAAATTACACCACGACGGAACGAGAAGGATTAGGGATGATCTACGCAGTAAAGAAGTTTAGGCACTACTTGTTGGCCAACAAATTCAAGTTCTTTACCGATCATCAAGCCCTATTGTACCTAGTCAACAAACCATGTAACACAGGACGATTGATACGTTGGTTTCTATTACTCATGGAGTATGATTTTGAAGTCGTAGTCAGGAAAGGAAAGACACATCTTAGAGCTGACCACCTTTCAAGATTAACCTCAGGAGAAGCTCCTCAAGGAATAGCGGATGAATTACCAGATGCTTATTTGTTTAATCTTGAGATAGCACCAGAATGGGCTAAGCCTATAGTCCCTATTCTCACATATGGACCCAAGAATCCTAGGATAAAGATCAAAGAGGGAGAGATTACCAAGTCTCAGAGATACCAAATAATGGCAGGAAGCATATATAAACAAGATAATCAAAAGATTCTTGCTTGTTGTGTAGATGAATCAGAACATGCGAATTGGTTGCAATTAGCACACATAGGTGCATTAAAGCAACATCATTCAAAACATCGAACATTACAGACTCTGCATAGATTAGGAGTATATTGGCCTTCGATGGAAGCAGATGTCTACAAGTTGTGTAAAGAATGCCATGTTTGTTGTGAAAGACCACCAGTAGAGCATGCTACATTATATCACGTGTCTCTCACACCAGACTGGAGTGAATAGTTAGTGACATACTTGAGGATGAACACATTCCCTCAAGGAATGACCTTAGCTCGACAACGCAGTCTAGAGCAGGAAGCTCACGACTATTCACTTATTTGCGATAATCTATACAAAAGAGGACGAGATGGATATCTAAGACAATGTGTTCATGAAAGCGATTATCTGAGCATATTAGAGACTGCACACCAAGGTGTTGTAGGAGGTCATTTTGGACCAGATAGGATAATCAAAGCCATCCTCTTTGCAGGATTATGGTGGCCCACTCTTCACATGGATGATCATACCTATGTTAAGAGATGTGATGTGTGCCAAAGAACTCAGTTTCCTACTCGCAGAGATGAAATGCCATTGAAACCCATGATGGGAGGACGTGCATTTTCAAAGTGGGGTATAGACTTTGTAGGACCCATTAACCCCCCTGCAAAAGGTACACATGCTGAATACATTATTGTTGCCACAGATTATCTTACGAAATGGGTAGAGGCAAAAGCCACGAAAAAGAATGATGCACACACAACTGCAAAATTCTTATTTGAGAATGTCTTTACAAGATATGGATTGCCTATAGAGTTAGTGAGCGATCGAGGAACTCACTTTCTAAACCAAGTCATTGAATATTTGTTACAGGATTTTATGGTGATTCACAAGAAATCTGCACCATATCATCCTCAGGCCAATGGTCAGGCTGAAAGCACTAATAAGATCCTTTGTAACGTACTGACGAAACTCGTGAACAACAAACGTTCAGATTGGGACAAACAGTTACACCACGCTGTTTGGGCATATCGAGTGGCCTACAAGACCGTACTCAATGCAACTCCCTTTCAGATTGTTTTTGGTCAGAATGCTATGCTTCCTTTGGACTTCTTGATACCGACCCTTAAGGTTGCACAAGAACATCAGTGGACCGGCCATGAATTATCAGCAAGAATAATGGACTTGGAACGACTAGGAGAAACCAGGCTAAAGGCAGCAGCAGGAATATATGCAGCGAAGAAGCGACAGAAAGCATATTTTGATGCACATGTGAAAGATAAGGGCTTAAAAGAAGGAGATTTAGTTCTAGTATATATGCTAAAACAACACGCACGGAAGTTAGAAAAGCGAGGTTATGGACCTATGATCATTAACAGACTCTCGACAAGTGGAGCAGTACAGCTAGCCACCTTAGAAGGAAACATAATGCCTAATTATATTAGTGGCTGTAGAGTCAAGTTATATCAGGAACCTCTTACTGAGGATATGCTTAGACGACTCACGTTGGCAAAGAAGCGTAAGGAGGAAGAAAATAGAATACGAGCGGAAGCTCAGGCAGAAGCAATAGAACGCATTAAGCACATGAAGCTAAGAAGACAAGGACTAGGGAGAGAACATTATAACCATATGGAAACTGCACCCAGATATCCCATGGCCATGTGTCAAGTAAAGTCAACCACTCATCCTAGTATAGTGGATAGGAGACCATTCATTACAATCAAGCTAGAGCAAGGCAACCCTTGCCAAGAGCTCAGGGCTTTAATTGACTCAGGTGCTGCGACTAGTGTGATTAGATGGTCCCACTATAAGGATTCAGGAATAGAAATGCGGCCAATTGAGGCATACCTCATAGGCTTAGGAGGCATGGAAACCCCTTGCATGGGCGAGGTGGACCTTCCTATCCTCATTAAGGATGTGACCATGACAGCGAAGCTACTAGTGTGCCATGATGACGACCTGATAGAACCCCTAATCCTTGGCCAAGATTGGCTATACGATCACTCAGTGGACCTAAATCTTAGACAAGGCTCCTTACAGATTGGAACCTTAGAACAGAAGCGAGTGATACTGCTTGACTTCCCTAACGGCATTCCAACTGAGGTTTGTAACCCTAGACCCTATGAAATGCATGCGACGGAAGACCGGGAGATCTTGGGTCAGATCAGTCACGTTACGTCTACACCAACCCACTCGGGCTTGGCTATGGACAGTTGTCAATCAGAAGGACGACAGGAGATCTTCCCTGGGGCTTCCTACAAACTAGAAGGGACAGCTACCCAACCGCTAGGGCAGATGGACACAATCAGCGGTCAGGTGGGTTGCATCAGCGGCCAAATGAGCACAACACCCTGCGGTGCTCATCCTTCCAAACTTGTTGCGGACTGGCCTAGATTAAAGATAAATAACGAATCGCTTCCTAATGGGCAGGTCACGCAAGTGTTGGATCTCCCTTCTTTTCCAAAGCAGAGCGTCCACTGGACCTCTCAAGCCCAACCACGAAGGAGTCAACCACAACAGAGGAACCCAGACCGACAACACCACCAGACAAGGCAAAGAAAGCAGCAGTACCAGCATCACAGAACAAGCGGCACGAGACAAATATGGGTGCCAAAAGGACAACAACCATAGGCTATTGGCAACACTGCAGACGAGAACAGGACAAAGTTTCAAAAGAAGCAGAGTCAGTATTCAAAGTCCCCTCGATCTTCTTCTACAAGTACAAATACTCGACAGATTTGGATCGCCAAGAAGTATATTATCAATCGACCCACACCCACGCAGATTTGGGTACCCAAACAATGTATTATAGCCCAAATCTCAAGCCATGTAATATATACCCCTCAGAAATCTTTCCATCCTTCAATACCACCAAACCCGATACCACTTTTTGTCCCTTAGCAGAAACACACCACCCACTCAAAGACTCTTAGGAAATGGATACCGAAACGTATCCAGACGTCTTCTTGTATCCCCTTATCTAACAATTCTCCTACCCCGCTTAAACACCACCCTTGTAATAATTCACCCTCAACCAAACCTTGTATGAATTCACACACCATAACCCCACGTCCCGCATAATAAAAGCTCATCAAGAAATGTACGCATAATCTGACAATGTAGGCGTCTAGAGACATGCATTAGCTCTGCAAAAAAATCATAGCATCAATCACTTCACGACACTTGGCTACACGGGTTATACATCGGTTATGGAAAGGGATTGCGGTCTCACCTTAATGGGATCATAATTAATTTCCATACTAATGTGCTAATCTTTTGTAGCAGATCTTTTCCATTTGCTCGTCAGTCATCATGCAAACCGAAGCAGGACCATCAGAAGCTGGCCCAAGCACACTAATGGCCAATATTGGAGAATTACTCGTGGAATCTTATCCGACGATGCAACCTCCAGAGTTTCAAGGTTTTCCAGGACCCATGCCAATAGACGATCCTCCTAGAGGATACACTGAGAAGATTCATCGTAACTCTCACTGGTTTCAAGGCCTAGCAGGACCCTTAGCAGACGCTGATTTCATATTTGAGGCCAATTTGGCATTTGATCTTTACACATGGGCCAAGTACCAATTCTTTTCAAGAGAATTTGAAGGACTACAGAATACCCAAGATTTAACGCACGTTTGGGCACGAGCAGGATTTACAGAATATTTTAGTGACCCTCTGCCTAAACCTGATTTTTACAGATGCTTTTACTTAGTAACCACCTTGACGGCTTCAGAGAACAAGGATCTACCCGGCACATTCATGTTACCATCCTTGGTAAATGATCCTCCATTCAGAAGGTTTTATTTGTCTAAAGATTTAATTCGCGTAGCTCTCAAAATACATGGAACGCATACTCCGACGGAGCGAGAACGACTAGTCCCAGAGCAGATGAAACGTGGTGACGTAACTAAGTGGGAGGATATTTCTGCTATAACACCTGAGCTCTCCAAGCCATTGCGGATATGCATGCAACATTTTGCTTTCCCAGCTCAGGATCGTTTTACCATGCCCCACAAAAGAATCTGGTTTGGATTATACTTAGCATGTACTGGACCTCAAACGGTTGATCTAGCTAGTTGGATAATTGATCAGCTCTATTTGGCACAACATAGATGGGAAAGAAAGAAAGTCATCAATGGATGTTGTGCACTTACAAGGATTATATATATGTGTTTGGCATATGAGTTACCCATAGAGCGCGCCATGACCAGTGAGGAGCTGAAGGCATTTAAAGGAACCACAAGGAAAGCTAGAAAGTCTAGCAAAGGCAGAGCCGAAAAGCGGATGAGAGGCACTATCCCGTGCTTACAAGTCCCGAAATCACCCTCACCACAACCATCTCCAGAGCAGTCACTGACAGCAGCCACTCCCACCGTACAACCTATTCGTATCAGATTATCAAGACCAGTGGTAACGGAGGGCACCACCAGTACTGTTGAACCTCAAGCAGCCACAACCCCAGAACCTACAACCATGACAACAGAACTTCCCACCACCATTGGTGCGGACGCTTTCTCTTTTCCAATACCCCATTTAGAAGCAGAACAAACAGCACCACTGGATCCAACTTTTGATTTTGAGATGCCCGATGCATTCTCCAATGAGTTCCAGTTTTCAGAAGGACAATTGTTTTCTCAAGAATTTGAAAGGCCTGGCTACCCTACCACACCCAGGGATCAGCCACCAGGACAGATTGTGTCTAGCTCTGATGACGAAAGAACAGCAACCGATGACGACGAAGGAGACGACGAAGCTAGCCACAGAACTCAGGAATCCCAAGAGCATGAACAGACAGATGGCCAAGGCCAACAAACAGACACACATGGTGATACAAGTACCCATGAAGATGAAACTTACGAAGCAGCAGCTTACACACTGGCTATTAAGAAGCTGTATAGAACTATGGAAAAAGTTTGGGCACGCAAAAAGCTGACTGAGGAAGAGAGTCAAGCAATAATAGAACAGGAACTTCTCACAGGCGGATTCGAAGACGCATACATCAAAGGATTCCGCGAGTTAGTCAAATCAGTAGGCTCCAACGAAGCCCTAAGATACTTGCAAAGAAAGCCACTACCACAGTTTGACCCCCACAGAGTACGACTACTTTCAAAGCCCGGCGAATACATTCGTGTACCAACAGGAGCACAGTCTTCAGAACAAACTAGGGAGGCACGCCTCGTCCCTGACAGTTCATTGGCAGCAGAAACCATCCTTGTAGATTCCCCACCGTGCTACAACTGCACATACCTCAGTAGTCACTGAAGTACCGACCACCCCAACCGCTCCTCCATCACCGCCCGTCCATCCAGCCTCCCCCCTTCATCCTCCTTCCCCCCGACTAACATCTTCATTCGCCGGTGGCGTAGCAGAAATCGTCTTTACGACCACTAACCCCACAATTCCTGCACCCATTAGACCTAGTCTACCCCCTCACACACCCACCTTTTTATACAACCCATTCCTCCATCCATCTTTTCCATCTTTCCCCACAACTCCAAGACCCCTTTTTCCATTCCCACCGCCATTAACCTTCTCCCCCGTCTCACCTCCCCGACCCACTGTAACCCCTATTTCCCCTTTCCACCAAGCTGCTCCAGCCAGCCCCCCTGTAAATTACTCCTCAACCTTTGTAAATCCCGTATTTACACCAGCACAAGCACCCACAGTCACACCCATATTCACAGTCACCGCACTGGACACGTCCAATGACATGGACATCTCACCACCCACTACACCATCACTCACTTCACTCACGGCACAAACATATTTAGGCACCTCACAATTTTCCACAATCACCACATCATCCCTCCCACCCCCATTCCCCGTTCCCTTTGCATCTACACCCACTGCATCTTCATTAACCACCCCATTAATACTATCACCCAGTGTAGATAATGCATTTCGACAGATGTTCATGTGTATGACGCAAGTAAGAGATGAGTTCACATCTCTTGGCGATAATTATCAGCAGCTGCAGAGGACAACCACTGACTTACAGTCGCAGCTTAATTTATTGTCTATTGAGAATGCCTCTCTGAACACCCGATACCAGGAATTACGCGAGGCATATCACAAATTGGAACTAGAAAGCGAAGAAAAGACCAAGGAAGCCACTGCTGACCTGGATAACTTATTAAGAGCCCAGACAGTCCGCAATGCAATGCTAACACGAAATATGGGCTTACTACAAAGACAGCTAGCAGCCGCCAAGGAAGAAAACCAGCGCTTACAGGATCAGAACCGAGAAAACTTAGAAGTAGCGCTCGACCACCCAGACCAACCACTCATTCCTAGTCGGTTCAAAGCCATTCCCTCAGACTCGATGAGGATGCTGCTAGAAGATCATGTAAGGCTGCTAGATGAATACGATCGCATGAATAAGGAGTTACAGAAACTCAAAGAAGATCATAAATTACTCCAGTTACGAGCACCGGCACAACCAGACATACCAGCACCTGTGGACCCCTCTCCTGACATCTTAGAGGAACTCAACGCATTATGGGCCCAGGTATCAAACCTTGAATCAAGGATTGCAGTATATGAAGCACCACCCAGGCCAGATTCCCCACCTGAGCTTCTAGCTGAGGAAGAAACTGTCACCATCCCGGTGGAGGTAACGTTTGAAGAGGCGTACGAGCCACAACCCATCCCAGGCGGACGCATCACGGCCGAAGGCCAGATGACTTACGAACTCCCGACCCCCGCGTGGATGAAGACTATTGAGGAACTTGGGACAACGCACTCAGCTAGAGTAGAGGCACAATTACATGCCATGGCGATGATAGAAGAAAGAATTTTACAATCTCCATTCTTTGCTCATTTGGCCCCGCGACGATACATATCTGGGCACGAGCTATAGTATAAACCGTATTTTATGTTAATGGCCGAATACCAGTTAGCCATTGAGAAAGAAACAGGTAAGAAACCATCGCATGCAACTCAATTCGAGGAGGACGATCTACCACTTGATGCGCAGCAAGGAGAGATCTATCAACCAGAGTGGTGCAAAGATTTACTACAGAAGTATCCAGAAATGATGAGTACATGGGTAAAGGCACCTTTGCATTTAAAGTACAACCCATGTTGGGAACCAGTACCACGACGCCGCTCCTGGACTGCCTTTGCTATTAAGGTACAAAACAATAAGCAGTGCCAGGACTGGTTGAATTACCCCTACTTTAAGCCACCCATCGAGTTACCAACTGTAGGCTACATGATGGCTACAATTCGCCACTGGCTCCCTCGACTAAAGCATATGGACGATATAGCAGCGCATATGACTGTCAAAATCTTTGACATGATGCAAATGATTTTTAAAGTCTTCCGACGCGTCAAGGCACCTCATGTAAACACCCCGGGCTTTGAGCATGGCAATTTCGACCTGGTATATGATATGAGTACAATGCCATCGCTACGGGTGTGTTATGCCTGGCATTGCAGAATAAAGTACCTACCGGCGTGCTACAAGCAGACATTCGAAGAGATGTTCACAACCGGCTTCTGGGAATACCATTCAGAGGTATTCATAAGCAGGCCTACACATTTATTACACTTATTTGCCTGTGAACGAATGGTCTATCCCGAGGCATTCGTATCTCCGAGCACACCCTCGCTCAAGACCTCCTACAGAACAATATCCGGAAGACCTCACAACAAGGTTCTGTCAGGGACGACAGAAGCGAGAGGGAGGGGGGTGTTGGAAGCAGCCAGATGCATAGAAGACGCGGAAGCATGTAACGACGGAGCAGGGAGCCAGTCAAATCTTTTTTCAAAGAATTATGTTTTCAAATACTTTCCAAAAACCTCCAACAGTGATTTTTATCACTAATGTAACATATGTAACATAGAAAAACCCTTTTCTTAATTTCTAGCTCCATTTTGTGCAAGCCGAGGAGTCCTCGAGCTTGGGGAGCTTAGGTAGAATGCGCGTATCAATTTTCGTTATTTTTAGACACCGTTTACCCTTCCAAATAGCATCTAGGACCTAATGTTTAACTATGCCGGTCACTAGATGTGAAACCGGTCAAAACTAGTCTAGAAACTATAAAAAGAGCTAGAGAGCTCATTTTTGAGGTTAGCTTGTTTGTGGTTAGAGTTCCTTTGAGCTTGTAATAGTGTTCTTGAGTAATAGAGTTGATTTCCCACCTTCCATTGTGTCTTGCTTGTCTCTTCATTGTGTGTGTGTATGTGTGTGTGCATCTTGGTGCTTCTCACCTTCACTCTCACATCATCTCACATTCACGATCTTCATATCACTCCTATCTCTTCCGCGGATTGACATTAAGGAGGTGGAGCTTCTTAACGTGGTTCTCACCATTGTGCTAGAGCAACAGAGGCATATAGGAAAAATAACCGTTTGATGAAGTCTTTTCTAGTCACACCTTTTTGGAAATTGTTTTCACTTAGGAACACCCAATGCTCTCCATTTCCTCCTTTGAACTAATACATGAGTTATTTGATTCTTCTATAGAGCAAATATAGATCAGTTGAAGTTGCAAGTTTCAAACATTGTCCCTTGTATTTTGTTGTACCCTCTTAATTCATGCATATTGCTCCACAATGGATCCCAGAGATGTAAAAAGCCATGTTTTTAGAATCACATTAGAATTTCGATAGAGCCTTATTATTAAATCTCATATATGATCAATTATAACTGAAAACTAAACAAATGAAAATTTAAGCAAAATATAGTAGCCAAAAAGCTACACAAACTCTATAGATTTAAATAAAAAAGTGTAAAAATGATCAAGTATAAAAGACATATTCCACCTTTTTGTGGCCAAGTACTCAAACTTAGAAAAGTTATTGGAGTGTCATCTCTAAATGGAGCACATGAAGAACAAGAAAAATCGATCATGAACAAGATCTAGTTTGATCCATCAATCATCTGTGCATAGTACTCACCTAAGTGCATAAAACATAGTCAAGGACAACTTGTCTATAAAGCCTAGGTACATCTTTTAACTACATCTCATGAAGGAAACCTATAATGTAGGTGCATCTTGGCTCAACAAATCTCATTCCAATGCCCTTATGAGAATTCATGAAAATCATTTTGAAAAATATCATGCTCAGATCACATGAATGCAGACAGGTAATATCCACAAAACATGCATAATGTACATGATTAGCAAGAACTCAAAGCCTAAGAATCCATATGCATGTATCTATGTTTTAATTCTAACGAATTAGTATGTAAAAATTAAGATCTCTAACTAAATTTGAATCCACTTAGAAAAGAAGATAAGGATACATGCATATGTAGTAGGTGCTCCCATCATAGCTTCATCCTATCCAAGAAACATATCAGGATTAAGGAATGAATAAATAAAGCCCAAAATCCAAAAGACTTAGTAAGAGGATATCATATGCCTAAAGCTATACTGATTAATGATCTTTTAAACTTCCTTCAAGCGAGTGTTGTCCAAGAACTCAAAACAATCTTCAAGATGTATTGTGAAGCTATAGCAAGATGCTCAAAAATGTGATAAGGAAAGGTAAAGCAAGAAACAAACAAAGAAATGTCTATGAGTCTACAATTTGGTTCCCTTATAGATCATCAATAAAGCATGGACTAGTGGTGGGAAAATATCACTTAAGGGAGCCCCAAGGAAGATAAAATGAGAAAGTATGGCCTCTCCTAAGTTCTTTGCTTTGTGAACATTGACCAATAAGATTCTCTCAATATTGATTTTCAATGAAAATGATGAAAAGGAAATGAAAAGGTATGCTAAGTTTTAGTCGTTGGTAGCAAAAATGTAGCAAAAAAGGGTTGTCTTTAATAGCATATATAGGTGACGAATTGATTGAGGTTAATGGACTTCCTGAGGTTTAATCTGCCTGGGGTTAGATTGGATTAATTGGAAAGTACAAGTGAAGCCAGGCTTAGTACCCATGGGATCCTTCATATCCCACAAAACAATGGGTTAGATGCCTCGCATGAACAAGATTATAGAGCCTGAAGGCCCATTAGGGTATATCTAGGAAAGGGATGGCCATAAGGGCCAACAATAATCTAGAGGATCTTGAAGGCCAAAAACAAAGTCGTGCTAGGCTGTTGGCTGCAACACATGGTGCACAAACGCCAAAAACAAAGTTCTGCTAGGCTGTTGGCTTAATGGCTACATATCCATCCAACATAGTTTTTGGAAGTCCGATTTTGTACTTTGTATGTATTGCATTTCTATTGTTTTAAGATACGTGGACACGCTAGAGCACATAATGTTTTCCAATAAACATACATAATGTTTTCCAAATTAGAAGCAGAAGGTTCTAAAGTTTATTTCTAGAGACTAGAATAAGGGTGATAGACAAAAAGGGGAAGTTCCAATAGAGAGGACCTTTGTGCCATAACTTCTATTTTTTATGAGACACGCACCATAGATGTGTGCCATAACTTCTATTTTTTGTGAGACACGCACCATAGATGTGGAATTGGAGAGAGTCCTTTCATGTAATCCTATCCATCCAGTTTCAAGCAAGATTCACAGAATCTTTAAATTGTTTTATATTTTCCACGATCCTCGGCCTCCTTATGCTTAGACCTCGACCTGTAACCCATAGAGATTCTAGCTCATTACTACTCTTCCTACTAGGGGCTCTAGCTCTTCATTTTGAAGAGTTGAGGCATTGTAGGAGTAAAGCTAGACATAGAATTTAAAGACACCCCAAATATGGGCATACACGTTATTTTCTATGAGTATCATTGTTGAGGGATTAGAGAATATTTGGGGAGAAAAATTCCAAATTCCATTAGCATCATCAAAGGAAAATGAATTTGAGCATCACTTGAAGGAGACCTAAGAAGAAAGATTGAGGAAAGATGTCTCTCTGCACATGATAAAATGTTTGGTTGGGCCTTTCATTTCTTGAGGCGGAGGTGAAGTTTCAACCTCTCTTTAGGGTAGGATAGTTGTGGACCCTAGACTAGTGTATTGCCTTCAGGTAGATTAAGCTAGTTGCCTTCGGGTGATCCTTTTCAACTATCATCTTCACATAGTCTAACCTCTACTTTGTGGGATATAAGGAGTCCCATGGATACTATGTCCACTCACTTGTAGATTCATGATTTCAATCATCTTTTGCAATCAATTCAAGCGGAGGAATTCAAGCATTGTAGATTCAGGATTTCAATCATCTTTTGCAATCAATTCAAGAGGAGGAATTCAAGCAAAGAAGATTAGGCTTTGACACGAACTTCCTCTTTAAAAAAACAACACAAAATGAAGAAACCATGTTACAAATTTTCAATTTTTATACTATACAAGTTTTTTTTTAAATATAAAGGAAGTTCGGCATTAGCCTACTCTCCCGGACTTGAATTAAATAAAGAAAGAAAAGTACAAGAGAAGGGGACTAGTGCCCACGGGACCCCCCAAATCCCACAAAGCAGGGGAAGCTTTTACAGAGCTTAGATGGCGTTACAGAGAAGGTTAATCACCCTCTCATCACCCTCATGAGGGGCCCACTTGGGTTTAAGCTTGTTATTGATCAAAAGGAGAACTTGATGATGCCTGAATGGGGGGGATTTCTTACAGTTAACAATCCTTTTGCCAAGGAGGAATAATGATTTCTCAATTGACCACTCCTTGGGGGAGTCACCGAAGTTGCGAGCACATCTTTCCCGCCATATTTTCCATAGGGCCTCCCCTCTGATGGCATTCCAGAGAGTCGCGGAGTAGCCGATCGCTTCTCCCAGCAGAGCTTGCTGCCAACTGAGATGTTTCTGAAGTCTAATTTTCTTTCCAACCGTCTGTCAGAGTCTATTGGAGTTGGGGCAGGTAAAGAAGATGTGTGGAACATCTTCGATAGACCTGTAGCAGCATTTGCACCAAGGAGAAATCCCACAAAGTTTGTTAGCCTTAAGGTTGGTCCAGATTCCATGATGAAGAATTTGCCATAAGAGGACAGACTTTTTGATTTCTATGAGGAGGTGCCAGATAGCCATGAACTTCATGTCCCACCGAAGCCACGTCCATGATAGGCACCACTTCTTGTTGAGGTTAACCTGATAGTCAATCGTTCCTTTGATGTTCGAGATTTTTGATAGGCTATTCCCATTGTGCCATTTGAGACCAAGCGAGCTCGATGTGTCGTGTCCCATGAGAAGGCGAGTTTTGTGTCGATCCCATGCGAGACATCTGCTTTGCAAGGTGTTCCATTCTTCCTACAAAATGTTGACACAAGGGTCAATATCCTCGAAGTTGATCCAGCGGTTGGTGTCTTGTTTCCAGAGATGTTTCCATTTTTTGAATCCTTTGTTCCATAACTTCTTGGCATTTTGAATGTTCCAAGATTCCACACTCCGGATGCCATGGATCGGAAACCAGATAGAGTCGTTTTGTCTGATGCCAGCTGCCCACTTGCAGTCTTCACTAATTCTTGTGTAGCTTTTGACTTTATTCCAACTCTTCCATAGGGAGCACACGAGATTAGAGCCTTTCGGGAAGACGGGGATCGGGGAAAACAGAAGGTCAAGATGTCGAGATTCTTCCAGTTTGGGAAACCCATGAAAGCCAACTCGTTCTTGTTTCTGAAGATCAACTTTGACCACGAGGCCTCCCCATTGCACCAAGCCTTAATCATCCATTTGGCCACCAGTTTGTTAGCCATGCACCCAATGTCCAGGATACCAAGTCCTCCACTATCTCTAGGGCTAGTGCAGATGGACCATTTGATTTTAGGCACCCCCCTTCTATTGTGATCGCTTGTCCAAAGGAAGTTTCTACAAATACTGTCCAGTTTGGACAGATCATGCTCTTTCGGTCTCCAACATGAGAGGAAATAAATGGTAGAAGAAAGGAGGAACGTGTTGATAACCATCGCACGACCAGCAAGATTGATTTGCATACCTCTCCAATAGTTAAGCTTGTTTTCGAGTTTGGCCAGCACCCAGTTCCACCGCTGTTCCATAGAGATGCCAAACCCCAAGGGGATCCCAAGAAGCCGAAAAATTTGGCCGTGCAGAATGATTTGACAGCTTCACAAGACACCTCCAGAACGTCTCCAGGCTGGTACTATCATTGTGAACAAATGCGTTCATATCATCGGCAAAAAAGGCATACTTTACGAGTTTGTTTACTTGACGTTGTGGCTTATAAAAAAGGCGGGCACAGGGGGGGAGAGAGAGAGAGAGAGAGAGAGAGAGAGAGAGAGAGAGAGAGAGAGATGACCGTTTGGGAAGGTGTTCGTTTAAAGATGCTCACGGTGATTTCGAAGTCCAACATAAATTCATTCAACGATAGAAATTCTTCAAACGAAATATTCATTTTCCTGTCCTTTTTTATGGAAATTTTCTATTTGTTTCTGAATTTATTGAAACGTGTGAAAACATAATTTATTCCAAGTTTCTTATTGAGGAGTATGTATTTTGCTCCAAAATTGTGGCAAGATAGTCTAGAACATATTGATCTTGTTTCTTAAAAATGAGTAAATATGAAGTGATGAGATTTTGTTATCAACCTTTTTTTTTTGTCAGGTTCTTTCCATCGGGGTAGAACTGAAGGAAGACTATGAAATTTAGGGATCATTCCCATCACCTCTGTTAGTTTCATGGATGCTCTGTCTTTTATCATAGATTTTGAAACAGTACATGGGCCTAGCTGTATTGAGTCTAGTCTAAGTATCACCTTTCTATGAATGAGCCTTTTGCAAATAAAAATTAAAAAATAGAAAAACAGTACGGTTTTGATTCACTGCATCCATAATCTAGGAAGAAAGTGATCAGAACATGAGCAATTTTGGCCATGTTGAAGGAAGCGCATGGAGTCCGTGCTCATCGTCTGAACTCCTTACTCACATAGCTACCACACTTTTAACTACTTACTTTAGTTACTTTAGTTACTTTAGTTACACATTTCTCACATACCATTTTTTTTATCTAGCATTCATACACACCACTAGCTATTTATCCACATTAATTATCTGTTTAATTTAATTACCCTAAATTTCCTAATTAAATAATTCATCTAAATTAAACTGAGTTTAAGGTTTTATTTATTAGAACCTTAGTATTTAAATTCACACACATTATTAAGGTAACTAATTAAATCATATTTTTAAGTTTTAATAATTCAATGTTCAATTGTAGATTAATTTAATTAAATACCTAATATTTTTACCCTTAAATCTCACTAAAACCCTTAAAACCCTACTTGAAACCCATTAGAAACCTTCTGAACCCTATCATTAATACATTGGCATTTAAATAAACCCTAGCATTAACCCATTGGCATTTAAATAAACCCTAGCATTAACCCATTGGAATGGTTTGAGACCCTTTGGATTAACCCTACTAACATACAATCTTATGAACTTATGAAACCCTAGGGTTGTACACCCATGTTTCTTGTATGTATGAATATAAAAAACTCATTAAATGTGTAATTAGGGTAAACCCTAATATGAACATATGTTCTTCATCATTCGTACTTGTAAACACTTCAAAAGTAGTTAATTCCAACCAAAACAGTTGATCAACAATGATATAAAAGGTTAGAGTTCACTAATAAAATTGTTTTCATTTTTCTGGTCGTCAACTGGAAGATGCAAATCTTCCCGACATCCACCGCCACCAAACCTGCACATCGTCCCGATGGGCCAACTTGCAGATTATGGAAAGGAGCATTTTCAATGATTATCCTGAAATTAAATCATAGAACAACATCAATTCTTTTATAAATATATTTTAACTTATCAAATTTTCAATCTTTTCTGCAACATGCACATGAAGTTTATTTAAATTCAATCTGGTAATGAAAACATATTAAGTTATAAAGTTAAACTATTAACCTGTTCAATCAACAAAACATTAATCTACATTTCATCCATTTATAAACTTTGCAAAGATTAGTATGAAGCAGAATTCATCTTCATTCATTCAAATGGAGGCTTCGTCATACACATGCATTCACATATGAGCAATCAATAATGCTAAAGAAATCTACTAAATCTACTCGTACAGACATCGGCCTTGTTTGCCCAATTATATGAACTAGATGTGTTTTCCACAACTAGTTTTCTTCATAAATATGATGTAAAGCTTCATGTCGATAATAAGTTTAAATACCTTTTTGGGGTGAAAGAAGGTATAACTTCCATATCAATATTCTTTTTCTTTTCTTTTCTTTTTTTGTTGGTAACTTTTTTGTTTTAAAGGGGAAAGGCTTAACCCCTTAATCCGAGCTAAGGATCTGATGCATGTACAAGAAAGACCTAGGTTTTCACAAACAAGAATCATGCAACAATATGCTCGTACACATATACAACTACTTTCATTATCTGAAATGAACTACAAATCCTTCTATTCATCACAAATCTCACTCAAATTATAAATTTAGAAATATAAACCATGCCTGTTTTCCTAGTATGGTTAAATAGATTCCTTTATAAAATAATATACTTCATCCCAGATTTTATAATTTAATTATATATGAATGCAAATAAAATACATAAATCAAACTTTTAAGACATAAAAAAATATGACCTAAAATCAACTTCATCTTCAATCTGCATCATCTTCATTTTTTAAATTCATCTTAATTTGATCTTCAAAGACCTGTTAAAAAATAAAATAGCAACAGCTAAACATACAAAATTATTTAGTTTCATAATCAAATATTCTTCTTCTTTCCTGCAAAAGAAACCCACATTAAAGAAATTCATTCATATATAAATTAATCATGCTCTTCATCATACATTACTTCATAAGTTTCATCATCTCTTTGTTTGAATAATTTAATCCTTTTGCCCGCAATTAAGTTCTTAAGAGGTGTACCATCTAAATTTGCATAAGGCATACGTTCCATTATCATAAACTTTGACCACCACATAAGGTCCAAACCAATGCCTTTTTAGTTTCCTACGAGCGTCATACTAAGAATCAAACGTACTATCATAAATTAAAACCCAATCATTAATTTGTATCGGCTTTGGACTTAACCTATGTGATTTATCAAAATATTTCTTATTCTTAAGTCGAGAATCTTTTAATTTACTGATAGCTTCTTCTATTCTTTCATTCCCTTGATCTAGTTGCTGATTTCTTAGAGCTAAGAAATCCTCAATAGATAGATTATCTTCCCATGGTAGAGTAGTCCAGGTAAGGATTTGAGTGTGCATAGGAAAAATTGGTTTCTGGCAGTACATCAACTCTGCTGGCATATATCCCGTCGTTCTAGTGCAAGTCATTCTATCAGCCCACAATGCAAATGGCAAAAATTTCGGCCAATTCTTAAGTTCTCCATTGCAAGCTTTAGAAATCGCTTTAATAATAGGAGAATGCTCTTGTTCTATCTTCCCATTAGCCTCAGGGTTATAGGCAGTAATAAGAGCTAAACGAATTCCATGCCTAGAAAAGATATCTCTAGCCTCTTGCGCATCTAATTCTCCCCTATCAGCCACTACCTTTTCTACATAACCAAATCGTGAGATTGCATCTTCAAGAAGAAATTTACATACATTAAAAGTTTTCTTAGATCTTAGGGCTCGGCCTTCAACATGGTTAGTAAGATCTTCTCGTGCAAGAACTATATATCTCATCTTATCTATACCTTTGGGCATGGTCACTAAGTCAAGTACACACTTATAATGGATACACGGTGGATAGGTAGGATGCAACGGATCCCTATGCTTAACTGATGAATGAATTTGACATATGTCACAAGAATTCACATAATTTTTTACAGTAACATAGATGCCTGGCCACCAGTATCCTTCTCTAATTTTTTCATAAGTAGCTATAAATCCTTTATGTCCAACCCATAAAGTATCATGCATGCTCTTCATGACTTGCATCTGAAGATTCTTAGTACCTAGTACTCTTTGTGGCAATCTAATTTTCCCCCTTGCATGTCTCCAAATTATACCATCTTTTAGAAAAAAGTTGAAAGCTCTTTTTCTAACATTCCTAAATCTATTTGAAGACCATGTAGGTGATTTAACCAAAGTACTAAGATACTTCCCAATATCCTGCCACTCTCCTTCGTATTCTTCAATATTAAACTGTTCATATACGTATGCTTTAGAATCATAATTTATTGCATTTATATCTAATTCTGTTTCTTTCTCATTATCAAATCTAGCTCGAGAAAGCATATCAGCAAAAGAATTAGATTTACCTGCAATATGAATCAAAACAGGATTTATAAACTTGATGTATGAAATCCATCTAAGCATGGCAATGTAGGGTGATGAACAATTTGTAATCATTCCGATCAGAGGTAGGCAATCTGTCTCTACAATTACATTTGCACCTATAAAATATTCTTTATAGGATTTTAATGCCGTAACTAAACCCCAGAGCTCTCGTTTAATTTGCGGATAGTTTCTTTGCGTATCATGTAAAATCTTAGCTCCAAGTCTCACAGCATACCTTTTTCGCTCTTCATCGTCCTCACCAATAACCCATCCTATACCTATAGGACTTGTATCAACAGTTAAAATAATAGGCTTTGATCAGTATAATCTACTCGCTTTAAAACAAGAGCTTCCAGAAGTAATTTCTTTAACTTTTTCATAGCTTTTGAGTGTTCTTTAGTCCAAAGAAACTTTCGATTCTTTCTTAGCAATGCATAAAGACAGTTAGCAACATGTGCATAGTGTGGAATCCAAATGGAATAAAACATAGAAGCACCAAGGAATTGTCTTACCTCACTAATATTGCTACATGTCTCAAAAATCTTGTTTATGGCATCAACCTTAGGTGGATATGGCCTCCGAAGTACCTACATTCCTAATAGTAACCTTGTTTATGGGCTGTAAATCCTATATGAATCGTAACTTGCCATTTTTCTTTGGAACAGTAAACCACCTATTTGAGTAGGGTGTAGACGAGGGCTCAAGAATTTGCATGTGAATCTTTTCCTTGAAAAGCCTTATTAACTCTGGTAAATGGGCTTTCGGAATAGGTATGGGACGAAGATTCCATGGAATGTGAGGCACCGTAAAGATAATCATTGGTGGAACAATTTGCGGGTCTGCACAGCCTATCTCATGGGGATGTAAAGAAAATGCCTTTCCATGCTTTCTAATCACTCTTTGAGATAATTCTCGTTCCGCGGGTAATAAAAAATTATCATCATTCCCTATCTTGATTAGTTTTAAAGTTTCATCTGTGAAGGTATGACCTATATTTGTGTGCTTTCTTAAATAAGGATCTTTTGAAACTTACCTAAACTTCTCTTCACTCTCTTATGGTAAAGGCTAGGGAATCGGTTTAATTTTCTTATCAACAGTTTTATATTTTGTATTTACTTTCACTTCCTTACTTTCATTACTCATAACAAATTTAATAATCATATCATATTCTTCAATAGAATTTAGAAGTACAAATCTAAAAGTTTCTTTTTCATGCAAAATATTTTGAAGTTCTTCAAACAATGAGTTTGAAGATAAAGTTGCAATTACCTTTTCAATGTGTTCATCAGAAGAAATGAGTCCTTTATCTTTATAAAATTTTTCATAATGTCTTATAATTTTTTTAGGAATTTTTTTATAATGACTGAATTGCAAATACGATGAAGGGAAATATAAAGAAAAATTATCTCAAGTATCTATAGATGGGTGCGACACATCAATCCAAGAACCACCGTTGTCTCGTTCAATAGTGGCATCTAGGCAAAATTTTGATCATAATAAGTTCCGAACTCACGAAGAGGCATATGATCTTTGCGTATCTTTTCATGAGAACGGATGGGCATCTTTCTAATTTGATCCCTATTTTGTACATGGCTTGGGTTGACTATCATAACTTGGAGTGATTGTAGATCATCTTTAGATCTAATTCTTGCGTATGTTGAGCCGTCATCCATTACTTTAGTCTCCATTCTAGCTTCGCATATAAATGGTTGACCTAAGATAATTTCATAAGAGCAGTTGTCCCGAATGAAAAAGTGGAATGTTTCCGAGATTCCACCTATCATTAGAGGTATGTTGGCACATGCTCTTAGGAGTGATCCACAACCATTATCCGTAGTTCTCATTGTCCAGCCGTGATTCTTATCAATAGGCCATTTAAACTTATCATATAATTCTTTCGAAATCACATTGATTTCAGACCCAGAATCAATTAGGGCTAAAGCAGAATATGATCTCTTCTGATCACCTAAGTTAATTTTAATCTCAGGTGTGCCTCTCGCCCAAAAGCTTTTTCTAAAATCACTCTTTGAGTTTTTGGTTTCGTTGTCTGGTACAATCGGGCCTAAGAAATTTTTGTTAACATTACAGGTATTGTTTTCTTCATCCTCTGAGTCTAAATAAAGAGATTCATGAATCAAGTGAGTTACATCGGCAACATCCTGCATCTCTACCTCTTGTGACAGAGGGAATCTCTTCCTTTTAATTAGTTTAATAAAATTTTCCTTAAATTCAATTTTTGCTATTGAAAAGATTTGTTCTAATGTCATTGTTACTACACTTTTTAATAAAATGTCATACAATATTTCCTTTGAATCAACTTTTTGTTCTAGTTCTGAAATAAGAATAGCTTTTGGAACTCGTTTCGGTTTCTTCTCTGGTTTCTCTTCAATTTTTGTTTCAGTTCTAAGAATTTCCTCTACTTTGTCTGATGTTTGAATTGGCTCATTAATCACAGGTTTTTTACCCTCCCTAATTTCTTTTCTTCATTGTTTATTTGATTTAGAACATTTGCCTTGTTCAAACTGAACTTTCTTAGGCTTCAGCTCATCTATCATCTTACTTCTAGTCATTCGTCTGCTTGGTTCATTTGTTTCTTGCTCATCATCCCTCTTTCGCTTCTCTTCAACATTCGCAATATGCGAATATATTGAGAATTGATCGACAGGAGAGTTCCATGTAGTTTTCTGCATAATGTCATCTCTAGCCTTTATTAAAGCTTCAATTGAGTAGTTCCTCGTTTCTCTTGTTTGCTCAAAATCAGAGTCGCTATCTACATATTCTAATTTAATAGCAGAAGATTTTTTCTTGGACTCAGAAAGGTTTTCATATAGCTTCTGCATCCCTCCTTTTCCCCAATTTGCAGCTAAGGGTAAATGTGTTCTATAGTCACACAATCGCTTGTCAATATCAATTACAAGTCTTTTTTCTTTTGCATCTTTCAAAGCTTCCCATGTATAGGTAAGATGATATGTGGCATTGCACCAGATACATCTCCTCACATTGGAATTTCTCCTTTCATTGAAATTCCTTTGGTTAAATGCTTGAGGAATTGGTTGTGGTATAATTGGAGGATTAGGAGGTACTAATGGATGATTCAGAGCTACTAATGGTGGATTAGGAGCAATTACTAGTTGAGGATAGATAGTCGGATGAGCTTGCATTGCAGGTTTATCTTGTAACTTTAACGCATACACCACATTCTGTAAAGCCAATACCTCTTTAGACATATTCTTGTGCATATGCATCATATTGTCCAACTTGTTAAACAAAATCTCAAATTGTAACTCGGTTGGTACTCTAGATGTGGATGCTGTAGGCTCAACTTTTGAATCTATATGTGTATCCCTAGTTGATTGAATAGGAGGAAAACTAGAAGATGGTGTGCGATAGTGAATCATAAAGGAGTGTTTTACGTTGCTTCATGTGAGCAACCGCCTCAACCACTATTTTCACTACACCCCAGTCATCTGTAAGCCCATATTTCCTTCCCGGTTCTTCAAGTCTACTCTCAACCTCTACCCTTATATCTGGAGTCAAGATTTTAAGAAAATACAAAACTATATCTGGGGTAAGAGCAACCCTATCCTATTCAGGTAATTGAGAGAATCTTTTCATAAATTCACTATGGAGTTGAGTTAAAGAAATTTGAGGCTTAGGAGAACTAATCCATTTCATAAATCCCTCTCTACTGTGTTGACTATAGTCCTCTAAGTAAAATTCCTTATGCAACTCTTTTCGAAACTCATCCCATTCCTTATTGTCATATAGTTGCATAATAGCCTTAACCGTACCTATAGCAAGTCGTCCAAGATAGGATTTCCATTTTGTATCAGGCAAGCCATGTAGCTTGGCTAATTCTTCAAATGTGTCTAGATAGTTGGTAACATTCATACCAGTGAATTTCCCTTTATCTTTTAATAACGTTTCAACTACTTTCTGACCCTGCATCTCATGCATCATATTTTGAAATAGTTCATCCATTTTTGTAGTTTCATTTGATCTAGCTTGAACAATTCTAACTATATCCTGAACTTCTTTTGTTACTCTTTCCTTATGCTCAGCTACTAATTCTGAAATTTCGTTAGAGTGCAGTTTGATAAGTTTTTAAATATACCAATATGTTGCAATTAAAACTATGATTTACGCTTAACCTATGATTAACGCTTAACCAAAATTTTAATTTTAACCTATACCAACAATTTACCTTTAAATAAAATTTTCCATGCAAGGATTTGAGAGTAAAAGAAATTATACCAATGGCTCGAAGATGAGGCTCAAAATAGTGCTTTTGTGAAATTCAATACATTTATTGATTTTAATCAATGCCTAAATACATCTTTTGCTAAAATGGGTGCAAACGTTTTGTTCTTCAATTGTTGATGAAAGGGGTGGCGAGAGGAGGTTTGCCTACTTGCCAATCTTTGTGGAGGCGCTCACGTCAACAGACCAGCCCTCGACACCGAGAAGATTGCAAGTTCACGAGATTGCCACATCTTCGAGGGATGAAGATGCAGCTGCACCAATTGTAGAATCGTACGAATGTATATGCAATGCAAACTAAAAATATCTGTTTAAGTTGCAAGCCGATGGTTCACATCAGGTTCACCAATGTCGGGTCGTGAGAGATGCTCGGATGGTGGATCAAGTCATCTGCCAAAATCGTTCGGCACAGGGAGGGTGTCTGTAGCGGACTCAGCCTAAGGACCATAAGGACGCGCTGATCTATATCTAGCAATAGCTTCCTGATAAGATGGTAAAGTCAATGATTCTTCCGTTATTTGATTTTTAATTACCTCTTCTACTTCGGTTTCTATTGGCTTCGGATGAGTATGTCTAACTAAAGGTGGTGGAAATAAGTTTTCACTACTATGCGGTTCCCGAGATGTAATGGAAGATAAAGTTACGAACGTAGTTAAACAATAGTCATAAGATATGGAAACTAAAGATTCTAAAGTAATATTATCTTAAATGAGTTCTTCTGTTACTAATTCTATAGATTCGGTTCTAGTTTCAATGTTTTCGATACTACTATGCTCAGACTCATGGAATAACTCAGAAGACATCAAAGAAATCAATGGAATATAATATTAATGCAAAATATTCTTGAACAAAAGAGTTGATAAAGCTAATGGATTAAATCAATTCCTCTAATACAAATATAAGGTCTAAATGATAGGATAAATATATAAACAAATGGGTAAATGGCTAAATAAGGTAAATGGAATGGCTTCAATCTGTCACTTCACAGATCTCTTCACTTCTAGTGCTCTTTAATTCTTCAATGTTTGTCTCCAAAATCATTAGCAATGTAAGTAAAGTTATAAGAAATCATAAACTTACAAGACATATACATATAACATTTTCACACTCATGCATATACACATTCATATGTTCATGCATACATTAAATCATTCCCATCTAATGCATACATTCACACTCATGTTAATATATTCATTTGCACACATTTCTCATGCATACTAATGCACTTTACATGCATGCTTTCAATCATGCTAATATATGCTAGTACACACACATACTAACACCCTTTTCCATAATCATTCTCATGTATGCTTATAACATATATATATCATGAATATGCACACACCCATACTTATGCTAATCCAATCACTTAGATGACTATGCATATAACTTGCTCACATGCATTTATAATTTCTTATACGTATATGCTCCTATTCATGCACACATATTCATTTAAATTCATGCTAATGCACATTATATGTATACTTACCATGCACATTAAGCACATTCTCATTTATGGTTCAAACATACTAACATATACTCAAGCATATGCTAACACCTAATCCTAAACAAATTAACATAATAATGCACACATTAACACCTATGCTCATTCATTCAATGACATACCCATGCATATAAATCATGCATACTATGATACATATTTTAATATACACAGCTTTTAATATGAATATGCATACTAACCAGTCATACCTTTTCATGCATATGCTCATACTCTCATGCACATGCATCTATATATGCTCTTATAGGATAACATACACACAAACACATACAATTATATGCTCATGTATGACCACATGCACCTATTCCCATAAAATGCATTCCTACACAAGTATGCTTACACATTACTCATTCAACCACATGCATTCATACACATGCTTATGCATGCTAACACACATTCATGCACATGCTAACACTTAACTTAGATATGCTTATACCATGCCAATTGCTAATTAATCAATACAATAACTAATAAGCCTTATATGTAATTAAAAACATACATTATTGTACCTAACTAGATGTAATCAAATAACTAATTTTTTCTACATTATTAACCTCACATAACATTAACTCTCTCTCTCTCTCTCTCGCTCGCTCTCTAACTTCCTCGTTCTCTTTCTCTCTCTGTTTCGATCTCTCTTTTGGTCTATTTTTTTTTTCTCTCTCTCTCTCTTTCTCTTTCTTTCCTTCTTTCCCTCTCTCTCTCTCTCTGTCTCTCTCTCTCTCTCTCGACAGTGCTGCCATGCGCAGGCTGCTGGGAGGGAAGGAGGGAGAACTTTTTTATTTAATTAAATTCTCTCTTTGTATCTCTTTGATGCGTGCGCCTATCGAGATCGTCGTCTCCCACTGTCAGAGCCCTACGTGGCAGAACTCAGTCACTCTCTCTGCTCTCTCGGCCTGCATGCCTAAATTCACGGAATTGCACCCTATCAGACCACACCACCAGAACTAAGGATCTCCCTCAATCTTTGCCAGGTGTGACAGGTCACAGGCAGCCATCAAGCCACCTCTCTCTGAGGATGCACGTGTGCACCGAACTTCAAAGTTCAGATCCTCCTTCAATTCTCTGTTAGACACGCAACCAAAAAGCTACCGACTCTCTCTCCTCCTGTTATCTGCGCGTGCCCTGGTCGCCATGCCTCCTGTCAAACTCTCTCTCTATCTACGTGCACGTCAGCCATATCTGCTAGGCTCCAGCGCTGCACACATCAGAATTTTCATCAAGGAATCTCTCTTTCTCTTTGATGAAAGCTTCAATGCTAGATCATAGTATGCTAGCGTGGAGGAGGTAGAGGTAAACAACAGACATTCGCAATAATTGCTCTCTACAGACCTTCAGTGAATGATCTCATGCAACAGTTTATAGATGACTATGGCAGAGATCCGTAGCTTAATCACATTCTCTCATCTACGATGCACATAGAAAATGAAGAAGAATGGAGCAAGAAAGAACAACAGTACCTGCAAAATCATTAGGAAATAATAGATTACAAGCACATATTTATACTAAATGCTCACAGTTGCCCTTCCATCTACACCATTCTTTGGCACACTCACAGTTTAACTCCCAACCATACTTTTTCCCTTTCCTTTTAATCACTTTAATCACATTTTCCACATACTCCATTCTTTAATCACATACTTTTTGCACTTTCGATGCATAATTTATTTATACCACTCTTTTAACTTACTCACATAGCTACCACACTTTTAACTACTTACTTTAGTTACTTTAGTTACACATTTCTCACATACCATTCTTTTATCTAGCATTCATACACACCACTAGCTATTTATCCACATTAATTATCTGTTTTATTTAATTACCCTAAATTTCCTAATTAAATAATTCATTTAAATTAAACTTAGTTTAAGGTTTTAATTAATTAGAACCTTAGTATTTAAATTCACACACATTATTAAGGTAACTAATTAAATCACATTTTTAAGTTTTAATAATTCAATGTTCAATTGTAGATTAATTTAATTAAATACCTAATATTTTTACCCTTAAAACTCACTAAAACCCTTAAAACCCTACTTGAAACCCATCAAAAACCTTTTGAACCCCATCATTAATCCATTGGCATTTAAATAAACCCTAGCATTAACCCATTGGCATTTAAATAAACCCTAGCATTAACCCATTGGAATCTTTTGAGACCCTTTGGATTAACCCTACTAACATACAATCTTATGAACTTATGAAACCCTAGGGTTGTACACCCATGTTTCTTGTATGTATGAATATAAAAAACTCATTAAATGTGTAATTAGGGTAAACCCTAATATGAACATATGTTCTTCTTCATCATTCGTACCTGTAAACACTTCAAAAGTAGTTAATTCCAACCAAAATAGCTGATCAACAGTGATATAAACGGTTAGAGTTCACCAATAAAATTGTTTTCATTTTTCTGGTCGTCAACTGGAAGATGCAAATCTTCCCGACAACGTCATAGCTCACTCATACTTTTAACTATGCAAATTAAGTTTGAAGCATAGAATATTGATTTTTGGTAGTCAGAAAGCATTTCCACCAATTTCATTAGCACTGTTGTTTTACCCCCATTCCAAATCCATTCATGCAATCAAAATTTCCATGAAAGTGATGGATTTTGAGTTGAATTTCAGCATTCATTCTGCCAAAGGGAAAACTTCAACTAGTAGGGGGATAGCTTATCTAGGGGGTAGCTTGAGACTAAAAGTGCACAAATGAATCTTTAGGATGGCCATGAATTTCTTCCACGCTATTTCTTACATAATGCTTTGAAATTTGGTGTAGAATTTGAATTCAAATCATGCATAAAAAATCTTTGACTTTCCTTCATCAATTTAGATGGAATCTTCAGCTGAAAAACTCATGGAAAAATAGTTCTACTCTTTAAAAAAAATTGAACTAATGTGACACTTGATTTTAGCCTTCGTTCACATACACTTGATCTTGTAAATTTATAATGGTAAATTTAGGCAAGTTGACATTGTGGGGATCCTCCATCTAAGGTCCCACTAAATTGTCAGGTTTTCATTAGTTTTGTGAGATCTTGTCCTCTGAGAAATGAGCTTTCGAACGGGTATATCAATTTTTTTGTGTTGGACCAACATAGGAAAGTGCTTTTGAGTATAAGTGTGAAGCTTTACATAGGCCTATTGAGATAACATTGGGACCTTGCATCAATAGTCCCATGACTAAAACTTTTAGGGTTAAGAGCCTATGTTGGTGCACACTTGTCAAGATCCTTGCTCCAACTACTTTCATGATAGTGTTTTGCTGCATCTAGTGAAGTTTGTTGTAGAATTTTCGGATAAAATTTTCACCTATTTTAGATCCAAAGGAAATCACCTCGATCAGTTGAGGAAAGTATTCCAAACATTACAAGAAAATTTTCCCTTTCCGAAGAACTCAAATTGTGAGTTTTTCAAAAGAGACATTTGTTACCTTATTCATATAGTCTCCCAAGATGGAATCATATCTTTCTATATTTGTTAGGTATTTATCAAAATTAAATCCAGAACTATACCAAGATTGTCACCTTGATGATAGAAATATGAAGAGATGGATTTGTACTTGATGAAGATGAAGTGGTGCTGCAAAAGCTTTCCACTACAGCAGCCAAATGAACTCCAGAGATATGTAGTGGGATCTTTTAGCTTGCCAAAGAACGTATTATACACCTTATGTACCTTGAAAGATCACTCTCAAAAAGATGAATCAAAATAGATAAGTTTGAGTATATTCAAGAACCAAAAACTTGCTATTTTTGTTCATACGCCTATCCAAAGGTTTAAACAATTACCTGGCCACAATAGCAATTGACTTAATTCCTTTTGGGAACTCTTATTAACTTAGTAAGCTAACAATCATGAGTGATTTCATCAACAATGATTGACAAGATAGAGAGAAAAGTGTTTACCAAGTTATAGCATCACCCTAATTTTCAGGGGCTATAGTAGTCCTCAAACTCATGACCAAAGCTATAGTAATATCTCAAGATTCCAAGATGCAATGCTTATGAAATTTTGTTGTTATGTAATAGACAGTACGTTGATTCTAACATGATTCAAATCATGGAAAATGATCAACTACATAATGAGAATGAGCTCTGAGAGGATCATTGATCTGACAAAGTGTTGACAAAGAAGTAAAGTATGAAGAGATATAGGCGACTTTAGATGAACATAACTCACAATTGAAAGATGCAATTGCAATCAAAATTTGTGAGTATATAGAAGAATTAAGGAGCAAACTTTATCAACTTAACTCAGTAAAAATGATGCACCAAGCTCACAGAAATCATCTCTGCAATCTGGCTGAGAAAATTGAGAGATATAGTAGTGAATAGTACACTTGCAAAAGCATGAGGATACGGACACAAATGATCATGAAAATGAATGCATATTGATTATAAAGTACAATGGATTTACTGGTAGATATGTGTGTCTTGAAAACACACTCTGAATTGGCATGAAGCCTTGCTCATGGAGATCTAAAACCGTGACTAAAAAGCCATGTATATATAGTGATCTTTGGAGCCAAGATTTGAATTTGAATCTTGCTCACCTAAAACAAATCTCCTATCTTTTAGTGATTGATTGATTCTCCAACCACTTCAATCAAAAGTTCGTGGCTTCTCTTTCTTTTTTTCATCAAGTGGACTCAACCACTTTAGATACTTTGACTTTTACATCAAGTAAGTACTCAAGAAAAATTTCAAGGGCGAGTTCATAAGTGAACTTTACAAAGACTAAACATTTCCTTCAAGTTTCTAGGTCTTTTGATGACTCAAGCCATCACTTGGACTTGCCAGGGACTTGTTCCAACAACTTCCCCACAAGTTAAGTGATCTTGAGGTCTTCAATCTTCCAAGATTACCTACAAACCAATTTTACCTTTAAATTTGCTAAGTTTGGTTCCATCTAGTGCCTTGGTTAAGATATTTGAACATTGTTGATGGGTTCACACATAAGATAGCTGAGTTTCCTTGCTCACAATCTTCTCTCTTACATAGTGATAATGTATTTTAATATGTTTAGTCCTTGCATGAAGAATTGGATTTGCAGCCAAGTGAATGGAGCTCATATTGTCACCAAGGATACTTTGAGTTCCAATCTCCAATCCAAGATCTGTGAATAGTGTCTTCATCCACATTGCTTCTTGAGTAGCTATAGCAAGACCTCTATATTCAGTTTTAGTAGAAGAGAGTACAACTAGGGGTTGCTTCTTGGATGACCATGAGAAAAGTTTTGAACCTGCAAAGTTAAGATATCCTGAGGTGCTTCTTCTGTCTACCTTGGAGCCAACAAAATTTGCATCAAAGAACAATTTCAAACTTAAATCAGATACATAAGGGTAGTATAACCCTTAATACATGCTCCATTTGAGATATCTAAGTATTTTCTTGGCAGCTTCCATGTGAGGTTTCCTGATGTGTGCATAAATTGACTTAGCACACTCACACTATAACATATATCTACCCTTGTCAATGTGGCATAGTTCAAGCTATGCACAAGGCTTTGATAACTTGTCACATCTTCTATGCGTTCACCTTCATGTGAGCTCAATTTATGACTAACCTCCATTGGAGTACCTGCAATCCTGCAATCTTGCATTTTGAACTTTGTCAGCAAGTCTTTAATGTACTTTCTTTGAGTAAGATATAGACCATGATCCTTGTACACCACTTCCAATCCTAGGAAGTATGTGAATGACCCTAAGTCACTTATCTTAAACTCTTCTTTCATCTGCTCTTTGACTTTCTTGATTCCATCTACATCATTTCCTATTAGTATAATATCATCCAAATACACACACAAATAGATGACTTCAAATTTACTCCTTTTTATGAATAGTGATGGATCTGCCTTGCTAGGTTGAAATCCTTTTCCTGCAAGAATGAGACAAGCCTATGATTGCAAGCCCTTGGGGTTTGTTTGAGTCCATATAAAGCTTTATTAAGTTTACACAAATAATCACGATATATGTGATTCTCAAAACCAGGTGGTTGTGCCACATATACCTCTTCTATTATCCATCCATTAATAAATGCATTTTTTACATCAAATTGAGGTATCTTCCAATTCTTGGAAGGGGCAATACTAAGGAGGACCCTAATTGTAGGAATCTTTGCCATAGGAGAGAAGGTCTCCTCATAATCATTTCCTTGAGTTTGTGCACAGCCATTTGCCATAAGCCTTACCTTATACCTGTTAATGGAGCCATCTGAGTTCTTCTTCAATTTGTAGATCCACCTTGAGCATATCACTTTCATTGATGAAACTTGGGAACCGATTCCGAAGTGTTATTCTCCTCAAAAGCTTCAATTTCTTCTTCGATTGCATGCCTCCATTCTGATTTCTTCTTTTCTTCTTCAAGTGTTGAGCATTCCTCTTGATTTATGTCATGTGCTAGATAGATTGAGTGTTTAGTGACGAGAGAAGTATCAAACCCATACCTTTCTGGTTTTCTTTTCTCCCTCACGCACCTTCTTAGGCCATGATGTGATGATTCTACCTCTTGTCTAAGTTCCTGCATTTTTGCTTTACCTTTAGAATTCCACATTTTGAGTTTTTCACACTAAGTTTCTTCATCATCTTTTGAGGTATCCTACTCTTCAATTTGAGGAGTATTATCCTTAAAAAGTTTTGGAAAATCTTCTTCAAGATAATAAGGTAAGTTGACCTTTCTACATGAATTCTCATACCAAGAACTATTCTCATCAAAATACTACATCTCTACTCATCAAGAATCCTTTGGTTGTTGGGTTGTATAACCTATAGCCCTTTTGATTGTTGTCATATCCAATGAATACACACCTTTCTGCTTTGGGATCCATCTTGCCTCTAACCTGTGAAGGAACATGAGCATAAGCAATACATCCAAAAATCTTACAATGATCCAAGCTTGGTCTTTTTCCATTCCAAGCCTCATATGGTGTCATGCCATCAAGTGATTTTGAAGGTAACATGTTAATAAAATAAGTGGCTGTAGATACAGCCTCAGCCCATAAGTAATTAGGCAAGTGCTTCTCATTTAGCATAGACCTTGAAACTTCAACAATTTTCTTATTTGTTGTCTCTGCTAGTCCATTTTGCTCAAGAGTGTACCTTGTAGTAATCTCTCTTTTTATTCCCCTCTCTTGAAGGAAGGAGTCAAATTCGTGGGAGAAGTACTCTCAACCTCCATCTGACCTTAGTCTTTTTAATGTCTTACCTATTTGATTCTCCACAAGAGACAAATTTCCTTGGAAGCATGAAAAGACTTCATCTTTGTGTTTCATAAAATATAATATAGTACATCTACTACAATCATCAATGAAGGAGACATAATACCTTGATCCAGATATTGAAGCATCCTTGCTAGGTCCCCATACATCTGTATGAACCAAATCCAAATGATATCCATGCATATATCCTTTGTTTATGAATGGTAGCCTTTGAGACTTTCCAAATTGACATGCACTACACTTATAAATCATATGTTGTTTTGATAAGTTAGGGAGTCCAACTACACGTTGGTCCCTGGCAACCACCCTTTGGAGCAGTCGATAGATTATTTGGACAAAAACTTACAAAATTACACAAGAATATTGATGAAAATCTAGCCAAGGCATTTATTGTTGGAGGAGAGGAGATGGTGGATACTCATAAGAGATAAGTTGGTGTAGCTAAAACCTGCTTCACACTTGCTATGCATGATGATTGGAGAGCATTGTGGGCCTCTTTACCTAGCTAATAAGCATAAATGATCACAGATGTTGCTTTGAAGATGATGCACTAATGATAGGATCAAAATAGATAGGTAGTCATATGATCCAAGGTCTAGAACTTGCTATTTTGGTTAAGAAACCTACTCAGAGTTTTGCACCCTTCTTTGAGTACAACAACAATTGATGAACTTCCTTTTGGGGAACTTCAATTAGCTTAACAAGATACCAATCATGAGTGAAATCATCTAAAATGATAAACTATATGTAGAGAAATATGTATAGCAAATCAAGCATGCATCCCGACTTTTACGGGCCTTAACAGTCATAGACCACTAAGCAATGATCGATTATTATCTGATAATCAAGTGAAGCATTATAAATGTAACTTTGTAGGATTAAAGTAGACAATATTCTAGAGCTATCATGCTTTAAATCAAGAGAACTGGTTACTCAAAATCTCTCCAAAGATGACTCTAAAGTGCCTCAAAAACTCAAATACAGAAAAATGTAACAATCTCTAACTAGTCCTTGCAAGTCTTTAAAATATAATTTAGCACATGTATATCAAATCCTCAATGCAAGCCCAAGTGTTCAAAGTGAAATTGTACACCAAATGCTCAAAAACTAGGATTGGAATTCATTGACTAGTTTCTATTGAAGTGCTGCTCAAAATTGGAGATTTTGGTCATCCAAATGCCTATTATTCATCATACGCATATAAATGTTGTTTTGTGTCATTTGTATCTGATGATATCCAGATCTAAGATCGATTTTGCTAAGGATGTGTGCTCTACAAAGTCTATCTAGAAAATCATCTATCTTAGGAATAGGATATCTATTTTTAATTTTCATCTTATTGAGTGCTCCATAGTCAATGCACATCCTAAAGTCTTGTTCCTTTTCTCCAATAAGAGAAGAAGTCCTCCAAAGGGACATGAACTAGGTTATAAGTCCTTGTGGAGTAGATCCTTAAATTGATTAGATATTTCTTTTTTATGTAAAGGTCCATGCCTATAAGGTGCTTTATGGGAAGAAGTACTAGGATGTATGACTATACTATGGTCAGGAGATCCCCTAGAAAGTGGTAGTTTAGAAGGAAAATCAGCCATAAAGCAATCCTTATAAGAAGCCATAACTGATTTATGTGCATTAGGAAGTATATGTGTATAATCAAATATGTTATTTACAAAAACAATACATGAATTGTAGCCTTTCATAAATGCACATTTTACGTGAGTATGACTAATTAAGGAAAATGATTGGAAGTCATGCATTGTAGACAAAGAAATATCTTGATTGTTAAACTTAAAACTAATTGTGTATGTATGATAATCAGTGCTTGGATTATAATGATGATGAAAAGGCATACCAAGTATAACATCATAGGATTGCAAAGGAACAATTAAGAATGTGTATTAATCTACATACGCCCCTATACAAATCAGAACATTATACACTTCACTTGTAACATCATATCTATTTCCTTGAAATGCATCCTTAACTTTTCACATAGGAGGAAGTCGGTTTAATTGGAGATCTTAAACTAGTGTATTAGAAATAAAATCATGAGAACTACCATCATCATATAAAATAGTAACAACTTTACCGTTAATATTACCTTGCATGCAAAGTAAAGAATGGATAGAAATCAGGTTAAGTGTCTTCATGAACCACCTCTATGTTGTGTACTTGAACTTTGAGAGGTTTCATATTGTTAGGCTGCAACCAACATTAGCTTTAGTATGACCAAACTTACCACAATGCGAGCAAGTGACACGGGGCCTTTATTGTTGAGAATCCATCATTGTAGTTTGTAGATTGTAAGGTGGTTGTCTTATGTACTAGTGATAATTGGATTGCGGATGGAACTAAAAATAGGGGAAGAAAAAGTAGTAAAAGTATGCTTGAAGGGAAAATTGGGCTTGCTTGGTTGTTGTTGTTGATGTGTGTGTTGTAAGCAAATGGACTTGGCGATGGATTGAAACACCTTCTTAGCGTCATGTGCAAAAGAGATAGCTTCATAGTGTGTCATAGGACATAGTGTGTTGAGCTAGACTTGGATTACCATCTCCGAACCATCTTCATACTTCTATTCGAAGGTATTTTCAAGAACCGTTTCAACCAAATGAATAAGTAGTAATCATGTCCAAAAGCATTCAGTGTAGATAGACACAATATCTCCTTATTTTCATCCAAACGTTGTCCATGATTGACGAGCATATAAGTGGAGCTAGGGAGGAAGGAGGGACTCCTTGATCTTTTCTTAAAATGTGATCCATGTGGTAGAGGGGTTGGTGCTATGCCGCAAAATATTCCACCATAACTAGGCTTTAGCCACCAATAATTAGTAGAAAATTTCACTTTCTTTCAATTTTAAAATATGATTTGTCCAAATAAAAGACATTATGAAAGAACAAATGGGCATCCTTTCACCCATCAAATCAAGAAAATTGGAAATTTTTGGCACCAATCTTGGAATGCATGCCTTCTTGTTGACGGCGATAATGAACTTCACCACCATCACTTTGCATTTTTTGGAGTAAACATCACATTCCTTTATCTTGTTTTGAGCATCTTTGAGTTCGTGTCACAAAAGCTCCAATGGTTGCTCAAGCAGTTCCCCAAGTAGGGATGATGTACAAAAGTCTTGTATAGTATCGGTAGGGTCCATGGCCTTATATAGAACCAAAAACTATTACTAATCATGCGAAAACTTTTTTAGCAATATTGAAATTGAAATAGTAAAAGGGAGTGTTTTGTCTTGGAAATGTAAAGAGAAAGAGAGAGAGAGAGAGAGGTAAAAGTAAGGTTAAATATAAGTTAAAAGAAATGGGATATCAACATATGAGAATAGGATAATGGATAAAGCATATCTCTTGTAAGTGAGAGGTGGTCAGTTCAAATCCCCTACATGCTAAAGAGGGAAATAAGTAAGCTCTTATTGCCACTCATTAGTTAGAGAAGGGAACCTAGAGAACCATGAGTGCCAACGAAGCCAAAGATGCCATAGTTATGCCTTAGTGATGCCTTGGAATAAGCCACAAAAGTAACCATATGGATTAACTCAGTTGATTAAGTGAATTGATAAAAAGGAATTTATAAAATGAACTAAACCAAAACTAGGACAGGGCACAGCTTACAGTGCACATTATGATAATGTGACAATGCAATCCTTAGAAATAACTATATCCATTAACTCAATTGATTAATTGACTTGATAAAAAAAATCAGTAAAATGAATTTGTAAAATGAACTGAATCAAAACTGGGACAAAGCACAATGCAAGGTGCACAGTGTGATAGTGTGACATTGCACTATGCACAGTGCACCGTGTGATAGTGTAAAAGTGTGATTTTGTGATAGTGTGATAATGCACAGTGTGACGGTGTCACAAGAACATAGCATAGGATGCACAATGCACATTGTGATAGTCCAACAATGTCATAGGGACAATAGTGAATTCAGTAAAAAAAAAAAGTGAATTGAAAAACATAAACTTGTATTGAACGAGAATAAACGAACCAAAACAGGCACCAAATCATGCAAGTATGCTAATCGTATCATGAACAAATGCCAAAAAGTATAGCTCCATAGGTGTGCACAAGCTCTGATACCATTATAACTTTATCTTTTAGATGCACATACGTAGAGATAATACAATATGAAATCTAACAAGAACACACACAGAATAGAGAGAGAGAGAGAAGACTAAACACAAGAGTGGTTGCAATCTTTGCTCAAATACTCTGATGGAAGGTTCTCTTAAATTATGTGTATTTATAGGTATTTTCATTGGGTCGTGAATAGAAGATATATGAGGGTGACACTTCAAAAGCATGCATTTACAAAAAATATGCATTATTTACAAAACGTCACTATTTAAGCGATCTACTATTTTTACATAGCCTTCATAGCCTTGAAGGACTATGAAGTGTGATGCTAGGTCTTTCTTTAACTACTTGAAGTGGAGGATATGATGGATTATGCTAAGCACATGAATTTCTTGAAAAGATTTTCCTTCTATGTCTTCATAAAATTGAGACATAGACTTGATTGCAACAAAACTAGCTAGGAGAGTAATTAACTCATAAGTGTATATCCATAGCTTAATATACCCATTGGATTGATGAACAAGTGGGCATTGTGCATATCCATATCCGAGTGAGGCAAATGATTAGAATACTCTCCCTCAAAATGAGAGTTGTAGCCCAAATCTAATGTGCATCTTTCCAAACTTTTGCTGATATTTCTCATTGTTTGTCCTTAAATTCTATTGAATTGTGAAAAGCTTTGGAGAACTCTTCTAGTCCTTATACATGCAATATAGCTAGGCACAAAGAGTGGGAAAAATTATGAACTTGGACTATTCATCCAAGGTCCCAATGTTATCTCAATAGACATTTTCCATGAGTTTTTTAACTCAAGATTCCATATAAATTGATGGAGAAAAGTCAAAGATTTTATAGGCATCACTATATAAGGAATAGCTTGGAAGAAATTCATGGCCATCCTTGTTGAAGCAAGTCTATGAAAAGCCTAAGTATTGGCTTGAGTCTCACAAAGTCTTAGAAGAAGCTTTAAAATGAAGACTATGTAAAGTATACTTGTGAACTACCTCTTGTAACTTTTGAAGAGTTTACTTAATGTAAAAGTGAAAGATTCTTAAGTGGTTGAGTCCACTTGATCAAAAAGGGAAAGAGGAGCCACGAATTTGTCATTTATGGTAGATAGAGAATCAAATCAATCACTAATTGATTGGAGAGTGATTGAGGGAAGTTAGCCTCCCAAGATCAACTATAGATAGATGGCAGTTTTAGTCGTGGTTAGAGAGACCTATGTGAAGATCTCCAAGAGCTGAGCTTTATGCCATATCAAGGTGTGATCACAAGGCACACATATGTATCAGTAAGTCCATTGTATTGTACAAGCAATATACTTTCATTTTCATGATCATTTGAGTTCATATTTCCATGTTCTTGTGAAGTGTACTACTCACTACCATATCTCTTAGTTTTCTCAGTTAGATTGCAGAGATGGTTTCTCTGAGCTTGGTGCATCATTTTCAGTGATTTAATTTGGTAAAGTTAGCTCTATAAGTCTATTATAGGCTCACCAATTTTCATTTCATTTGGATGTTGCAATCTTCAGTTATGTTCAGTTGAAGTCAACAGTATATGTTCATTTTCACTTCTCTGTCAGGTACCTGACTTTTTTACTCATCTTGTCAGAGCCCTTTCTCAGTGGTTACTCATCCAAATTCAATGATTGAAAGCTTATTGGATTCAGCATATTTTTTAGTATAAACATACCAATTTTCATAATCATTCAATTCTTAAATCTTGAGTTATGTTCCTTTTTCTGCTCACTCGTCTCATTACTGTAGCAGCCCGTGAAAATCGGGATGATATCATCAGTTATTAAACATCATTCTCAGTGTGTGGTTCATTATTTTTTATGAGATTACTCTTGAAAGTTAGCTCTTTAATTTAACTAGACTTCCCCAAGAGGAATTAAGCTAATTGCTACTGTGCTCAGAGAATTATGCAAAACACTCGACAGGTGTATGAACCAAAATAGCAAGTTCTTCACCTCTGAGCTAACTCCAACTTATCTGTTTTGATCTATCTTTTTGAGAGTGATCTTCCAAGGTACATGTTGGAGCAAGTCTATGACAAGCCTAAGTATTGGCTTGATTCTCACAAAGTCTTAGAAGAAGCTTTGAAAAGAAGACTATGTAAAGTTCACTTGTGAACTACCTCTTGTAACTTTTGAAGAGTTTACTTAATGTAAAAGTGAAAGAATCTTAAGTGGTTGAGTCCACATGATCAAAAAGGGAAAGAAGAGCCACGAATTCGTGATTTGTGGTAGGTAGAGAATCAAATCAATCACAAATTGATTGGAGAGTGATTGAGGGAAGTTACCCTCCCAAACTCAACTATAAATAGATGGCAGTTTTAGTCGTGGTTAGAGAGACCTATGTGAAGACCTCCAAGAGCTGAGCTTTATGCCATATCAAGGTGCGATTACAAGGCACACATATGTATCAGTAAGTCATTGTATTCTACAAGCAATATGCTTTCATTTTCATGATTATTTGAGTTCATATGTCCATGTTCTTCTGAAGTGTACTACTCACTGCCATTACTCTCAGTTTTCTCAGTCAGATTGTAGAGATTGTTTCTCTGCGCTTGGTGCATCATTTTCAGTAACCTAACTTGGTAAAGTTAGCTCTATACCTCTACTATATGCTCAAAAATTTTCATGTCATTTGGATATTGTAATCTTCCGTTATGTTCATTTGAAGTCAACAGGGTCTGTTCATCTTCACTTCTCTGTCAGGTGCCCGATTTTTTCACTCACATTGTCAGAGCCATTTCTCACTGGTTACTTACCTAAATTCCATTATTTAAAGCTTGTTCGATTCAGCCTACTGTCTAGTATAACCATACAAATTTTCATAATCATTGAATTCCTACATTTTGAGTTATGTTCATTTGTCTGCTCACTGGTCTCAAACTCTAGCAGCCCGTGAAAATTGGGATGATGTCATCACTTGTTAAAACTCATTCTCAGTGTGTGGTTTATTATTTTTGATGAGATTACTCTTGAAAGTTAGCTCTTTGAGCTACCTAGACTTCCCCAAGAGGAATTAAGCTAATTGCTGCTGTGCTCAGAGAATTATGTAAAACACTGGACAAGTGTATGAACCAAGATTAGCAAGTTTTCACCTCTGAGCTACCTCCAACTTATCTGTTTTGATCTATATTTTTGAGAGTGATCTTCCAAGCTACATAGGGTGTCTAATACATCCATTGGCAAGCTAAAAGGGCCCACCATATACTCCTGGAGTTCATTTGGCTGGTGTAGATCAAGGATTTTGCAACACCTCTTCATCTTCAAGCACATAGCTATCCATCTCTTCACAGTGGTATCAGAGCAAGGTTGGACAACATGGCAGATGGATTTCCTTCATCAATTGACAAATTGGTCAGAGGTAACTACTCAGCTTGATCATTAAGAATGGAAGCTTATCTCCAAGGTAGAAGTTTATATGGTTATGTGGCTGGAGATGAAGTTATGCCAAGTTTCAGGAACAAAAGTCAACCAACACAAGAAGAGCAAGAAAGATTGAGCACATGGTGCTCCAAGGATGCACTTGCAAGGTCTTATCTCCTCAACTCTATCTCAGATTTTTTGTTGCCTCACATTAGAAGTTGTAAGACATCTCAAGAAGTGTGGGATGCACTTGAAGCTTTCTTTTCTTCAAGTACCAAAGCTAGGAAGCATCAACTATGGCTGGATTTCACAACTCTCAAGAAGGCTCCCAAACAAAATGTGACTGATTTTGTCACAAAGCTCAAGGACATAGCAGATCAGTTGGGAAGCATTGGAGAGGTAATAGATGAAGAGAAAATTGTAAGGCAGGTCATCAATGGCTTGAAGGCAGATGACAAGTGGGAAGCATTCACCACAGCTATCGATTTGTACATGGACATGCATGTACCTGATTTCAATACACTCATTGGACAACTACTTACCCAAGAGGCAAAGCTTATAAAAAATGGAGAAAGCTCTAAAGGTAATCAATCTTCAGCTTTATACACTGATAAAAGCAAGTCCAAAGATAATAAAGGAAAGGCAAAGAAAGTGGATGATGAAGTAGGTACATATCAAGCTAACTATGCAGGAAGAGGAAGACATGGCAGAGGTAGAGGAAGAGGAGGTAGACAAGGCAGGGGGAGATCCCAAGACTCCAACCCATGTTCTATTTGTGGACTAACTAATCATACAACTGAAAATTGCTTTAGGAATTCCAGGAATCAAAGAGGCAGAGGATACAATAGAGGAAGTTATGGCTACTCAAGAGGAAGGTTCAACAATTATCATGGCAACTACAACAACTACAATCATTCAAACTATCAAGGAGGCTACAAAGGAAGGAGAGACTACAATAACTACACAGAAGACTCAAACAAAGAGGATTCATTGTTGATCATGAACATGGCTATGCCACAAGGTAAATCTGATGAGCATGTTTTCTACATAGATTCAGGTTGTTCAAATCATGTGGCAGGAAATGTGACACTCCTATCAGATTTAGAAGATCCAAGGAATAAGCATGAGGTACAAACAGGAGATGATATAAAACATCCTGTGGAGAAAAAGGCAATGTCAAAGCACTTGATGGAAACATCAACCTACTCAGTAAGGTACTCTATGTCCCTACCATTACAAAGAATTTTATAAGTGTTGGGCGGATAGTAGAGAAAGGGTTTCAAGTCAAGTTCACAAAGGTAGGAGCATTTGTTGAAGATCCAAGTCAAGCATTCAGAAAAATTGCAAAAGGTGAAAAGACTGGTAGATTGTTCACATTTGAATTACAGGACACTAGAAACATTGCTCTCTTTAATTATGGTAGTCAGACACTCACAGAATTGGAAGTATGGCACAAAAGGTTAGCACATATTGGTGAAAGGTCATTAAAGCAAATTTGCAGGGACCAAAGTGTACTTGGACTCCCTAATTTGTCAAAACAACATATGATTTATAAGTGTAGTGCATGTCAATTTGGAAAGTCTCACAGGTTACTATTCATGAAGAAAGGTTATATGCATGGAGATCTCTTGGAGTTGGTTCATACAGATGTATGGGGACCTAGCAAGGAAGCTTCAATATCTGGATCAAGATATTATGTCTCCTTTATTGATGATTGCAGCAGATGGACTGTCCTATTCTTTATGAAACACAAAGATGAAGTTTTTTCATGTTTCAAAAGATATTTGGCTCTTGTGGAGAACCAAACAGGTAAATCACTAAAAAGGCTAAGGTCAGATGGAGGGGGAGAATACTTCTCCCATGAGTTTGATTCTTTCTTTCAAGAAAGAGGAATCAAAAGAGAGGTAACTACAAGGTACACTCCTGAGCAAAATGGAGTGGCAGAAAGGAGGAATAGGACAATTGTTGAAGCTGCAAGGTCTATGTTAAATGAAAAGCATTTACCTAATTACTTATAGGCTGAGGCTGTTTCTACAGCCACTTACTTGATTAACAGGTTGCCTTCAAAATCCCTTGATGGGATGACTCCATATGAGGCTTGGAATGGAAGAAGACCAAGCTTAGATCATTGTAAAATTTTTGGATGTATTGCTTTTGCTCATGTTCCTTCACAGGTTAGAGGCAAGATGGATCCAAAGGCAGAAAGGTGTGTATTTATTGGATATGACAACAATCAAAAGGGCTACAGGTTATACAACCCTACCAACAAAGGATTCTTGGTAAGCAGAGATGTAGTTTTTGATGAGAAAAATTCATGGTATGAAGATTCATGCAGGAAGGTCAATTTACCATACAATCTTGAAGAAGATTTTCCAAAGCTTGGTAGAGAACAACCAAAGATTGAAGAACAAGACACCTCAGAGGATGATGAAGAATCTCAGATGGAAAAAATCAAAGCATGGAAGTCTAAAGGTAAAGCAAAATTGCAGGAACTTGGACATGAGGCAGAATCATCACATCATGGCCTAAGAAGATCTATGAGAGAAAAGAAAAAACCAGAAAGGTATGGGTTTGACACCTCTTTAGTAACTAAACATTCTATCTACATAGCACAGGACATAAACCAAGAGGAGCCATCATCATTTGAAGAGGCCAAAGCAAAAACATAATGGAAGCATGCAATGAAGGAAGAGATTGAAGCACTTGAGGAAAACAACACTTGGGATTTGGTGCCCAAGACTTCATCCATGAAGGTAATAGGCTCAAGATGGGTCTATATACTTAAGAAGAATTTTGATGGTTCCATTAACAGGTAAAAGGCAAGGCTTGTAGCAAAAGGCTTTGCACAAAGTGAGGGAATTGATTATGAGGAGACTTTCTCTCCTGTGGCAAAGATGCCTACTATTAGGGTTTTGCTTAGTATTGCCTCTTCCAAGAATTGGAAGATACTTCAACTAGATGTAAAGAATGCATTCTTGAATGGTTGGATAACAGAAGAGGTATATATGGCACAACCACCTGGTTTTGAGAATCAAGTTTATCCTAATTATGTGTGTAAACTTAACAAAGCATTGTATGGTCTCAAGCAAGCTCCAAGAGCTTGGAACTTCAGGCTTGTTTCATTCTTGCAGGACAAAGGCTTTCAACCAAGCAAGGCAGATCCTTCACTCTTTATTAAAAAGAGTAATTCTGAGGTCATCTACTTATGTGTATATGTAGATGATATTATATTGATAGGAAATGATGCAGATGGTATGAAGAAGATCAAAGATCAGATGAGAGAAGAGTTCAAGATAAGTGATTTGGGTTCACTTACCTACTTCCTAGGTTTGGAAGTTGTCTACAAAGATCATGGTTTGTTTCTCACTCAAAGAAAGTACATTAAGGACATGTTGGCAAAATTCAAGATGCAAGATTGTAACATTGCAGGTACTCCAATGGAGGTCAATCACAAATTGAGCTCACATGAAGGTCAACTTATAGAGGACATCACATCAAACATATGTATGAGTAAGTCATTGTATTCTACAAGCAATATACTTTCATTTTCATGATTATTTGAGTTCATATGTCCATGTTCTTGTGAAGTGTACTACTCACTGCCATTACTCTCAGTTTTCTCAGTCAGATTGCAGAGATTGTTTCTCTGAGCTTGGTGCATCATTTTCAGTAATTTAACTTGGTAAAGTTAGCTCTAAAAGTCTACTATATGCTCACAAATTTTCATGTCATTTGCATGTTGAAATCTTCAGTTATGTTCATTTGAAGTCAACAGGGTCTGTTCATCTTCACTTCTTTGTCAGGTACCCAATTTTTTCACTCACCTTGTCAGAGCCATTTCTCAGTGGTTACTTATCCAATATCCGTGATTTAAAGCTTGTTCGATTCAGATTACTGTCTAGTATAACCATACAAGTTTTCATAATCATTGGATTCGTACATTTATAGTTATGTTCATTTTCTGCTCGCTGGTCTCAAACTGTAGCAGCCCGTGAAAATCGGGATGATGTCATTACTTGTTAAAACTCATTCTCAGTGTGTGGTTTATTATTTTTGATGCGATTACTCTTGAAAGTTAGCTCTTTGAGCTACCTAGACTTCCCCAAGAGGAATTAAGCTAATTGCTGCTGTGCTCAGAGAATTATGTAAAACACTGGACAGGTGTATGAACCAAGAATAGCAAGTTTTCACCTCTGAGCTAACTCCAACTTATCTGTTTTGATCTATCTTTTTGAGAGTGATCTTCCAAGGTACATAGAGTGTCTAATACATCCATTGGCAAGCTAAAGGGGCCCACCATATACTCTTGGAGTTCATTTGGCTAGTGTAGATCAAGGATTTTGCAACACCTCTTCATCTTCAAGCACATACCTATCCATCTCTTCACAGTACATAGGGTGTCTAATACATCTATTGGCAAGCTAAAAGGGCCCACCATATACTCCTGGAGTTCATTTGGCTGGTGTAGATCAAGGATTTTGCAACACCTCTTCATCTTCAAGCACATACCTATCCATCTCTTCACAGTGGTATCAGAGCAAGGTTGGACAACATTGCAGATGTATTTCCTTCATCAATTGACAAATTGGACAGAGATAACTACTGAGATTGGTCATTAAGAATGGACGCTTATCTCCAAGGTAAAAGTTTATATGGTTATGCTGGAGATAAAGTTATGCCAAGTTTCAGGAACAAAAGTCAACCAACACAAGAAGAGCAAGAAAGATTGAGCACATGGTGCTCCAAGGATGCACTTGCAAGATCTTATCTCCTCAACTCTCTCATATTTTTTGTTGACTCACATTAGAAGTTGTAAGACATCTCAGGAAGTGTGGGATGCACTTAAAGCTTTCTTTTCTTCAAGTACTAAAGCTAAGAAGCATCAATTATGGCTGGATTTCACAACTCTCAAGAAGGCTCCCAAACAAAATGTGACTGATTTTGTCACAAAGCTCAAGGACATAGCAGATCAGTTGGGAAGCATTGGAGAGGTAATAGATGAAGAGCAAATTGTAAGGCAGGTCATCAATGGCTTGAAGGCAGATGACAAGTGGGAAGCATTTACCAGAGCTATGGATTTGTAGATGGACATGCATGTACCTGATTTCAATACACTCATTGGACAACTACTTACTCAAGAGGCAAAGCTTATAAAAAATGGAGAAAGCTCTAAAGGTAATCAATCTTCAGCTTTATACACTGATAAAAGCAAGTCCAAAGATAACAAAGGAAAGGCAAAGAAAGTGGATGATGAAGCAGGTACATATCAAGCTAACTATGCAGGTAGAGGAAGACATGGCAGAGGTAGAGGAAGAGGAGGTAGACAAGGCAGGGGGAGATCCCAAGACTCCAACTCATGTTCTATTTGTGGATTAACTAATCATACAACTGACTATTGCTTTAGGAATTCTAGGAATCAAAGAGGCAGAGGATACAATAGAGGAAGTTATGGCTACTCAAGAGGAAGGTTCAACAATTATCATGGCAACTACAACAATTACAATCATTCAAACTATCAAGGAGGCTACAAAGGAAGGAGAGACTTCAATAACTACACAGAAGACTCAAACAAAGAGGATTCATTATTGATCATGAACATGGCTATGCCACAAGGTAAATCTGATGAGCATGTTTTCTACATAGATTCAGGTTGTTCAAATCATGTGGCAGGAAACGTGGCACTCCTATCACATTTAGAAGATCCAAGGAATAAGCATGAGGTACAAATAGGAGATGACACAAGACATCCTATGGAGAAAATAGGCAATGTCAAAGCACCTGATGGAAACATCAACCTACTCAGTAAGGTACTCTATGTCCCTACGATTACAAAGAATTTGATAAGTGTTGGGCAGATCGTAGAGAAAGGGTTGCAAGTCAGGTTCATAAAAGCAGGAGCATTTGTTGAAGATCCAAGTCAAGGATTCAGAAGAATTGCAAAAGGTGAAAAGGCAGGTAGATTGTTCACATTTGAATTACAAGACACTAGAAACATTGCTCTCTTTAATTATGGTAGTCAGACACTCACAGAATTGGAAGTATGGCACAAAAGCTTAGCACATATTGGTGAAAGGTCATTAAAGAAAATTTGAAGGGACCAAAGTGTACTTGGACTCCCTAATTTGTCAAAGCATCATATGATTTATAAGTGTAGTGCATGTCAATTTGGAAAGTCTCATAGGTTACCATTCATGAAGAAAGGTTATATGCATGGAGATCTCTTGGAGTTGGTTCATACAGATGTATGGGGACCTAGCAAGGAAGCTTCAATATCTGGATCAAGGTATTATGTCTCCTTTATTGATGATTGCAGCAGATGGGCTATCCTATTCTTTATGAAACACAAAAATGAAGTTTTTTCATGTTTCAAAAGATATTTGGCTCTTGTGGAGAATCAAACAAGTAAATCACTAAAAAGGCTAAGGTCAGATGGAGGGGGAGAATACTTCTCCCATGAGTTTGATTCTTTCCTTCATGAAAGAGGAATCAAAAGAGAGGTAACTACAAGGTACACTCCTGAGCAAAATGGAGTGGCAGAAAGGAGGAATAGGACAATTGTTGAAGCTGCAAGGTCTATGTTAAATGAAAAGCATTTACCTAATTACTTATGGGTTGAGGCTCTATCTACAGCCACTTACTTGATTAACAGGTTGCCTTCAAAATCCCTTGATGGGATGACTCCATATGAGGCTTGGAATGGAAGAAGACCAAGCTTAGATCATTGTAAAATTTTTGGATGTATTGCTTTTGCTCATGTTCCTTCACAGGTTAGAGGCAAGATGGATCCAAAGGCAGAAAGGTGTGTATTTATTGGATATGACAACAATCAAAAGGGCTACAGGTTATACAACCCTACCAACAAAGGATTCATGGTAAGAAGAGATGTAGTTTTTTATGAGAACAATTCATGGTATGAAGATTCATGCAGGAAGGTCAATTTACCATATGATCTTGAAGAAGATTTTCCAAAACTTGGTAGAGAACAACCAAAGATTGAAGAACAAGACACCTCAGAGGATGATGAAGAATCTCATATGGAAAAGATCGAAGCATGGAAGTCTAAAGGTAAAGCAAAATTGTAGGAACTTGGACATGAGGCAGAATCATCACATCATGGCCTAAGAAGATCTATGAGGGAAAAGAAAAAACCAGAAAGGTATGGGTTTGACACCTCATTAGTAACTAAACACTCTATCTACATAGCACAGGATATAAACCAAGAGGAGCCATCATCCTTTGAAGAGGCCAAAGCAAAATCAGAATGGTAGCATGCAATGAAGGAAGAGATTGAAGCACTTGAGGAAAACAACACTTGGGATTTGGTGCCCAAGACTTCATCCATGAAGGTAATAGGCTCAAGATGGGTCTATAAACTCAAGAAGAATTCTGATGGTTCCATTAATAGGTATAAGGCAAGGCTTATAGCAAAAGACTTTGCACAAACTCAAGGAATTGATTATGAGGAGACCTTCTCTCGTGTGGCAAAGATACCTACTATTAGGGCTTTGCTTAGTATTGCCTCTTCCAAGAATTGGAAGATACTTCAACTAGATGTAAAGAATGCATTCTTGAATGGTTGGATAACAGAAGAGGTGTATATGGCACAACCACCTGGTTTTGAGAATCAATTTTATCCTGATTATGTGTGTAAACTTAACAAAGCATTGTATGGTCTCAAGCAAACTCCAAGAGCTTGGAATTTCAAGCTTGTTTCATTCTTGCAAGAAAAAGGCTTTCAACCAAGCAAGGCAGATCCTTCAAGCTTTATTAAAAAGAGTAATTCTGAGATCATCTACCTATGTGTATATGTAGATGATATTATATTGATAGGAAATGCAGATGGTATGAAGAAGATCAAAGCTCAGATGAGAGAAGAGTTCAAGATAAGTGATTTGGGTTCACTTACCTACTTCCTAGGTTTGGAAGTTGTCTACAAAGATCATGGTTTGTTTCTCACTCAAAGAAAGTACATTAAGGACATGTTGGCAAAATTCAAGATGCAAGATTGTAAGATTGTAGGTACTCCAATGGAGGTCAATCACAAATTGAGCTCACATGAAGGTGAACTCATAGAGGACATCACATCATATCAAAGTCTAGTGGGTAGTCTCAACTATGCCACATTGACAAGAGTAAATATATGTTATAGTGTGAGTGTGCTAAGTCAATTTATGCACACACCAAGCAAACCACATATGGATGTTGCCAAAAGGATTCTCAAGTATCTCAAAGGAACCATAAATGAAGGACTTTATTATCCTTATGTATCTGATTTAGGTTTGAAGCTATTTTCTGACGCAGATTGGGCTGGCTCCAAGGAAGATAGAAGGAGCACCTCAGGTTATCTTACCTTTGCAGATTCAAAGCTTATTTCATGGTCATCCAAGAAGCAACCCACAATTGCTCTCTCTTCTACTGAAGCTGAATATAGAGGTCTTGCCATAGCTACTCAGGAAGCTATGTGGATGAAGACATTATTCAAAGATCTTGGATTGGAGTTTGGAACTCCAACTATTTTTTGTGACAATATGAGTTCTATTCATTTGGCTACTAATCCTATCTTTCATGCAAGGACTAAACATATTGAAGTTCATTATCATTATGTACAAGAGAAGGTTCTAAGCAAAGAGATTCAAATATCATATGTGTCCACTCATCAACAATGTGCAGATATTCTAACCAAAGCATTGGATGGTACAAAGCTTTGCGAATTCAAGGCTATGATTGGTTTGCAGGTAATCTTGGAAGATTGAAGACCTCAAGCATACTTGGCTTGAGGGGGAGCTATTGGAGCAAGTCTATGACAAGCCTAAGTATTGGCTTGAGTCTCACAAAGTCTTAGAAGAAGCTTTAAAATGAAGACTATGTAAAGTTCACTTGTGAACTACCTCTTGTAACTTTTGAAGAGTTTACTTAATGTAAAAGTGAAAGAATCTTAAGTGGTTGAGTCCACTTGATCAAAAAGGGAAAGAGGAGCCATGAATTTGTGATTTATGGTAGGTAGAGAATCAAATCAATCACTAATTGATTGGAGAGTGATTGAGGGAAGTTAGCCTCCCAAGATCAGCTATAAATAGATGGTAGTTTTAGTCGTGGTTAGAGAGACCTATGTGAAGACCTCCAAGAGCTGAGCTTTATGCCATATCAAGGTGTGATTACAAGGCACACATATGTATCAGTAAGTCCATTGTATTTTACAAGCAATATACTTTCATTTTCATGATCATTTGAGTTCATATTTCCATGTTCTTGTGAAGTGTACTACTCACTGCCATATCTCTCAGTTTTCTCAGTTAGATTGCAGAGATGGTTTCTCTGAGCTTGGTGCATCATTTTTAGTGATTTAACTTGGTAAAGTTAGCTCTATAAGTCTAATATATGCTCACCAATTTGAATTTCATTTGGATGTTGCAATCTTCAGTTATGGTCAGTTGAAGTCAACAGTATATGTTCATTTTCACTTCTCTGTCAGGTACCCGACTTTTTTACTCATCTTGTCAGAGCCATTTCTCAGTGGTTACTCATCCAAATTCAATGATTTAAAGCTTTTTGGATTCATCATACTGTCTAGTATAATCATAAAAATGTTCATAATCATTGAATTCTTAAATCTTGAGTTATGTTCATTTTTCTACTCACTGGTCTCATTACTGTAGCAGCCCGTGAAAATCGGGATGATGTCATTAGTTGTTAAACATCATTCTCAGTGTCTGGTTCATTATTTTTGATGCGATTACTCTTGAAAGTTAGATCTTTAAGTTAACTAGACTTCCCCAAGAGGAATTAAGCTAATTGCTGCTGTGCTCAGAGAATTATGCAAAACATTGGACAGGTGTATGAACCAAAATAACAAGTTCTTCACCTCTGAGCTAACTCCAACTTATCTGTTTTGATCTATCTTTTTGAGAGTGATCTTCCAAGGTACATAGGGTGTCTAATACATCTATTTGCAAGCTAGAAGGGCCCACCATATACTCCTGGAGTTCATTTGCTGGTGTAGATCAAGGATTTTGCAACACCTCTTCATCTTCAAGCACATACCTATCCATCTCTTCACAATCCTCAAGCTTCATCTGTGCACTTTTAGTCTCATTAGGAGTGTATAGTTTAGGTCTAAGCTACCCTCTAGCTAAGCTAGCCCCCTGCTATCTGAAGTTTTCACTTTGGCGGATATTTTTTTTCATCTATATCTCATTATGTAGGTTTTTGTTTCATGAGCATGATAGCTCTTCTTGTAAGATTTCATTTGACTATGATCTTAGCGTTGTGCTTATTCTCCTTGGTTATTGAGCTTGAAAGTTCTTTGGTCCATCTACGTATATTTTTATATATATGTGTGTGAAGAGGTACACATAGGTGTAAGCTACCAATTTGGGTAGATTCTAGTTTGTCTTGTACAAAGAATTTGACATAAGTCACATTGTACAAATTGAGTGATCTATGGCTTGTTTTAGAGCTTAAATAGTCTGATTTCACTATGCAAATTTTCATAGGTTAATTCCTCTGTGCCAGAGAGCAGTTCAATTTTCAATGGACAATGGTAGTGAGCAATTTGATCGAGGAAGCTTCTATCATTGTTTTGTTGCAACTAGGAGTGCATATACTCCATCAATTACCACCAATCAGTGAATTCAATCACTCAAACGGTTTCCAAATTTTATTCTCAAATTTAAATGTGTATGTAACACTTTGATGGGCCTCATTGCACTCAATAGAGCCTAGGAAGTAAGGTCCCATCAAAAGCCAAGTGACACATGATGCCTCAAATCCACGGTTGCGAAAAGGATAACCCCACCAAGACCTTGTCCCTATATTTAGCCCTCCAAGCTAACCAAAGGTAAATTTTAGCTCACACAAAGAAACCCTCTTGAGCGAGTGTGGAAAAGGACATGAGACCTTCCACAAGACTCTCAATAAATGTTTAAGCTCAATATTTCAAACCAAAAACTCGTATTCACACGAAAAATAGTGATTCACTTCAATTGTCAAGTGTACATATGCCTAGGAACAGTCAATTTAACACTTGTAGACAACTCCTATACACAAGACTCTTCGGAAACTTTACCTTTCATCATCTTTGAATACCAAAAGTAATTTTTTTTCTAACCAATAAATACAATCAAGAACTATCATACACACCAACCTCAACAGATTTTCACACTTAGAAATAGTGAAATCACTCAAATTCCCTTCCTCTTAAAAGTATGTGACCTCAATACAAATACACAAATTCATAGTTGCCTTCCAAAAATGATCTCCGTCATTCGTGTGCTATCCTTTTATTTTTATGGCTTCACTATTAATGCATATCCATCCAAATATCACAAACAAAATGAGAGAATTTTCCAAAAATCATACGAATCCGCCATGCTCTTTCACACTAGGACGTTTGCAAGGAGGGAAGTCTTGGAGTCCCACTGTTGAGGAAGGTACAAGACGTTGCAATCCCAAATGAGCTTTACTACCCTTCGTGACACCTCATCTAAATTGAAAGAACCAGCAAAATCATGGAGCACATACCTCTCATCAATGATGAAACCATCACACACGATCGTCGATGTGGACAGCCTTAGCAATGATACCAATGTGTTGAGATGAAAACCACTCCAAGCTCTCAAGAATTCAAATCAACATCAAGTGTAGCATCTAAAATTGTTACTGTTAGTGTCCATGTGAAAGGCCAAATGACCATTGGACACTTTTGTATATGTTATGTAATAAAGCATATAGTGACTTGGTCAACCACAGACTCAAAGTTTGACTACATCTATAAAACATAGGAAATCTAACTTCGTGCTCTTTGTGTGCTTGTGTAGTTTTACGTATTCTGTAGGCATGTGGAGAGCATTGTGTCTGTCATCCGAAGCTCAACTTTTTGTTGTGCAAGCGGAGCGAAAATGCAATCCAAAAGTGATTACAAAAATGAATATCCCGATGCGATGATTAGTAACCATGAATTTATACTTGAATGCATGTGCATACAAATTTTCTAAAAATTTTAGCAGCATAACGGTGCAATTTTGAAAACCAGAAAAATTCCAACAAACAATTTTCATGATATTGGTGCCGACAGGCATAATCTATCCACAAAGAAACCGAAAGGGGATTACAAACCCTGAAAAATATATATTTTCTCCTCGCTAACTTGCAAGAAAATACTTTCATGTCCCTACAAGAAGAATACATGCACTGTACAAGACAAACCATGTGTAAACTATGCAAAACTTGCATGTCGTATATGCAATATGATGCGGAAAGAGAACAATGATGCATATAAATTGACAAGAAACTTATCTGGAGTTCCAAAAATTAATTTGCAGATGTGTGTAGGTGTTGAAGATCGTCCACCCTTCATCATGTTAGCGTTCCAAATCTCTCTTGATTGGTTGTACTTCAAAACAATGCTTGAAAGTGGGTTGTTGAAGATAAATGAGTAAACTCCAAATTCTTTTGATATTGGAATCAAAGCCTAAAAGAATATGTTGCAACCACTCCCTGGAAGGAGCTCTGAAATAGCTATCCATAGCAAAAAGAATCTCTAAATTTGGATATCAAATGCAGAAGATATGGCCAATAAAGTGGGTTAAAGTGGCTAAATAACCAAGCTCTTGACTATGAAAACAATAGGGAATTCAAAAACTCATCTGAACTTTGTGGCAGCGCGCAAATGTTGAAGCTTATCCCATATACGTGGTTATATCCAACTCAGTATATATGGCCCCAACATCCATGATCAAACGAAAGTGTGCTCTCTATGGCCTCTTCGGCTGCTGCTCTTTGTGAGTATTGTGATATTTGGACGAAAACAAATCTGTATACCCGTCGCTTCTCGTGAGCCACCTCCGAACGTGGGTAGCGTTGTGCCAGAGAAATCAATGAATGCATGCAAAATGTTTTAGAAGTTTTGCTGGCCTATGCTTCGTAGACTCTCCCCTGCGCTCCCTGACGGAGATTCCGTTCTGCCTGAGCATGATCTCTGGTCATCCTTCCATTCACATCATCGTTCCGGATGATATTCGCGGGATAAACGGATCCCTTATCGCGTACCTGATGGCAATTCCTGCGCTCTTTGGAATAACTTCTTTTGCTCAAGATATCTGCCGACGCTGGCTTTCCCTGCACAATGACAACGACGAAGATGTTCTCTTCATGTCGAAACCACCTTTGCGGCCATTGAAACCACCTTTGCGGATGTCTTGGCTCTGATACCACTATAGATGATCGATTCTCGTAGATGCATGTATGCAGAAAATAGAAAGAGACAAGAGAGAGGAGACGACACAAGATAGGGTCCAATCTCTTCCCACATGCTATCATGGACAACTCTATGAGATCATGCATATTTATAGGTATTTCATATTATGTCCTGAATAGAAGATACATGAGGGCCACGCTAAAAATAGCATGCTTTTGCTTTATTTACAAAAATAACTATCTTCTAAAAATAACTTATTCTCTTCAAATACTCTTCTAAATATCTCCAAAAGTATTTGAATAAATCCATGTGTGTTCACACCCTCATGGATCTTCACCTGCTAATTCAAAACACAAAACACGTTAAAATCCTCAAGGCATTAAACCTTCATTCCAAATATTCCATAAAGTATAACGCTTGCTCGAGGTCATCATACCATCCTCATGTTTTTTGGGATTGATAAATAAAGGAGGTGCAACTCACCACTAAACTACACCAAATTTTGGCATCGTTGCCATTGAGCTTTGAGGACGAGTGTGTGATGGTAAGATGTAGAGTAGAGATGTCAGAAGCATAGGTAAGCTTTTCTTTTATTTGTTTTCATCTTCTTCTTCACTTCTACACTCCATATCCATCTATGATCATCTTCACCATCGTGACCATATACCTCCATCTTCATTCATCTCCTCATTGCATTTGAATGCAAGAGCGAGAGAGCGACTTGTGTGTGATTTTGTATCATGCATTTTTGAAATTTTTTGTAGGAATTAACATCTCCAGGAGCTGTACCCGCTCTAGCAGGTAAAAAACTTTGACTGTGCAGGTCCCGAGGGGTTGACTTTTGTCAATCGTGACCGAAAGAAAAGTTGACCATTTTGTAAAACTAAGTGCATAACCATGATGCTTAGGCCTAGGGGGTCCCAAATGAGTGACTACTTTTTTCAAATTCCATAATTTTTGATTGACATGTCAATCACGACTAACAAGCAACGACGAACAGATCCGGACGAACCAGTCAATCATGACCGACACATAGATCCTGATCAACAGGATCCACAACTGATTGGCCATAATTGATAGATTACTTGTAAAAGCCAAAATGAAGAATGATGCTTAAACAACAGCTAAGTTTTTATTTGAGAACGTGTTCACTAGATATGGTCTACCGATAGAGCTACTAAGTGATATAGGCACTCACTTCTTTAATGAATTCATTGAAAATCTTCTCCAAGAGTTCTTGGTGATCCACAAGAAGTCTCCCCCCTATCATCCACAAGCTAGTGGGCAAGCCGAAAGCACCAATAAGATTCTATGCAATGTCATGACCAAATTAGTGAATAATAAATGCTCTGATTTGGACAAACAACTACATCATGTTGTTTGGGCATATCGAGTTGCCTATAAAACGATACTCCAAGCCACTCCCTTTAAGATGGTTTTTAGACAAAACGCAGTGCTTCCATTAGACTTTCTGATCCCTACATTATAAGTAGCACAGGAGCACCAATGGACGGGTCTTGAGCTCTCTTCAAGAATCTTGGACTTAGAGCGATTAGGAGAGACATGATTGAGAGATGCTGCAGGAATCTATGCCACCAAGAAGAGACAAAAAGCCTACTTTGACGCCCATGTGAAACACAAAGGCTTGAAAGCAGGAGATTTAGTCTTGGTCTATACACTCAAGAAGCATGCCAAGAAGCTAGAAAAATATGGCTATGGACCAATGATAATCAACATAATATCTACAAGTGGAGTAGTCCAATTGGCCACATTAGAAGGATATGTCCTACCCAACTACATTAGCGGGTGTAGAGTGAAACTTACTGAAGCTTTAGAACGGATTCGAAAGATGAAGCTCAGCAGGCAAGGAAGAGAAAACTCGAGGGTAGAAGTCGATGTCATACCCAGGTATTAAATGTCTATGTGTCAAATCTCTACTGAGAGTTCCTCACGAATTAGGGTAGAAGACCGTTTTTCATGATAGAGTTAGGACACGAGAGGATGCAAGGACTATCAAACCCTTAATTGATTCCGGCTCTGCCACGAGTGCAATTAAGTTGACCTATTGTCACGATATGCAACTGAATGTCATTCCTATTGAGGCATACCGTATAGGATTAGGGGGTGTGGAAACCCCTTGCTTAGGCAAGGTGGAACTTCCCATCTACCTTTAAGAGATTCTTATGAAAGTGAAGCTACTAGTGTGCCAAGATGAGGATCTCATAGAACCCCTCATCCTAGGAGAGTATTGGATTTATAATAATGTAGTCAATCTCAACCTAAGAAGTGGACTTCTTTAGGTTTGGGTGCAACAACAATAATTAACTATCAAGTTGACCGCTGAAACACTTAAGGAAGTAGGAAAGGCACCAACTCCTGGTCCTTCCAAGAGCACGCTGATGGAAAATGATTCTTTTCTTATCCAGCCCTCTGTGATGTAGAAAACCTCCACTCCAAGCAAGGTAGTGCAAGTGGAACTCCCTTCTTGTCCAATGGAAGTTTTCGATCCAGAACGTGAAGTCGAGGAGACTGGAATGAAGCAAAGAAGCAGTTGTCCTAAACCAAAGATCACCTCTGCCAATGCATCTCGACCATCAAAGTAAATATGGGTACGGAAGGGCGAACTTTCCCAAGCAACTTTGGTTGAAGCCTCAACCAAACCCTACTCTAGTGATCAGCGTAGGATGCCTAATAAAACAAATCTTCGACAATCATCCACAAAAATCATGTCTATCTAGGTATCCATGAAGTTGATGAAGGTCGGCCCACAATCAAGACAAATTTGGGTACTTAAGTCTTGCTTGCGGGCTCAACTAGCCACCTATAAGCTTCACGAGACAAAGCTCCATTCACACGCAATCACACATGCATCAACAAGCACTAACAGGATGACTTGTAAATGGATCCCTAAAAAGCCTCATTTCCAAGTAGATACTCATGTAGACTCTCCCATACTTAGCACATAGAACTCTTCATTCACTAACTAGACACATGATCATTGAGCACCAACTGACCCCCTAACCTTATCATGGTGCCTCATGGTAATGTTGTAACAGGGAAAAATGGTCATATCTTGTCAACTACAATGTTAACATGTGCTTCTATATTCTCACAAAATAAGCAAGCAAGGCAGTAGCATGGTACAAGCAGCAGGAACCAGTTAACAGGACGGGTCAAGCCCTCAAATAGTTGACATTGAAACCCCTCCTCCTCGAGGAGCAGCTGACAGAGAGACCCAAGGAACTCAGTGTGGTTCACGTACTTCCAATTCAGGGCCCTCCATAGGGGCACACCTCACAGGTCAGCAAGCATGCCCATTGGTTAAGTGATGTTGCAGGACCACTAGGAGATGGTACCTACTTCATGGAGGCTGAAGTAGTATTTAATGAAAAATGGGGAAGATACCACTTCTTCAATCGCGAGTTTGAAAAGTACCAAAATGCAAAAAAAATGAGATCAGTATGGACTAAAGCTAGCTTGGATAGTTACTTTAGAGCTATGTCACCCAAACTCGATTTTACGCACTGTTCATACATGATCAGCACTCTCATGCCTAGCAAAACTGAGGGAGGAGATAGTACCTTTGTGCTTCCCCCATTAACATGAGCACATGAATTAAAGAGGTTCAAGATGACCATCAACTTAGTACGGGATGCCTTGGACATGAAGGGCATGCATATTCTGACAGAGAAGGAAACCGTGATTCCTAGACGAATGAAGCACAAGAATCTCAACAAATTGAAGGATATGGTGTCCATGACTCCAACCATCACTCTCCACTTACGTACATGTATGCAGCATTTTGCCTTCCCTACTCAAAAACCCTTAAACATGCCACCAAAGAAAAATTGGTTCAGTTTGTGTTTGGCAGAAATAGAGAGCCTCACCATCAATATGCCCCATTGGATCATCGACCAAATCCACCTCCCGCATCAGTGGTGCAACAAGAAATAAAAGAATGTACTTCATGGATGTTGTTCTCTTACCAGGATCATTTACAGCTGTTTGGCTTACAATGTACCCATCCAACGAGCATTGGTATGGTCAAGAGTTGAGTAGTTCCAGAGAAGAGCATCAACTATAGGCCCACCATCAAAGAAAATGAGGGGAGCCGTTCAGATACCCTGTGCACAAGCAAGGGGTGCCACTCTCACACTAGAGGTGATACCACCTCAACATAGACGTGTTTGTCCCTTCACTCTTTGATTACCCAGGCAGAGTACAGAGGACCAAACCTTGTCTTCCCTCCTATTCCTTCTGAATTGGAATTTCCACAGTGCTTTACTATGGATGACTTAACTGATGAAGAAATTGCCAGAATGATCAATGAAGCGACTCTTGAGATTGAGGACGACTAGAGTACAATGCACAACTACAGAGACTCCAGCCCCTACGGGACCCAAAGTAGTAGAAGTGGATGAAGAAAAAGAAGAGACCAACGAAGAAGAACCAGATGAAGAGCATGACGAGGAGAAGGAGGTAATTCCAAAGCTTATGGGAGCACCGGCCTACACCGCAAAAATCAAGAGACTATACGAGACCATGAAAAGAGTTCAAGAGCATCACGAATTATCATTAGAGACAGAGAAATTACTGATGAGCCAAATTTTAGGAGAAGAAGGGGTAGATGAACTATTCATCAACTCTCTAAACCTTCACCTGATGCACTTGGGCTTGATGAAGCAATTCACTCAGTCATGACTCCCATTCATCACTTTGAACAACGAGTACGTACATGCCCTGCTCGATCTGGAAAGCAGATTCATATATATGTTTTAGCACCAATTGACACCACCCACACTGAAGAATACTACAATGCACCCCTGTCCCCACCATTCAGACCCTCACCTCCAAACCCACCCCCTTCACCTAACACTACAGAACCAACTCCTTCTCATGACACCACCACCATAATCACCACCAACACTGAAACCATTGTCAGAACCCTCTCGTCTTCATTATCACATCTCGAAACCACGGAAGTTCTAAACATGACTATGGGCTATTGTCTTATTTATGATGTTATGGGATTTCCCTTTCCCTCTGGCACCCAACTAGGATGGGTTGCCACACCCATGTTCACAACACTTTTCGCAAACATCACGTCCACTGCACCTATTGTCCCTTGCACACACTTTTGATCGTATGGACACATTGCCACCTATTGCACCACTCCCTCTCTCCACACTACCACAATCTCCCCTTCGCCCTCCACCCACATCATCTCTTATTGCCACAACATTCACCACCCCTCCCTTCATTCCCGTTCCCCCTACATCATCCACCTTCCCAGCATCTAGGCATGTAAATAATATTTTTTCTATACTACATCAATGTATATATCAGTTGCGGAATGATTTTCAGACTTTAGAAGATCATCACCGTGATATACTCGCAGAACAACAACAATTACAAGAGCGGCTGACAACCTTAGAAGAAGAGAATGAACGCTATACTACTCTAGAGCAAGCCCACCATACCTTATTGGATAATCCTCGACAATCAGATTCTCAAGACATTCAAAAACTAGAAGCTTTAATTGAAGTTTATCAGACCGATAATATCAAAGGACGTCGTAATCAGGCACTAGTGCGGAAGCATATGGCAACTACTCTAGAGGAGAATAAACAACTTCAAAAGCAGAATGAAGAGAATCTAGAAGCTGCAATGGAAGGCTCTCCTCATGAGATAGATCCAGAAAAGTTTAAAGCTATTCCTTCAGACACAGTGAGAACCATCGTATGCTAATCTTCTTGAAGGGCATGATCCCTTGGAAAAAGAATGGGACACCCTCCGTCGAAAGCTAAGGGCATAAGAAGAGCAAACAAGGGTCACAATTTCTATATCAACTACCAAAGAGGTGGGCGCACTCAAAGCAGAGGTTGTAGAATTGCATAGTAAATTACTTCAATACAAAAGACAACCCTCCCCCGTCATAGAACCAGAACCTGAAGAGTTGGTACCCATCAAAGTGGAAGAGTCATATGAGGAACCTTATGTACCTATGCCCATGCCAGGAGGTCAACATATGGCTGAAGGATTAGACACACTCGAAGTTGAAGCCCCAGAATGGCTACAGAAGCTAGAAAAGATGGAAGCACACATGACGACAGAAAACTAGTTCAAATCCAATCAATCTCAAAGTTTGAAGAGACCATCATCAAGTCAGAATACTTCAGAATTATGTCCAATCATTGATGGATAGGAACAACCGATTGCCAATATGTGCTATATTGCGTACTACTAGCGGACTATACTACTGAAATTCAATGATGTACATGCAAGGTATCGACTTTTGCTAATCACTTTGGTCCAGATGACATACCCGAGAGCACTGCACATGGATCCATCTTCCAACCCACTTGGCGGCTATGCCATCTTGAAACATATCTGGAGATGGTTCGTACATGGAACAATATGCCACTTTTCATCAAATACAACCCATGTTATGTTCTAGTACTTAGAAGATGCATGTGGCCAGAATTTGCAATCACTATTAAGAATGTAAAAGGCTGTGAGAAATGGCTCAACTATGTTTACCTAGCACAACCACAGGGACCTGCCATGATAGCTTATATGATATCAACCATCCACCACTGGGGTACCAGACTACGGAACATACCTAATGTAATGGCCCACATGTGTATGAAGATATTTGAATTGATGCTATTCATATTCCGGACTTTCAAGAACATCAAAGATCCTCACTTCTCTACAGTTGGCTTCAATGAAGGAAATCTAGATTTAGTGTACGACATGAGTACAACCCCTTCCATTAATGTAATATATGCATGGCACGCAAGGATCAAGTACCTCCCAGCTTGTTACAAACAGACCTTTGAGGAGATGTTCATTACAAGGTTCTGGGAGTACCATTCAAAAATATTAATTCCCAAACCCTCACATCTCCTACAACTATTCGCTATGGAGAGGTCCTTACATTCTGATCAGTTACGCTTGCCACATCCGAAAGTCCCAGGCCCAATGGATTGGGATACACTACTTACAGATCTTGCAAAAGGATTAAGGATTGAAGAACACCACCTCGCCTCGGATGTCGTTGAGTTCTATATCAAGAAACACCCTTGACAAGGGTCTATCAGGGACGACAGACCTGAGAGAGGGGGGAGTGTTGGAATTCAAGGGCTAACCCATCAAGTAAGTACACGCAAAGGTGAAGAGACAGGAAGCACAAGCTAACAAAGGAGCCAACGAAGGAAGAACGGATGGGAATGTATGTCGAAATTCTCAAGAGAAACCTTTAAAATAGTGATAATCATCACAAACACTCATTGTAAATACCAATTCCTATTTTTTGTAGCTCCATTTTGTGCAAGGCAAGGAGTCCTTGAGCTTGAGGAGCAATAGAAGTACCTGCCTATCAATTTTCATATTTCTTAGACTCCGTTTGAGCCCTCAAATAGGCCCTATAGCCTAATTTTTAACTAGGCCGGACTCTAAGTCTGAACCAGACCAAAGCTAGTCAAAAACTATAAAAAGATCTATAGAGCTCAATTTTGAGGTTAGCTTGTTAGTGATTTGAGCTTGTATATGAGAATTTTTGAGTAATTCAAAGAACGCGATTGTTGCTCTCTTTGTTATTGCCTTGTGTGCACGTGCGTGTGTGTATGTGTATGCATGTTTGTGTGATTCTAACTCACACACTTGTGCCATCACTTTCTCGAGGTCATCATACCATCCTCATGTCTTCCCCGATTGACAAATAAAGGAGGTGCCACTCACCACTGAGCTACAACATGCATGCACATTCACATGTATACATATACACATGGATGCAAATGGAAATGCATTCAAGTGCACATGCATGTTTCATACATATGCATATACATACATTTGTATATGTTTATACACATACACATACATACATATACAAACACATACACATATATACACATATATATGCACATACATACACACACATATGCACATACACACACATGTGCATAACATATACATGCACATACAGACATATACACATACACTTACACATATACATGCACATACATACATATACACACACATACACATGCACATGCACACATACATACACATATACCTTACACAAACACATGTACATACATACATATACACACACATAGACATGCACATGCACATGCACGTATATATACATACTCATATACATCTACACATGCACATGCACATAAATGCATATACACATATACATATGTACATACATACATATACACACACATACACACATATACATGCACATATGTACACACACATATCCACATACATACACATGCACATACATACATATACACACATACACATGCACAAATACATATACACACATATACACACATATACACACATACACATGCACAAATACATATACACACATATACATGCACATAGACACATATACACATACACTTACATATATACATGCACATACATACATATACACACATACACATGCACATGCACATACACATACATATGTACATACACTTACACATGCACATGCATATACATGCATATACACATATACATATGCACATACATACATGCACATATATATACATAGATACATACATATACATGCATATAGACATACTTACAGAAATATAGATATATACCTACATGTGCATATATACATTTTACACACACACAAGCACACATAAATACGAATGAATTATATAATTAAAGCAATAAAATACATGCTAAATATAAACAATAACAAAATGAGTAGAACAAGACTTTTCCATACTTAATACCATACAATTCAAAACATTACTGGAATGAACAATATATAAATAAAAAATTTATATAAATATATATCAATGTAAATACATATCCAGTCTCATAATAAAAATCCTGATCATCATCATTGTCATCATCATCATCATCATCATCCTCATCATCATGATCATCCACATGATCTGATGTATCTGTAGTGGCATCATGGGTAGCAGTGTGAGCACTATGTGAAGATCCAAATTGTCCCTCCTATGTCTGTCTCTCCACCTCATCCATATCTGCCTCTCCAAAATACTCCTGTATTACATATAACAAACATAAATAATTAAAACATATAGAACATCCATAAAAATAAAATAATTATATGAAATTTAATAATACTCATAAATGCATCTGGACGATCTTGCATATACTCGCGCAAATGCCGATATACAAAATGTGTAGCATACGCGATCTCATGTTTAGTATGATATCGACCATAATCCTTTTGCTGCATTGAAACAAATAAAAAAAATTAGTCTCTTGAGTTTTAACTAAAATAAAAAAATACTTATAATAACACATATACTTACAAATGTAGCTACAAAACCATGATGGCCCATTTGGCCTAAGTGAGATATGTGGCCCGACTCAACTCTCTTCTTTGGAGCAGCCTATTTATTTGAATAGAAAAGAAACGCATAAATTAAATATAAAAACTTAATAAAACAGATGAGAATTATAAATATAAACTATTAATTTGTATACCTTTTGCTGAGAAAATGACTCCTAAAGACGTAGCTATCTACGAAAAACTGCCACGTCTCAGGTGGTATGTTAAGTCTCCTCTTATTTTTTTCCACCATACAATATCTCATGTTATTTTTTTCTCAAAACAAAAAAAAAGGAATAATAATACATACACATACATACACACATATAGCATGCTTATACACATATCATGCACTTACACATACATACATACATACTAAATACATGCACACATACACATATATATATATATATATATATATATATATATATATATATATATATATATATATATATATATATATATATATATATATATATATATATATATATATATATATATATATATATATGTACCTCTATAAATTTATGTTATTATATACCTTTATAAATAGATATTTATATTTATATATATTTTATATTTATTGTAGATATATTTATATTTATATATAATGTATATTTACTATATATATATCTATATACATATTTATGGCATTATATATATATTTATATATATACATGCACACATAAACATACATACATACACACACATACACATATCCACACACACACATACCTGCATACATACCGTTCCAAAATACGTACACACATAAACATATATACATACACACACTTATACATACATACATACATACATACACACATATACATACGGACACACACGTCATACACATATACATGCAAACATATACACATACATACATGCATACACCATGGTGTGCTTCTCGTTCTGCAACTTGTTGCTTCTTTCACTACCATCTACAACTCTGTTTTATAGCATGGTGTACAATCCCTCAGAGAAAACACATTTCTCTCTCTCTCTCTCTCTATCGCACCACCATTTCCCTTGTGTAGGATCGCAAGACCATGGTGTAGATGCAAAAGTGACGGTTGGTAGATTAGTTCAACCACCTGGAATTACGGCGCACGCCGGGTGCTTGGAGCAATCTGAGGTAATAGCAAAGAATTCAAAGAGCAAATATTAGCATCGTACATATGCAAACCGATTCATCATATGTGTTTTCAATATCATTCATAAATGAATCTTAAAACATTTGTAAGGTCTTGTCAAGTCAATGAATTGATGTTTGTTAACAAACTTTGTACGTTCTATTCATTTTTATCAAGAACTTTAATGACTATATGCTGAATTCGTGAGATTACATTCGGTCATGAAAACCATAATGTGAAGAGAGATGGTGGATGCAATCCAAAGATGAGTAGGTGCCGCTACAACCAGCTTCACACCAGCCAACTGAGACTTCAGAGTTGATTAGTAGACCCTTTGAGCTTCCTAAATCCACCAAAATATCAGCCAAGTACTTTGGAACATGTATCCCAAAAGTTTAAGTGAAGACAGGCTAGTTGCGAAATGACTAGCTCCCAAAACTTGCTATTTTTGGACATACACCTGCTGGAAAAAATGAACAGTGCTCTCAACCTGGAAGGAATTAGAAAAATTCCTTTTGGGCATAGCAAATAGACTTAGCAAGCTTCCTATTCCAAGTTAAAACACTTCAAATGATGGACTGAGCACTGAGAACAAGTTTCATCAAGTTCTGGAACATTCCCACAATTCTCGGGGCTCTGCAGAGATAGACCAGTAAGCAGTAAAATGCAGATATCTCCAAAAGTATAAATCCAATGACCTTGAAAATTTATAGGTAGAAACTAGACAGTGAGAGCTATCCAACGCACTTTAAAACACTGAAAAAGGTTCAGTAAAACTCGAGATATGACCTTCTGAAGTTACTGCTCTGAGTGAGTATAGCAGAGAACAAAACAGAGAGGTAGATGATAATAAATGTATAGATTCACATATGATTACAACCACATTGGCAATGAATCTTTGCACAATGGGAGTAGAATGATAGAGCTATGGAGTAAGCTCTTCAATCTCTACAAAATGACATGAAGTGGTCACGTACAAGGCTTGCTAATCGCCTCTTCCTTCTTGCTCCTTTTATAGCAATTCTTGGAGGGAGTTTTGAATTTGAATTCGAATGGCTCCACCTAAAAGTGATCCCCAAAGTTAGGAGAGATTCCCTCAGCTCAAAAATTCGTGATTTTGGTAGTTGGAGCCACGAATTTGCTTTTACATCATGGATGAGGTAAGCCATCCTTTTACTTTTTTCTTTTTCCATTTACAAGAGATAAAATGTACTCTTTTACAAGAGGTGTTCACATGACTACTCATGTGACTTACAAATGAGGATAATATCAAGCATATCAAGCATATCAAGCATGTAGGCTTGGGCAAAATGCACCAACAGCTCCCCCTCAAGCCTAACATGCTTGGCCTCCAAATAAGTCTTCAATTGTCCTTGATTTCCTGCAAACCAATCATCAACTTGAATCTACTTAATTTCGTACCATCAAGAGCTTTCGTCAACATGTCTGCACATTGCATATCTGTAGAGACGTAGGATAGTTGAATATCCTTGCTCATTAGCTTCTCCCTTACATAATGGTAGTGGACTTCAATATGCTTGGTTCTAGCATGGTATACCGGATTAGCTGCTAGATGTAGTGAGCTTGTGTTGTCACCAAAAATGTGAGGTGTTGAAGAATGAAGTCCAAGATCTGTGTACAAAGATTTTAACCACATGATTTCTTGAGTTGCATTAGCCAAACCTCTATATTCAGCTTCAGTAGAAGATAATGCCACGGTTGGTTGCTTCTTCGATGACCAAGAAATGATTTTTGAACCTGCAAATGATATATACCCTGATGTGCTTCTTCTATCATCTTTAGATCCGGCCCAATCTGCATCTGAGTAGACCTTTAGCTCAATATCTGAAGTATATGAATAGAACAAACCTTCATTCATGGTCCCCTTTAGGTACTTGAGGACTCGCTTGGCCGCTTCCATATGTGGTCTTCTCGGCTTATGCATAAACTGACTCAATATGCTAACACTATAGCATATATCCACCCTTGTGAGTGTTGCATAGTTCAAACTTCCAACCAAGCTTTGATAGCTTGTGATGTCTTCAATTGGCTCTCCTTCATAAGCACTAAGCTTATGATTTTGCTCCATAGGTGTACCTGCACACTTTGTATTTTCCATCTTGAACTTGACGAGCATGTCATGGACATACTTCCTTTGTGTGATGTATATACCTGAATCTGTGTAGATCAACTCCAATCCAAGAAAATAAGTGAGTGGTCCGAGGTCACTTATTTTGAACTCCTCCTTCATTTGACTCTTTACCTGTTTGATTCCTTCAAGATCATTGCCTGTGATAATAATATCATCAACATACACACATAAATAGATCACTTCAGATCCATTCCTCTTTATGAACAAAGAGGTATCCGCCTTGCTAGCTTTGAATCCTTGGTCCTGCAAATAAGTAACCAATCTGAAATTCCAAGCTCTTGGAGCTTGCTTCAATCCATACAAAGCTTTCTTTAGTTTGCATACATAGTTAGGATGATGTGCATCCTCATATCCAGGAGGTTGTGCCATATACACTTCCTCAGAAATCCATCCATTCAAGAAAGCATTCTTTACATCAAGTTGATAAAGATTCCAATTTCTAGATGCAGCAAGACTTATGAGAACCCTAATTGTAGGCATTTTTGCAACAGGAGAGAAAGTCTCCTCATAATCAATACCATGGGTTTGAGCAAACCCTTTAGCAACTAACCTTGCTTTGTGTCTATTTATACTTCCATCTGGATTCCTCTTGATTTTGTATATCCATCGAGATCCGATTATCTTCATAGATGGCTTGTTAGGTACAAGCTCCCAAGTGTCATTCTCCTTCAAGGCTTCCATTTCTTCATCCATTGCATCTCTCCAAGCTTTCTTGCTTTGTGCTCCTTCGAATGTGGTAGGTTCTTCATTGGTTGAATCCTTTGCAATGTAGATTGAGTGCTTGGTGACCAAAGAAGTATCATAACCAAACCTCTCTGGTTTCTTCTTCTCCCTCGAAGACCTTCTAAGTGGTTGATGTGAGCTCTCGGGTCCATATGTAGCATCCTGCATCTTTGCTTTACCTTTGTTCTTCCATAGCTTTAGTCTTTCCAAGTCTTCTAGGTCAATCTCCGAATCACTTTCTTCAATCTGCTTTGGCTCCTTTGGTTGAAGTGATGGAAAATCTTCATCCAAGTCATATGGCAGCTTCACTTTCCTGTCATCATCAAACCATGATTTGTTTTCATCAAAAATTACATCTCTACTCACAGAAAATCCTTTATTGGTTGGATTGTACAATCTATATCCTTTTTGGTTTTGATCATAACCAATGAATACACACTTCTCTGCCTTGGGATCCAATTTCCCTCTTACTTGAGAAGGAATGTGAGCATAGGCTAAGCATCCAAAGATTTTACAATGCTCTAGACTAGGTCTTCTTCCATTCCACACTTCATATGGAGTGGTTCCATCTAGTGACTTAGATGGAAGTCTATTTATGAGATATGTGGCTGTCGACACAGCCTCTGCCCATAGGTAGTTCGGCAATCCCTTTTCGTTGAGCATGGACCTTGCAGCTTCGACGATAGCTCTATTCCTCCTCTCTGCTACACCATTGAGTTCAGGTGTATACCTTGTAGTGACTTCCCTTTTAATGCCTCTTTCATGCAAGAAGGCATCAAATTCAGAAGAGAAGTATTCTCCTCCACCATCTGATCTGAGTCTTTTCAAAGTCCTACCTGTTTGATTTTCAACAAGAGCAATATACTTCTTAAAGCAATTAAACACTTCATCCTTGTGCTTCATGAAAAACAGAATGGTCCACCTGCTACAATCATCTATGAAAGACACATAATATCTTGAGCCTGATATAGATGGCTCCTTACTTGGACCCCACACATCCGTGTGCACTAGATCCAAAGGATTTTGATACATATATCCTTTCTTATTGAAAGGTTGTCTATGAGCCTTGCCGAGTTGACAAGCTTCACACTTATAAATCATGTGTTGCCTTGTGATATTAGGCAAACCAAGTACACTTTGGTCCCTGCAAATCTGTTTGAGTGTCCTCTCACCAATGTGAGCAAGCCTTTTGTGCCATATCTCCAACTCTGTTAGAGTTTGAGATCCATAGCTAAACAAAGCTATGTTCTTTGTATCTTCCACTTCAAAAGTGAAAAGCCTTCCTGTCTTTTCTCCTTTGGCAATCCTTCGAAAGCCTTGCCTTGGGTCTTCAACATATGCTCCAAATCGATTGAATCTAACCTGCAATCCTTTTTCAACAATCTGTCCAACACTTATTAAATTTTTGGTAATTGTAGGGACATACAAGACTTTGCTTAAGAGGTTCATATTCCCATCTGATGTCTTCACATTACCTATCTTCTCCACTGAGTGCTTTGTGTCATCTCCTGTCTGCACTTCATGCTTGTTATGAGGATCTTCCAAATCAGAAAGTAAAGCCACATTTCCTGCTACATGGTTCGAGCATCCCGAATCAATGTAAAATATGTGATCATCATCCTTACCCTTCTTCGTTGATAGATTCATAATCAATAATGAATCTTTTTGACTTTGGTCCTCTGCATAGTTATTGTAATCTCTTCTTCCTCTATGGCCACTTTGATAGTTGTTGTTGTTGTTGTAATTGTTGTTGTAGTAGTTGTTGTTGTAGCCTCCATTGTACCTGCCTCTATTTGATCCATAGCCACCTCTATTGAATCCTCTTCCTCTTGAGTTCCTTGGATTCCTGAAACATTCTTCAGTAGTATGGTTAGATAAGCCACATATGTTGCAAGGTTGAGATGATTGGAATCTCCCCCTGCCTTGCTTTCCACTTCTGCCTCTTCCTCTAGCTCTTCCTCTACCTGCAAAGTTTGCTTGGAAAGAGCTTCCTTCATCTTCATTCTTCCTATTCTTTGACTTGTCCTTGACCTTAGCTTTATCAGAATATAAGGCAGAAGTTTGATTACCTCTTGAGGACTCACCACCTTTGCTAATCTTTGCTTCATGAGTGAAGAGTTGGCCCATGAGTGTGTTGAGGTCGGGTACATGCATATCCATGTATAAATCCATGGCTGTTGTGAATGACTCCCACTTGTCGTCTGCTTTGATTCCATTCATGATTTGTCTTATGATTTGCTCCTCTTCAATTACCTCTCCAATGCTTCCAAGTTGGTCGGAAATCTCCTTCATCTTTGTGACATAATCAGTCACATTTTTCTTCGGGCTTTTCTTCATTGTTGTGAACTCCATCCACAATTGGTTCTTCCTTGCTCGAGTGTTGGAAGAGAAGAAAGAAGCAAGTGCATTCCAGGTTTCTCTTGATGTCTTGCATCCCTTGACATGAGGTAAAAGAAAATCAGAGATTGAGTTTAGAATATAGGACCTTGCAAGTGCATCCTTCGAACACCAATTCGAAAGTCCTTCCACTTCTTCATGTGATGGTTGCCCTTTGTTCCTCATGGTTGGCATTGCTTCATCTCCGGATATGAATCCATATAGATTCCTTCCTTGAAGGTAAGCCTCCATCCTTAGAGACCATGCCGGGTAGTTGTTTCGATCCAATTTGTCAATTGTTGATGGAAATCCATCTCCCATGTTGCTTGACTATGCTCTGATACCACTGTGAAGAGAGATGGTGGATGCAATCCAAAGATGAGTAGGTGCCGCTACAACCAGCTTCACACCAGCCAACTGAGACTTCAGAGTTGATTAGTAGACCCTTTGAGCTTCCTAAATCCACCAAAATATCAGCCAAGTACTTTGGAACATGTATCCCAAAAGTTTAAGTGAAGACAGGCTAGTTGCGAAATGACTAGCTCCCAAAACTTGCTATTTTTGGACATACACCTGCTGGAAAAAATGAACAGTGCTCTCAACCTGGAAGGAATTAGAAAAATTCCTTTTGGGCATAGCAAATAGACTTAGCAAGCTTCCTATTCCAAGTTAAAACACTTCAAATGATGGACTGAGCACTGAGAACAAGTTTCATCAAGTTCTGGAACATTCCCACAATTCTCGGGGCTCTGCAGAGATAGACCAGTAAGCAGTAAAATGCAGATATCTCCAAAAGTATAAATCCAATGACCTTGAAAATTTATAGGTAGAAACTAGACAGTGAGAGCTATCCAACGCACTTTAAAACACTGAAAAAGGTTCAGTAAAACTCGAGATATGACCTTCTGAAGTTACTGCTCTGAGTGAGTATAGCAGAGAACAAAACAGAGAGGTAGATGATAATAAATGTATAGATTCACATATGATTACAACCACATTGGCAATGAATCTTTGCACAATGGGAGTAGAATGATAGAGCTATGGAGTAAGCTCTTCAATCTCTACAAAATGACATGAAGTGGTCACGTACAAGGCTTGCTAATCGCCTCTTCCTTCTTGCTCCTTTTATAGCAATTCTTGGAGGGAGTTTTGAATTTGAATTCGAATGGCTCCACCTAAAAGTGATCCCCAAAGTTAGGAGAGATTCCCTCAGCTCAAAAATTCGTGATTTTGGTAGTTGGAGCCACGAATTTGCTTTTACATCATGGATGAGGTAAGCCATCCTTTTACTTTTTTCTTTTTCCATTTACAAGAGATAAAATGTACTCTTTTACAAGAGGTGTTCACATGACTACTCATGTGACTTACAAATGAGGATAATATCAAGCATATCAAGCATGTAGGCTTGGGCAAAATGCACCAACACATAAGGCATCTAATAAGAATCCAACAGATCGCAATCAATGGGAAAACCTTCTCTAATTGTTCTATTGATAGAAGTGAAGCCTAATCATTCTTTCATTCGTTATGAGAATGCATAAACCTATTCGAAAGAGTGAACTTTAAAGAGAGTTTAGTAATTGATCCTTGCTTAATCATTTTTCTTTTGTTAAAGTTGATTTCAATGGCACCATGATCCAACGCATCATTGCAAGAGTAAGCACACAAAATACAAGCATAATCGAATATTACAATGAGATGATTTCATTACTCTGATGACCTCCAATTCTCCATGATATGACCCTAAAGCTTATTAATTAGTCGTTTCATAAAAGAGATCCAAATCAAACTTATTTGCGTAACAAAGTAAAGATTCATAGTTAAATTATTAGGTAAACCTCAGAGTATCACGCGCAGCAAATTCATTAGGGGAAAAATGAACCTTGCATGGGCTTTATAAGGATTCCTAATTTTTAGGGATTAAAAAACTTAATCTAGGGGATTAAGTGGATAGAGAAAATAGCTAGTGGTCAATCTCATTTTTCATGTGTGTTGATCATTCTAAATCCTCCCACAGCATTGAATCATCAGTAGCTAAGAAGCATACAAAATGTTCTCATACAAAATGTTCTGTCACAAAAAAAAAATCCAAAATTCATTGTTTCGTAAGAGCGTAGCAGCCTTAGTTTTTGAAACAAACAGAACTCAAGCAAGCAAAAAGAATTTTGAAATGCATAGCAATGGTAACCTGAGCACCTGCGTTTATGAGATTCAGAAGGATGAATGTGTAATAGAATGTCAAACAGATGATTATTTCTCTGACTGTGGGGAGTTTCTAGAAGTGCATGTAAATTCACGTGTATATGCATAAATCACAGTTGCTAGAGAAAAATGATCCCGCATGCAGAAAAGGAAGCGTGACTAAGATTAAGATTGTGTGGAGCTTGAGAGAGAGGGCAACAAAATTGCGGTTCTTCTCCTTTTCTTGAGTGATGCACCATGTGTGACCTGCGATAAATGATGATAAGCTATTTTGTTTGTAACCAGATCTGAAAGACAAGCGCCGACCTCCTTCATTGTCACGCCCCATGATTGCCGCTGATGGACATCGCTTGGAGATATGCCCCACCCCTTCTTCTCTTCCACAGCGACCTCTTTCTTTGCCGATGGATGAACTCCTCTTATGAGGAGATGGCAACCCTGGAATGACAGGAGTTTGCGATGGAGATGACATCCAGCCGATCTTCGTCTGCAACGACCTTTTTGAGTGCGAGAAGGCCTGGATCCCCTTTTGCCGCCCCCTACTTCATGTCAAGTCTGCGTTGATCAATCATACCATGAGGACAGAAAAAACTGCCCTTAGTCCATCGCCCCTCCCCCGGGCCCGGCCCCGCCCCGCCCCGCCCCGCCCCGCCCCCCTGTGAAGCCTTGTTTTTCCTTAGTTTTCTCTGATAGGCCATGCATCCACAGTGCGACTTTTTCTCCTCCTTATCGTGAGGATCTCTGCTTTAAACAATAAAAGCATGCACAACTGATTGTCCTCATCCTTCTATTCTCGATTCCTCCCACAAAAACAGAGAGTTCCCTCTCAATCTACCGAGTGTGTCCATATTATGGCCCAAACGATTTTATTTTTGAAGCTCGTTTTTTTGGAAGCTCTTATTTTTGGAAGCACGCCCATATAATGTATATAATGTAGCCCTATCAAATGCATACTTTAAAATGCATAGAGAAATAAACATCATGCAATTATTAGGGTACAAAGCTTCTGATGATGAGGTTTGTGCACTCCTTCACATACAAGTGATGTGAAAATACATAATACCTTACAAAATCACTTGTAGTGCATTGTTAAAGCTCAGTTCGTGCCTCGATCCAAGATCATGAAATGTGACCCTATTACATGCATACTTTTTCATGCATTGGGAAAAATAATGGTGCATAGATAGCATAATTGATTTTGCTGAAGAGGTTTCATCTTGAAATTCTAGATCTATTCCTACGATTTTCATCATGTGTCTAAGTACATTAAGTTTTATGCAAGTAGTCATGCACATAAGGAAGAAAAAACTAGTGTGTTCTTTACATTACTCACATGCATACTTGGATTGCAAAATTATACTTCATGGTGTACAAAATAAGAATAGGTTTGGTTTCCTAAACACTATTACAAACTCAATTCTTTATTTCCGCTTCTTCAACTAGAACTTGTCTCAAACTTCAAAAAGAGAGTTAATCTAATGATTATAAACATCAAATTGCTTTTCTTGAACATATGATTGAAAAGAAAGTAAAATTCTCGTGAGCATTTATAAGGTACCTTTTTGATGAGGAAGAAAGTAGAAACTCCCATGATCATTCATACCTTAACTTTTTATTGAGGAAGAAAGTAAAAACTCCTGTAATCATTCATAACCTACCTTTTTGTTGAGGAAGAAATTAAAAACTCCCGTCATCATTCATAACGTACCCTTTTATTGAGGAAGAAAGTAAAAACTCCTATAATCAATCATAACTTATTTTTTTATTGAGAAAGAAAGTAAAAACTCTCGTAATCATTCATAACTTACCTTTTCATCGAGGAAGAAAGTAAAAACTCCCGTAATCATTCATAACTTACCTTTTTGTTGAGGAAGAAAGTAAAAACTCTCCTAATCATTCATAACTTATCTTTTTGTTGAGGAAGAAAGTAAAAACTCCCGTAATCATTCATAACTTATCTTTTTGTTGAGGATGAAAGTAAAAACTCCCGTAATCATTCATACCTTACCTTTTTGTTGAGGAAGAAAGTAATAACTCCCGTAATCATTCATAACTTACCTTTTTATTAAGGAAGAAAGTAAAAACTCTCGTAATCATTCATAACTTATGTTTTTGTTGAGGAAGAAATTTAAAACTCTCGTAATCATTTATAACTTACCTTTTTGTTGAGAAAGAAAGTAAAAGCTCCCGTGATCATTCATAACTTACCTTTTTATTGAGAAAGAAAGTAAAAATTCCTGTATAAATACCTTTTTGATAGAAGAAGGTATAAACTTCTGTTTGTGATGTGGAAAAAAGTTCATAAACATCAAAGATTAGTACTGAAAATAAAACACGCTTTATATATTATCCTTACTATAATTTCTCTCATAATATCCTATCAATGGATCTCTTCAAGGTCCATCTTCAATATCAACAAAACAAACTCTCAAAACACATTAGTAGGCATTTCGAAAGGATTTTTATTTTTCATCATAATTTTCATGGAATATTATCTTGCTATTTTTCTTTTTTGTATCCAAATGAACAAAAGAATATAAAAATTGGCTCTCAATTTGATTAACAAGGTTATCAATAATTCGTGCTACTTTGCTCTATTCTTCATGTTCATGATTTGATGTACTTTCTTGGTCATTTTTGTAATTATATTTTCATTATCTTCTTGTTCTCTAATATCATCTAGAATTTTGATTCAAATATGATTATATTTTTCTTCCATAAATCTTTTAATCTTTTCAGGATCAAAAACCTTATCATTATACAAAAGCTTTGCATCAAATTGGATATGGATTGTGCCATCTTCTTTACTTTTCACTTTAATTGGTTTTTCATGCTCTTCTTTATTTACTTGTAATCGTTCATTCAAAAATTTCGCAAAGCTTTTTGTATCTATGTCTATTGATTTTTCTTGATTCATACTTATGGAGGCTTTTTCCTATTTAATTGAATAACTACTTTGATGATCATTAGATTGAATATTATGATGTTTCTTTTTCTGCCATTTCTTCTTTGAGTCTTCATTCTCTAATAGGTTGAATATCTGCCATAACTTTGAATCTACAAAGCTTTATCCCATCAAGTGCCTTTTTCATCATGTCTGCTATTTGCTTCTCAGTAGAAACAAATGAAATGTCAATTTTCATTGCCAAAAGCTTCTCTCTTACAAAGAGGTAATGGAATTCTATGTGTTTTTTCCTTGCATGAAAAATTGGATTTGCAGCCAAATGCATGGAACTTACATTCTCTCCAAGTAAGTGAGGTTCAAAACTTACAAGTCCCAAATCTGAGTACAGGTTCTTGAGCCATATTGCTTCTTGAATTGCAATAGTTAGATCTCTATATTTTCCTTGAGCTGAAGATAAAGCAATTCTTTGTTGGTTCTTAGAAGTCCATGGCACCAATTTTGAACATGCAAATGCTAAGTATCTAGATGTACTTCTTCTATCATCCTTTTTCCTACCCAATCTACATCTGAATAGATTTTGATACCCAAATCTGAAGATTAAGGATAATAGACACCTTCATTAAGTGTCTTTAAGGTACTTGAGTACTCTCTTTGCAGCATCCACGTGTAGCCTTCTAGGTGAGTGCATGAAATGACTAAGCACTCCCACACTATATGATTGTGTGAGTAGCATATATCAAGCTATTAACTAGGCTTTGATACTCTTTAGGATTATCAATCTACTCACCTTCATGAACACTAAGTTTATGGTTCAATTCCAAAGGTGTACCTATAATCTTTGTGTTCTCCATTCTGAACATGAGAAGTAGGACTTGAATGTATCTTCTCTAATTTAGATACATCCCTTCATCCATATAAATCACGTGCATATCTAGGAAGTGAGCTCACCTAAGTCACTGATTTTGAACTCCTATTGCATGTGTCTCTTGATCCTTTGAATGTCATTCAGATCATCACCTGTCACAATAATATCATGTACATATACACATAGATAGATAACCTCATTAAGATCCCCTTTGATGAATAAAGAAGTATCTGAATTGCTAGGTTTGAACCCTTGATCTTGAAGGTATGTAACCAATGTGTAATTCCAAGCTCTAGAAGCTTGTTTTGATCCATACCATGCTTTCTCAAGTCTAAAAAAATAAGATGTATGATTAGGGTTTTCAAAACTTGGTGGTTGGGACAAGTATACCTCTTGAATTATCCAACCATTTAGAAATGCATTTTTTACATCAAGTTCGAGGAGCCTCCAATTTCTTATAGCAGCTACACTTATCAATGTTTTGATTCTAGTCATCTTTGCAATTGGTGAGAATGTTTTCTCATAGTCTATACCATCCTTTGGCAAATAATCTTGCCTTATACCTATAAACTAATCCATCTAAGTTTCTCTCAACTTTATATACCCACATGCAACCAATTACCTTTTGATTTTGTAACATTGGAACCAAATCCCAAGTGTCCATCTCCTTCAATGCATCTATTTCTGCTTTCATGACCTTTTCCCAATTAGGGTTTTCCTTTGTCTCTTCATAGGTTGGGGGTTCCTCTCAATTGAGTCATTTGCTAGTAGATTGAATGCTTTGTAACAAATGTGGAATCATATCCATACCTTTATGGTTGTGTTTTCTCCCTTGTTGACCTTCTAGGTGCTTGCTTGGAGTGTTCTCTACACTCTTGCATCTTTGCTTTGCCTCTTGACTTCCATAGTTTGTAATCCTTTTCTTTTTCATCTTGGTCATGATCTCTATCACTTCTTGGATCCTCAACCTATGTATTATGCTCGCATCCTAATTGATGAGAATCAAAATCAAGATCATATGGTAGAGTTACCTTTTGTTTGTCTTTATCATACCAAGACCGGTGTTCTTTAAACACAACATCACTACTTGTAGTGAATTGCTTGGTTGAAGGATTATAAAACTAATAACCCATCTGAGTTGAGTCATACCCAACACACACTGCCTTTCTTGCCCTTTCATCTAGCTTACCTCTTATTTCTGATGGTACATGAACATAAGGTAAAGAACCAAACACCTTGCAATTATCAAGACTAGGTTTTCTTCCATACCATGCTTCATAAGGAGTCATACCTTGGAGTGATTTGGATGGTCATCTATTGACAAGGTACACAACAATTGAAATAGCCTCTATCCACAGATAATGTGGAAACCTCTCTTAAAGCATTGTTCTAGCTTATCCAACCAATATCTTATTTCTTCTCTCTGCAATTCCATTCAATTGAGGAGAGTACTTGGTAGTCACTTCCCTTTTGATATCTTATCTTGCAAGAACTCATCAAAATCTTTGGAGAAGTATTCTCCCCCTCCATCATATGTGAGCTTCTTGAGTGATCTACCTATATGGTTCTCCACATGTGCTAGATACTTTTTGAAGCAATCAAACACTTCATTCTTACTTTTGATAAAGTATAGAATAGTTCATCTACTATGGCCATCAATAAATGAGACATACTACCTTGACCGTGCTAATGAGGGTTCTTGGCTTGGCTATAATAATGTGAAAGGAAGGAGGGACGTTTAAGATACCATTGGAAAACTCTCGAAATGACCATTCCAATGAAAGCACTAGATTGGGGATCCAAGATACCTAGCATGGATCATAACCAGGTTCAAGATATTGAGGTTGAGAACAAAGGCCTCAAGAGCAAACCATTGAGGGATATAAGAGCAAACCATTGAGGACGATGATTAACGAAGAGGGGGAGAATGTAATAAAGTGATAGGAAGGAGATGATTGAACCACACCCTTGATAGATATGAGATGGTTGAACTTCACCCTAAAAGAGAGGATTATGAAGTAATCCTCAACCATGGCTTTTGGGTCAAGTGGTTAGCCCATCACATTCCTAACCAAGAGGTTATGAGTTCAACTCCTTACATTGGTATGGGCATCCTCTATATGAAAGGGTACGAAGTAGCGCACATCACTTTCCAAGGTGATCTCAACAAAGATTTGAGTGCATCTTCCAATCTGTAGGTCGGATTTCGACGTGTAATATATCCTTGGAAAGCTCTTGGAATGAGTGTTCCAATGGAAGATCTAGATTGGGGATCCAAGATATCTAGCATGGGTGAGAACTAGGTTCAAGCTACTAAGGTTGAGAACAAGGGGCACAAGAGACCAAGGTTGTGAACAAGGAAATTTCATAGGCAAGTGGCCAAGATGCAGAAAGGTAAGGTTCAAGAGATGATGGTTGAGAGCTAGGGTTCAAGAGACTAAGGTTGAGAACAAGATGGTTCAAGAGACTGTGCAAGGTTGAGGACATCAATTCAAGGGGTTGATCAGCGAGGCTAGAGGGATATAAGGGCAGATCATTGAGGACAATGATTAACCAAGTGGGAGAGAATGTAATAAAGTGATAGGAAGGAGATGATTGAACCACACCCTTGACAGAGAGGAGATGGTTGAACTACATGCTAAGAGAGAGGATTAGGAAGTAATCCTCAACCATGGATTTTGGGGCAACTGGTTCGCCCATCATATTCCTAACCAAGAGGTTGTGAGTTCAATTCCTTACATTGGCCCCCATACATTTGCATCTACTAGGTCCAATAATCTATTGTGGATGTAGCCTTTGTGGTTGAGTGGTTGTCTTTGTGCCTTCCTGCAAGAGAGCAAGGATTACGATCACCACGTGCTAGAGAGATGACTCTCCTGCCAACCAAATGCCTCTATATATAGCTCTCTCCATGGGACCGCCATCTTGGGCATGTGGATACTAGCCATCCAAGCGTCAACCATGTAACTACATATGCGCCAAGTGTCCTAGTTAACTTGAGTTAACTCAAGTGGATGCTTCTAGAAGGCTTTATAGCTCTTTGGGCAAAACACTCCCCCTATGTACCCCATGGGGGTTGAACCCAAGACCCCCTCCTTCACACCCTTGAGTCTTAACCATTAGGCTAAGTGGATCACTTAGTTACAAGAGTAAATGACCTTCTAGTAAGATGAGACTCGAGATCTTTAGTCATACATACAGATGACCAAACGATATTAGATTTTAGATCCGTCTGAACTAGCCGGACCCTTCGATCATAGACTTACTTTATTATATTCTTACCCCCTTGTAAAATATTTTCGTCCTTGAAAATAGAGCTATATATCTACTGTAGGCAACCTCGGAGCCTCATGTTCTAAAACTGAAAGAACATGGTCATGTTCTAGAACTGGAAGAACATATCTCATCTCTGTGGTGGCATCCCTACCTAAATGATTCAAAACATGATATTGCTTTGCACTTTGATAAACTGATCAAAGTACAAAGTAGTGAATGAATAATAAGGGTGGATCTAAAAATATCCCTGGCCTAATTCTGATTATTTTTCTAGGTGCGATTTAAGCACAAACATGTGAATGGGATGGATTAAAATTAGCGGTCCATTTCTAGGCATGACTAGTGCATGGACTTAGTAACTAAGGTGGGATTCTTATCCCTCGCAAGACTTTGAGAAATCTTGATTCACTTGAATTTGGTTTGGAGAACTTGAAGTTTGGTTGTCCCAAACATCTAACTTAGATGTTTGTTCAATGCTTTACTCCTATCCAACAGGTACTTTAGTTTTTCACCTGACTAGAGGGCTACTTTGTCCTAATGAGTTTAAAAATTCTATGTGAACTATAGGAGAAGGTTTACCATTTTCTTTGAGTCAACCATACTATAATGTGACCAATTCAAATTTTAAAATGAAAATTGTTCAACTTAGGACACTTTTCTCATAGACTTGAGCTAAAATTTCTTGGAAATTATCAATCTGTTGAGCAATTCCTAACTTCTCTATTCTAGAGTATACTGGACTCTAGGAAATCATTTATGTTAGAACTTGAAGCAAACTCAAATGAATAAGTCAATCTTGAACTTGTCATCTTTCGATGTTTGAAAAGGTTCTTGTACAGAACATCTATCTAGGATGTTTAATTTAGTTACTTGGTTCTATCTAGCTAACCAAAGAATCAGATACTATATCCGAGTCAAATCTAAAAGATTCAAAAAGTGGAAAGAAAGAACTAAAACTCTGTTCAACCAATTCAAACTTCAAAGATACGTAAACTTGCTATGAGTCAAACTCTAGATGACTCAGGACTTTAACTTCTCAAAGATCTATTTCATTAAGGTATTGAAGCATTTTTTCTATCTTTATGAGAAATAAGCTGGATTCTCAAGAAGATTCAAAGTAAATCTAAAACATCATTCAACCACAATATATTAGTGTGGCAATCACCATCAGTGTGTTGACCCATTGAGGTTCTGTTGATGAGTTTTTACTTAAATAGTGCTTCACTTGATACTAAGTTTAGGTCGTATTCAATCTTCCTGACAAGGCAATGCAATTATTGTGCATTTCATTGAGTCAAAGAATTGAATTTACCAAGTTACACTAGGAACTTGGTGGTTGACTTATTCAATCTATTCCTTAGTTGAAAAGATCAACTCAAAGTCAAAGTCCAAATTTTTCAAAAATTTATAAAATATTTCTGAGTTAACAACACTTTATCTTGAAGTGTTTCAAGAAGATCTTGGAAGTTACTTACTTCATATCTTTTGTTTCCTTGATCTTGAAGTTATCTTAAAACATCTTGAGATACTACTTTTATCCTCCTTGAATTTAACTCCTTCTTTGAAGTTTTAATTCCCTTGAGGATCAAACTTATCTTCAAGATCCATTCTAGGACTAAAAAATAATTATCATCCACGGTCGAATGTCCCATACCATCTTTCCTACATCAATTTGAGTATAAAATCTGGTATCCCATACCACCCTATTTTATATTCACATTAATGTGTGGGTGATACTTATCCTAAAGCCTAAACATATTTTAATAGAGTACATTTTCACTTCAACTCTTGAAAATAATTTTAAAGTTTTAGGTGTTACCTCTAACTTAGTATTCTAGGTTTTGATCCCTTCACATGATCGTTTCACGATCTTATGCTTTCCTTTGGGAACTTGAAAACCTTTTGATGGAACATCCATCCTTCTTTGCTAGGGTTTTCAATGAACACGAATCAGAATTCCAACTACTTGAATTTCCATATATTGAAGTTCAATTGGTTTATCCTTGACCAATTTGTAGCGACAAGAGATTTTGACTTCTTTTCTTTAGATTCCTTCTTTAATGATGCTCTAGGTACCTATCCCGGGGACTTTATATAGGAATCTCTCTATTGCTTAAGTCTTAAGCATCCGCTCATGCTTTTTGGATTTGTACCAAAATCCCTTTAGGGATAGGCAAACATTATGTTTTACCTTCCACAAACTTAAGTACCATCTTCACGGTTGCAGACTACATTCTTGGAATTTCTTACTCTATTCAAACTTAGAACAACTTATTCTTTTCACAATTTTCCATTGGATAAATGGAACTTGAGTGAATAATTTCCAAACAGAATTTTATTGCCAATAATTGGGCAATCTTTAAGGTAGTTCCAATCACACATTCTTGGATAATCATGGCCAAGCTTGATCAAGTCTGGTTGACTTTGCGACTAAAATAAAGACTTAGTCTTTATTTCTAAGATCTCCTAAACTATCTGAAGCTTCTTTGTTTACCTGCAGAATTTTTAGAGATCTTTCCGTGAACTGAAATCCAAGCATACACTGATGCATCTCAAATTCCAAAGCTAAGAATATTTGATATACCTTTAGGTTATATCACTATTTGGACTTAAGTACCTATACCGATGGCTTGGGAATTGCTAGGAACTACTTGCTATTAAATTTACGTGAAAGATTCCAATCTCGTATCTAGGGAATTTTTTTCTTTCAAGAAGTTTTCAATTCCTGCCAAGGAATCAAGTAACACTAAGACAATGATTCATCTTGGAATCTTTTGCTTTCGAGTCCAATGATTCATCTTTGAATCTTTTGCTTTCCAGTCCAATGATTCATCTTGGAATCTTTTTCTTTACTTGAATAATCTTCAAAAGAAATTCTTGACTTTTGGACAAGACCAAGACTTAATACTTCATTGCTTGTCCAAAAGATATCCCTTTTTAGCCATGAAATAGATAACCAAACTATTTAATTTTATTGACTTATCTTTAGGAAGTAGCTTAATTTCCAAGGATTACTTTGATTTGCGTTTCTTCTTTAAGCTCTATATAGCTTAAACAAAACCAAGCATACTTTTGTCATGCTCTTATGATCACCACGTGCTAGAGAGATGAATCTCCTCCCAACCAAATGCCTCTATATATAGCTCTCTCCATGGGACTATCATCTTCGGCACGGGGATACTTGCCATCCAAGTGTCAACAATGTAACTTCATGTGCACCAAGTGTCCTAGTTAACTTGAGTTAACTCAAGTGGATGCTTCTAGAAGGCTCTAGAGCTCTTTGGGCAAAACACTCTCCCCATGTACCTCATGGGGGTTGAACCCAAGACCTCCTCCTTCACACCCTTGAGTCTTAAGCACTAGGCTAAGTGAATCACTTGGTTACAAGAGTAAATGAACTTCTAGTAAGTCTTGACTCGAGATCTTTGGTCAAACATATAGATGACCAAATGGTGTCCGATTTTAGATCCATATGAAGCGGTCGGACCTTTTGATCATATACTTACTTTTTTACACTTCCCAATCTGACATGCATCACATGTGTTGATCATGTGTTGCTTTGATATATTTGGCAATCCAAGAACAGTTTGATCCTTGCATATATCTTTTAACGTTCTTTCATTCACATGAGCTAGCCTCTTATGCCACACTTCAAGGTCACTTAGGCTTTGAGACCCAAAGTTGAATTGAGCTATATTCTTGGTTTCTCCTACTTCAAAAGTGAAGAGGCTACCATGCTTCTCACCTCTAGCTCTCTTTTTGAAGCCTTGACATGGATCTTCCACAAAGGCTCCATGTTGGGTGAACCTAACTTGCAAGCCTTTATCTACTATTTGGTCTACACTTATTAGGGTTTTTGTAATAGTGGGAACATAGAGTACCTTGCTATAAATATTTTTCTTGCCATTGGAAGCTTTGACATTATCAATCTTCTCCACACTATGCTTTGTGTCATCCGCTATTTGAACTTCATGTCTATGCTTTGGACTTTCCAAATCAGATAAGAGAGGTATGTTGCCTGTAATATGATTTGAGCATCTTGAATCTATATCGAATAAATGATCGTCTTCATTATCTTCCGTGTGGCTTAGATTCATCAAGAGCAATGATTCTTTATGTTGTTGATCTTCAGAATAATTTTTCTAGTTCCTTCTATTATGGCCTCTATTGTTATTATTGAATTTGTGTCTTGCTCTACCTCTATTGCTACCATATCCACCTCTTCCACTTGCTTTCTGGGTCTTCCCATTGAACCATAAATTTTGAGTGGTGTGGTTGTCCTTATCACAAATGGCACAAGGTTGAAGATTTTGGTATTTGTTCTTGTCATGCTTTATTCCTTTCTTCTTCCCTTTCCACTTGCTGTTGCTTGTAAAGTTGGCTTAGGAAGTCTCCTCTTGATCTTCTTCCTTATTCTTGCCTTTCAGCTTCTTGTCCTTCTTATCTGCGTATAGAGCACTAGTTGAATTATCATGATAGGATTTACCTTCCTTGATGCTATTGTCGGCCTCTTGATTGAAGAGTTGTCCAAGAAAGATGTTGAAATTTGGATTTTTCTCATCCGTGATGACATCATAGGTTGTGGTGAAAGATTGCCATTGCTTGTCACCCCTAATCCCGTTGCGAATTTGCCTCATGATGGCCTCTTCTTCAATCAGCTATCCAATGGATGCCAATTGATTAGCAACCTCCTTGACCTTTGCAACAAACTCAATGATGGTTTGTTTTGGAGTCTTCTTCATTTGGTTGAATTCATTCCAAAGATGGTTCTCCCTTGCTTTTGTAATAGCGGAAAAGAAAGTCTCTAGAGGTATCTCAAGTCTCTTGAGATGTCTTACATCCTCTTATATGTAGTAATAGAAAAGTAGAAGTAGAGTTGAGTATGTATGACCTTGCTTGAGCATCCCTTGCACACCAAAGTGTGAGCCTATCTGTTTCCTCTTGAGAAGGTCCTCCTTTGGAGCTTGGAATAGCCGTTGCTTGATCACCTAATACAATCCCATATAAGTTTCTTCCTTGCAAATAAGCATCCATTCTAATTTACCAAGTAGCACAACTGTGTCTATCAAGCTTCTCAATCATTTATGGAAAGCCCTCTCCCATCTTGAAGTTGTTTTGATACCCCTGTTGGAGAAGCATGGAGAGGCTTAGAAAGTTGAGTTGTCAAGTGGTGAAGTTGTTCCAACAAACTAGCATAGAACCATCCCGAGCTCTTTGGATATCTAAAATAAACCTTGTAGACTTGTGGTTAATGCAATAAAACCCAATAGATACTTTGGAACATCAACAAGAACAAGTTGATGCAAAACAGATAACTTGCACCATGACTATCTCATGAAAACCTTCTAAAATGGATGGAAGTTGAGATTTCAAACACTTAGAGCAACCATCACAATTACAATTTGAAAAATTCCTCTTATGGGAGTGTCATACATAGGATTTGCTTGTTAAAATCCATAAAGCCCTAATTTATAACAACTATAGAAGGAGGAATCATCTTAGCACTAAATTGGTGTCATCCTAATTTTTCAGGGAGTTGTAGAGAATGACCCCGCTATTGAAAAACTTGAGTTTCTCTGAAACTAATAAACGAAATGATATGAAACTTTGTACACATAAACAAGATAGTAATATCTTATCAATGAGTGCTTAAATAGTGCATTTGTTGCTATGTAGCAAGAGAAGCAATGTCAGCAAGTTGTCTAAATCTCAAGAAGAAAGAGCAAAAAACCGAAGTGGCACCAAGCAATGATCAAAGAGTATATGTATTGCTTCAAATCATTAATCTCCTTAATGTAAAAATATTTTGGAGTCTTTACATAGAATCATGAGGATATGACCATGCCTTTTCTCCATGAATTTGAATTCTAAATTAGGAGGGTTTATTTGTTTAGATTGATTGGAATCTTTTCCTACAATCTACGAAGAGAGAAAGTTGAAATCACATCTACTTTTTAACTGATTGATTGAGAATCAATCCCAAACACTTCTAACTTGTGGCTTTTAGGCCTTTAACTTCTCCCTTTTGCAAAGATAAATGCTTTGAACATATTAATAAGTGCACATAAGTGCTATCCTTTAAACAATTAATACAAAGAAAATATGTGCACATAAGTGCTATTCTTCAAAGCATATCCATAGCATCCAAAGAATGGATTTGATGTAGAGCATATCCACCTCAAGCATAATGAAAGCTTTATTTTCCAACACTCCATGCCTCCCCAAAATCTCGTATTCGGATCATATTTGAGCTCATACTCTTCAATTCTCATTTTGTTTTCAAATAGTCAGTTATGGCACTTCATCATGAGGAGGCTTATTGCCTAGTTCAAGCTCATGATTGGGGGTGATAGTGGAACATGCAACACTACCATTGTCAAGGATCAGTGTTCAAGAACAAAATACAAGCCTATTATTGTTTTTAAGGTGCACCCATTTAATTTCTAAACAAATTGTGGTAAAATTCAGCATCATTCTTGGGACACTACTGGTCAAGAGAAATTTTTTGGTCTTTGGATGGCTACTATATCCATGGATTGTGTGTCATTACTATGTTTGATCTCAACTCTCGACAGAATTGCAAAAATGTTCCATCATGGCATAGGGATCTATGTGGGGTATGTGAGAATATACCAATTGTATTGTGTAAAAGTAAAGTGGATGTCAAGAACAGGCAAGTTAAGGAAAAGGAAGTCACATTTCATAGGGAAAAGAGTTTGCACTATCATGAAGTCTCCACAAAGAGCAACTATAATTTCACATGCACACACACAATACAATATTTATGATCATTTTTCTTCTTTCTTAAATGTGGCTGCAAAAAAACCAAGCTTTTTTTACTTTTGATGAGAGTATAGAGAGAGGGCTGAAGTCCCTGGAACAAGGCTCATCACTGTTCATCAATGAAATAATCAAGAGTATACAACAGTGCAGGAAAGAGAAATCACTTGAAAAGGAACTTGAATTATATGCTTTTTTGTGGGATCATGGATTGGAAGCACATCAATCTATTGGATGCAAGGTATTTGATCAACTAGATGGAAGAGATGCGATCACATGCACGTATTTGATTCCTCGGATCCTGCCAGTGTCAAACACTATATTTGAGGGTCCAATTAAGGTTGGCTGCCAAAGGCATAATTGGCCTACTCTTCCACATTTTGGGTCACCACTTTTGGCACATACTTAGTGAATGTTGGGATTCAGAAAGGCCACTCTTGGCCTCTTTGGAGTCTATATAAGCAGATGATTTGTGCTCACTAGGGATCATCATCATTACAGAGCATTTACCCTATTGTTATTCTCTTGCTAGTTGGGGCTATCCCTTGACCACTCCTTGGATTCTATTACTACATGCACAGTGTTTTCAAGGTCACTATTTGGTGATTATACAAAGTATGGTCCTCCCATTGGAGTTGGTTATTAGCATTACAGAGTGATTGAATGGCTTGGATATACTCTCTTGATGTGATAGTGTTGCAATTCTCTTGGAGAAACATCTTCATTCTTGTAGTAGTGTTTTGTTGATTAGTACTTCTTTTGTTGATTCAATGTAGTTTCTGGAATGGTATGATAGCCCACTATACTATTCCTTTAGAGCATTTCCGTCCCTTTGTAAGCATTTATTGAGCTATGAAGTTGGTGTCTTGTCTCTTATGTGGATTTGTAATTTTCCTTTCTTTGTGATTGTATAAGTTCTCTGTTGTCAATTAGCATACTTGCACGCAGAAATGTTACAAGATAAAATTCTATAAGGACAACCCTCCTTTTAGTAAAAGAATGACTCAAAGTGTGTGGGAGTATAGCTTCCTCTATAGTTTATCTCTTTGCCAAAGTCGGATAACCCAGTACCTCCTCTACAATTTGGGATGCCTCATGGGACTCTTACATTTTTGTGCGAGGTACCTAGTGCAGTAAATACTTGTTTTTTGCATTATTCTTTCTTGATTTTTGCATCTTGGGATTGGGTACATGACCCAGAACCAAATAAATAGAGAGCCTCTTTGTGTACAAAGAAGCCTCAAGAAGGCATCTTTACCTTTGGCTAGGCAACTTAGCTCCCCTCTACCCTTAAATTTGTCTATTGATTTGGCTTCAACCCCACTCTCAAAGGAGAAGCATAGAAGGACATTCTCTTCAAATACTTCAGAGAAAGTACAAGTGCCAATGGGTGAAGTATTTCGATGGTGATGCACCATACTGCACTCTCCTTCTCGAGAGCTCCACAATGATATGCTCGGAGTAGAAAACCGAACTCCTGAGGCCGCACACAGTACTCCGCACAGAGGCTGTAGAATACGCAGAAAACACAGTACACAAGGAGCACGAAGACAGACTTCTTAGGTCTTACAAATGCGGTCGAACTTACACTCTGTGACTGACCAGGCCACTATATGTTTTATTAAAGAACATATACAAAGAAGTGTCCGGTGGCCATCTGGCCTTTCACATGGACACTAACAGTAACAATCTCCCACTAAAGGCCAATATGGCCAGAGTAACTATGGGAGAAAAATAAAGAATGATAAAGAATACCTGAGTGTAAGTATACAAACTATACCTCCCACCTGATGGGCATGTTACACAATATACAAGTGACTGCGTCAGATCAAGAATCAAGTAACCCCCATCAAGTGACAACAGTGTCGAAAGCTATCCTGTGGTAGAGCTTTAGTCAAAGCATCTACAGCATTATCTCGAGTGTGAACCTTCTCAAGAATAATGCTCTTAGTGGCTAAGCAATCTCTAATGAAGTGATACCTCACCTCAATGTGCTTGGTCTTTGCATGATAGACCGGATTCTTAGCCAAAGCAATGGTACTCTGACTATCACTGAGCAAGTGAGGTACATGCCACAATGCTTCCTTACATGCCTCACTTGCTGCAACATACTCTGCTTCTGTGGTGGAAACAGCTGTACATTCTTGAAGACGAGATCTCCAAGAGATAGCACCTCCAACAAAATGAAAAATGTACCCTAATGTAGACTTACGATTGTCTACACAACCGGCATAGTCAGAATCTGTGTAACCAATAATGGATGCTTTCCCTCTACCTAAGCATAGACACTTGTCCTTAGTGCCACTCAGATATCTCAAAATCATTTTGACCACTTCCTAATGTTCCTTGCCAAGATTAGACATATATCTGCTCACAAATCCCACTACAAATGCAATGTCTGGTCTCGTAGCTACCATATCATACATGAGACTACCAATAGTAGACTGATAGGGAATTTTGGTCATGAATTCCTTTTCCTCATATGATTTGGGGCAGTCATCCTTGCTCAATTTCACATATGTGGGTAAAGGTGTACTCAATGCCTTTCCACCCTGCATATTGAATCGGTGAGGTACTTTGGATATGTACTCACTTTGAGACAAGTATATGCATCTTTTACTCCTATCATGAGTAATGCGCATGCCAAGAATATGTTTGGCATCCCCCAAATCCTTCATATCAAATGTCTGACTCAACTTCTTTTTGAGGATTGACAAATCATAAGAGGACTTCCCAGCAATCAACATATCATTGATGTAAAGTATCAAGCATATCAAGCTGCCATCAGAACATCTCTTTGTGTAGAGACAATGATCCTCATTGCTCCGAGAATAGCCTTGGGACTTCATAAAAGCATCAAATTTTTGGTACCATTGTCTAGGAGACTGTTTAAGTCCATACAAGCTCTTCTTGAGCTTACAAACTAGACTTTCCTTGCCAGGAACTACATAACCCACTGGTTGTTCCATATAGATCTCATCTGTAAGATCTCCATGCAAGAAATCTGTTTTCACATCCATTTGGACTAGCTCTAAGTCCTCCATTGCAACGAATCCAAGCAACATGCGCAAAGTAGTCATCTTGACCACTGGAGAGAAGATTTCCTCAAAATCAACACCATGTTGTTGCTTAAAACCCTTTGCAACAAGTCGTGCTTTATATTTTGGAGAAGCACTATCTGATGTGAATTTCAGCTTATATACCCATTTACATGGTAAAGCTTTCCTGCCCTTTGGCAAAGGTACTAAGTCCCAAGTACCATTCTTGTGAATAGAATCCAACTCACTCTTCATGGCATGCTCCCACTTGACATGATCCTCTATATGCATAGCCTCTTTGTAGCAAGAAGGCTCACTGGCATAACGGTTAGCATAACAAAATCTAAACCTGGAACATATCTATCAGGTGGATATGAGACACATGCTGAATGTCTCAATGGTTGCTGAACAGGAACATGTGCAAACTGATCTAAATGGACATTCTCTTGAACATCCCTATGTGCAGCATTTTTATGCATGCTAACTGGAGGACTAGTGTCCTCAAACACCACTCTTCTCACTTCAACCTCCTTAATGGGCTGTTTATGCATCTTAGACTCATTAAAAATGACATCACTACTTCTGATCACTGACAGTGTTTCAGGATCCCATAAGCGATATCCAAATTGTCCTTCTCGACCATATCCAAGAAAAATGCATTTCTTTGACTTATGGTCCAACTTCTGTCTAAGATTCTTGGGTATACGAACATATGCTTCACACCCAAAAACTCGAAGATGATCATAATATGGTGGTTTCCCTATCCATAACTCTTGTGCCACTTTCAGACCTTTGGCAGTACTAGGTGGAAGGTTAATCACATGAACTACAGTCAATACTTCGTTGGCCCAAAAACCTTGTGAGAGGTTTGCATGATGCAACATAGAGATTACTCTATCTTGAATAGTTCTATTCATCCTCTCAGCTACACCATTCTGTACTGGGGTATAAGGAGCTGTAAACTCTCTATGAATCCCTCTAGACTCACAAAAAAGGCTGAATTCATGTGAGGTATACTCACCCCCATTATCTGAATGTAAAGCCTTAAGCTTAGTTCCCTTTTCAGTCTCAACTGAAGCAAGCCATTTTTTGAAAGTAGGGAATACATCATCCTTTGATTTGATAGGATATACCCAGACTTTTCTAGTAGCATCATCTATGAAAGTGACAAAGTAAAGAGAACCACCTAAGGACCTAGTGGGCATAGGACCACACACATCTATATGAACAAGATCTAAAGGCTGTATTGAAGAGTCAGTGTGCGTTTTATGCACATTTCTGGTTTGCTTTCCATATTGACAATGCTCACAAAATGAAAAATCAGAGAAAGATAACACAGGTAAGTAGCCAGAATGAGAAAGATTTTCCATTCCACTACGAGATATATGGCCCAAACGACCATGCCAAATACAAGCCATAGGCTATTCAGTAACAGCTAACAAGTGTTCTTTCTGTGATACAAATAAAGGGTAAGGTGAGCCAACTTTGATTCCTTTTGCAATAACCATATTGCCCTTTGATATACGAAAGGACTGAGCATAGAAGACCACCTTGTAACCAAGGTAATCAAGTTGACCAACTGACATCAAACTGCGTGATAACTGAGGTACATGGTGTACATTATGCATAGTAAATTTTTAACCATCAATGAACTGCACAACCACATCTCCAATCCCCACAACATCACACTGGTAAGAGTCACGAAGTCTCACGGTACCAAGAGACTTTGCTGCATAATTAGAGAACCATTCTCTATGTGGTGTCACATGGAAAGAAGCACCAGAATCTAGCAGCCAGGTGTGGGAAAGAGAATCAGCCATAAGTGCCTCAGATGGCACAATACTATCAAGTGTCAACACATCAGCATCATCAGAAATAGCATTAATTTCTTCAATCTTCACAGTCGAAGTAGATGGTGCAGGTAACTGTTTAACATGCCCATCAACATTCTGTCCTTTACCTTTAGCATTCTTTAATGCATAACATTCTTTCTTCATGTGTCCTTTCTTATGACAATAATGGCATTCAATATCCCTCTTCCTTGATTTACTTCTGCTCTTAATCCGTTGACCATTCTTTTCCTTGTTCTTGCTCCTGCCACATTGTTGATTCCTTGGTAAGAATCATGAACATTATATGCATCTCCACTCTGAGTGCCAACCATAGATTTTCTACGAATCTCCTCACTCAAGAGTGCTCCACATATATCATCATAGACGAGTTTACCACCAGGTGCACTGTTGCTAATAGCTGTGCAAAATGTATCCCATGATGATGGCAGGGTGCATAACAGCAATACTACTTTCATTTCATTGTCCATATCCATTTTCTGAGCCTGTAACTGGGAGAATATGGCATCAAACTCATTTAGATGAGCAACAACACTATCTGTGTCCTTCATACAAAGGTCATATAATTTTTTCATCAGATATACTTTATTTGATGCCGTCTCTTTTTCATATGTATTGCATAACTTCTTCCAAAGCTCCTCTGCACTTTCAGAGTCTAATACTGTAAAGTAAACATTATCTGCGAGGTGCAAGCGAATGGTAGATCTGGCCATTTCATCTAACTCATCCCAATCATCTTCATCCATGTCAGCAGGCTTCTTTGAAATCCCATTTACTGGCTTCCATTGCCTGCTTTGAATCAGCACATCTTTAATCTGATTCTTCCATAGAGCAAAGTTTGTGCCATCAAATTTTTGGATCTCAAAATGGTCTTTGCCTACAAGTTATAGCTCCTCCTCGGAAGCACTAGACCCTGATCCACCGAATGTGCCTGAGACCTCTGATGCCATGATCGTAGAGAACTGAGTAGCATGATAATGGAGCTAGAAGAGTCCAAACACCAACAAATAAGTGTATCAAGGAGTAAATCGACCACTGTATAGTTGACTAAACCAGAAATCTAGAAAAATTTTGCTAGAGTATCCTCTACAAAATTAGCATATGACCAGTGTCAAAGTATCATAAAACTACAAGTACTGACATGTCTACCTGCATAGTGAATCACTGACTCCACTGCATATAATCAGTTACCCAATAGAAGCCAACTAGGCTTATCGAGCACCTACGAACAACTATCATACATCTCCTATGGCGAGGCTGGGTAAGTCTTCCACCTGCATCACCGAAGAAACCCCGACATCTGGGTGTCTCCCAGTTAAGAAAACCTCACCATGACCCTCTTTATCAAATGTAAAAGGCTTTATGCAAAGAATGTAACCGCTATATCAATGACCACATGGACGTACATAAGCGGTATCCACAGAAGCGTACATGGTGTGTATGTGCTCAATATATGCAGTAAAATGACACTAAAAGGCTGAATACACAACCCAAAAACTAGCCAATAACACCTGCAAGTGTCTTCAACTCTGATGTTTTAGGCTTTAAAAACCTGCATAAATTTGCAGCGACTGCTCCCACCAAAACTGAAAACCCCCCAAGAAACCTGTAGTTTTACGAGTGTGGCTGAAAATACAGCCCCAAAGGTTGATATTTATTGTCTGAGAAGTACAAGGAACACTCTTCTTGATGTTCTTGGACCTGTGTGAAGAGAACTATGTGCGAAAGTAATCCGAAATGGCTCCAAAAACACCCCAGAATTGCTTCAGATTTAGGCTTTAAAAGAAAAAATGAAGCTTTGAGGGACCAAAACTTGTTCAAGGTAATGTCAACCTTAGTGTTTCCCCTTCTTCAAACACCACAAGAGTGTAGCTTAGTGGCAAGAGATTGCCACAGTTAAGAGAGCTCTAGGGGGAACAGTACTAGGATGGGTGACCTCCTGGGAAGTACCGGGAACCTCTATATTCCTTGATCGTTGATGTCCTCCCTTACGCGCAACCAACGGTGCCAACGATGACTTCGGTGACTTAGATGACAAGGTATGCCAAGGTCTATGCCTTGGTCGCCGCCTTGGAGAAAGCGTGTTATTACCTCAAGGGATCCCAAAAGAGAGGTAACAATCAAGTTCCTGACACCCTAAATGCGAGTACATCAAATATACATAACGAAGAGGAGAATCGTCAAAACCAACCTAGATATACTAGACTTTTAATGTGTTATTATTGTGAAGAGTATGTCCATATGCAAAAGAGGTGCTCCTTACTAGAAGGCACACCTCATTGTCAACATTGTCTTGATGCCAAGGATCACTATACAAAGGATTTTCCTTGCAACCACCCCACTCCGATCCATATGATTGGAGTGTCTCCAAAAGAAGAAGGTATGGCCCTACAATCTTATGATGTTTCATCATCCATTCTGCCTATGATGACTAGGGCTAGGCAAATGGCAACAACACGTGCAGAGGAGCAACATGCAATCTAGGAAAGAGAAGAATGTAAGGGGGCTAATTTTGAGGAAGGAGTGGCCATTGAAGAAGCTTATGACATAGTGAGAAATTCATTTAAGGAGCAACCAAATTGCCCTCCGAAAAATACTCACGAGGTAAATACTAAGGAAATCTTGAAAGGAATTCATCATAGGGTCAGTCTATAGAAATTTATAAGAATGGATGCAAAGGTTAAAAATGATCTACTAAAAATGATACAATCTATCTACATGATCCGACCTGCTAGTATAGATGGTTTCATGGTTGAATTTCCTCGTGTAGTCTTGGCAGACTACGAAAGTTCAAGGCTATCTGTTTTATAAAAGATGAAGTTCTAACTAGAGTTATTATAGGTGGAGGCTCTATCATCAATTTAATGCCTGATCTTACAATGAAGAAACTAAAAGTGAACCGCACCAAGGTGGCACCTTTACTGTCACATTTCGAGATCAGCATTGTGTTACACCACTCGGCATCATTGAAAATGTACTCATGATAGTGCACTATGGTGAGTTTCTCTTAGACTTTGTTGCTATTGCCCTACCATATGAAACCTCTTACCCTCTAGTCTTGGGAAGGCCTTGGTTGAAGCAAGCAAAAACATTTTATGATTGGGCAAAGAAAAGATTGTGGATTTCTATGAAGAATAACAATCGACTATAGATACATTTGGAGGACGGATCCAACATTGACAAGGCTAGTGGGTATACAATTGACACTTAGGTAATGCCTTCTTTATCTCAAGAAGATGATGCATTATGGATGATGGAGAGTGTAGAGTGTTGCACTATGGAAATCAGTGAAATAGATGAAGAATTTACAAAGAAGCCCACACAAGGCAAAAGGAGTCCGAAAATGAAAATTTACACTTGAACTCTAACAAAGTAGGGCCAACAAATGTGGAATCATGAAAAAGGACAATTTTGAGCCTGAGAGAAAAGAAGACCTCTTGTTTTCTATTATCCCTCAAGGATGGACCAAGGAACATATTATGGAGCATAAGCTAAATACCACTCTTGCATATAGTGCAAAACATTTCTCAAATGAGGCCAATCCTGAAATACTTGTTCAAGAAGTGAACCTTGGAGATGAAGAGAATCCTCAAATCGTCCACTTCGCCTCTTGGTTGTGGCAGTATCCCTCTTTACTATAGAAGGTAACTTCTCTACTTTTTTGCCTATAAAAATGTCCACATGGTCCTACAAGGTTTTAACAGGGATTCCAAAGGAGCTTAGACTACATCGAATACCCTTATTTGAGGGAGCTAAACTTGCAAGAAGTAGGACTTATTGATTGAATCCAAAATACATAGAGGCAATAAAGCTGGAAATAACAAAACTAGAGGAGGCAAGTATTATTGTTCCTATAGAACATTCAAGGTGGATTTCCTCCATGGTTATTGTACCGATGAAAAATAGTGGCAAAATAAGAGTGATTCCTCCTTGGGGTAAAACAATCCAAGGATCAAGCTACCACTCAAGTCGCAAATGATGCGCTTAACCACTTTTCAATGCTTGACACCTCCGGAATGCAGAAATGTGCTCCTTTGAGAGAAAATAAATTGAATATAAGGCCAAGCTATACATAAGTAAATTAAGCATCCAACAATGTGTTGATAGAGAAGAACATCAAATGCATCTCCAACATCAAGAAGAATCAACTGTAAACCTATCTCCACAAGAGTGGCAATAGGTTTGCAATCTTCAAGGCCAAAATATTGCAATAATGTTTCAATAAATTTTGTTTGACACAAACTATTCCCCCATCAACTTGCATAAATTGATTGCCCAAATAATGATGCAAATGCCCCAAATTTGACATCTCAAAAGAGGCATGCAAATCAGCCTTAAATTCAGCAATGTGCTTCTCATTAGCACCACTGAGTAGCATGTCCTCAACATACACAACGATGATTAGAAGTACAACCTCAGCATGCTTAATATAGAAGAAAACTATGGAAAAGGTCAAGGTAACTATAATTCAATAGGAATGGTTCTCATTCAGGATGGTGTATGAGTGGATTTTTTAGTAGAAGGCTACAATAACCTTAGAGGAATTACTCTCTCTATGAAAAGGAATTGTATGCAAATGTCCATGCTTTGAAGAAGTGGTGTCATTACGTATATGGTTCCAATGTTATGATAGTGTTTGATCAAGAGAGCATTAAGTGGCTCTCTAATCAAATAGACCTTAAAGATCCCGATGGGTACAAACCTTCAAGAGTTTGACTATGAGGATAAGTATAGAAAGAAAAGTTAATGTGGTGGTTGATTCCCATAGTTGCATGCCTATGCTCAATGGAATAAGTTTTACTCAAATCACTCGTGGGAAAATTCAGTCCACAAGAGGAAAATATAGGCTTGATCCTACACATTTCGAGATATGCAAAGCCATAGAGAAAGGAGATTCTAACACATGAGTTTCCAATGAGGATGGTGTATCAACAAGTACTCAAAAAGGACTCATGGAAGGACTATAGTGTCCATGATGGATGTCTCTTGTACAAAGGCCCTAGAGATTTAGAGTCAAGACAACATAGATTGCATGAATGCCATGGTACAGCTAGTATCAGACACCCAAGAGTTAACAAGACTATTGTTCCGGGTGTTATAATAACATCCTAGAGTACATGCTTAACTGCACAAAATACCCAGTCAATAATGTCTATTTTATTTTTCCAATGGGAAGTGGGAGAGTATCCCCATGGATTTTATAGTAGTATTACTTGAGACACAGAGATAGCATGACTGGGTGTTAGTAATTGTGGATAGGACACTAAGATGGCTATCTTTATTTCAACATATAGTACAATGAAGAAACTTGCATTGGAAAGGTTTCTTGTTCAGAATCTATATTGGTTATATGGTCTTCCTTTAGACATTGTTTCAGATTGGGGAAGGAACTTTACTAGCCACTTTTGGAGAGTGATCGTCAAAAGGTTGGATACTTTAAACAAGCATGAGCATGGCTGAGCATTAAAAGATGGATGGGCAAATAGAGAGGGTTAACCAAATCCTAGAAGACATGCTTTGGGCATATGTAAGTGAATAACAAGCTAATTGGGAAGATTACTTACCTTTTCGCAAGTATTTCACAATTTCTACCAGACTTGGAATGAGTCCTTATAGCCCAACATATTGAAATAGAAATTGTGTGAGGAGGCGTATAGGGAAAATAACCATTTCAACAAATAAATCACTTATTTGATTCTTCTATAGAGCAAATATAGATTAGTTGAAGTTGCAAGTTTCAATATGGTCCTTGTAATTTTTGTACCCTCTTAAGTCATGCATATCCATCCACGATGGATCCTAGATGTAAAAAGCTATGTTTCTTAAATCAAATACGAATTTTGATAGAGCCTCATTAGTAAATCTCATATACGATCAATTAGCATTAAGAACTAAACATATCTAAGTAAACTATTTTGGAAATCTACTATTATATTTTCATAGGTAAAATGAAAAAATAAGCGAAATATACTGGCCCGAAAGCTAAACAAACTCTATAGATTTGAATAAAAAAGAGTAAAAATGATTAAGTATAAAAGACATATTTTACCTTTTTGTGGCCAAGTACTGAAACTTAGAAACATTATTGGAGTGTCATCCCTAAATGGATCACATGAAGAACAAAAAAAAATTGATTATGAACAAGATCTAGTTTGCTCCATTAATCGTCTGTGCATAGTACTCAATTGAGTGCATAAAACATAGTCAAGGACAACTTGTGTATCAAGCCTAGGTACATTTTTTAACTACATCTCATGAAGGAAACCTATAATGTAGGTGCATCTTGGCTCAGAAAACCTCATTCGAACGCACTTATGAGAATTCATGCAAATCATATTGAAAAATATCATGATCAGATCACATGAGTGCACATAGGTACTATCCAGAAAACATGCATAATGTACATGATTAGCAAGAACTCAAAGCCTAAGAAACCATATGCATGCATGTATGTTTTAATTCTAACCAATTAGTATGTAAAAATTGAGATCTCTAACTAAATTTGAATCCTCTTAGAAAAACAGATAAGGGTACATAGGGGTACATGCATATGTAGTAGGTGCTCCCATCACAGCTTCATCCTATCCAAGAAACATATCAAGATTAAGGAATGACTAAATAAAGCCCAAAATCCAAAAGAATCAGTAAGAGAAGGATATCATATGCCTAAAGTTATACTGATTAATGATCTTGTAAAGCTGCTTCAAGCGAGTATTGTCCAAGAACTCAAAACAATCTTCTAAATGTACTGTGAAACTATAGCAAGATGCTCAAAAATGTGATAAGGAAAGGTAAAGCAAGAAATAATCAAAGAAATGTCTATGAGTCTACACTTTGGTTCCCTTATAGATCATCAATAAAGCATGGACTAGTGGTGGGAAAGTATCACTAAGGGAGCCCCAACGAAGATAAAATGAGAAAGTAAATGAAAAGGTATGCTACGTTTTAGTCGTTGGTTTCCACATTAGTCATTTACCGTGCAGTAGCTAAGGGTAGAAATTTGGATTTAAAAATGTAGCAAAAAAACGTTGTCTTTAATAGCATATATAGGTGACAAATCCAAAGAGGTTAATGGACGAAAGATTTGATTTATTTAGTACAAAAGCAAGTTCATCCTGAGGCCTAATCTCCCACAAAACAAGTGAAGTAAAAGTCCTCCTAGGCTCTTGGCTGCAACACATGGTGCACAAAGGCCAAAATCCACAAGCCAACGGGTAGGGATATTTCCAACGTAACCACAATATTGAACGTACTTGGACCGATTTTCTACTTTTTATGTATTGCATTTCCATTGTTTCAAGAAACCTAGACACGCTAGAGCACATACACCTGAACCATACTCCAATAAACATACATAATACTCCAATCAGAAGTAGAAGGTTCTAAAGTTTATTTCTAGAGACTAGAATAAGGGTAGTGATAGATTGTGAGGCTTGAGCCCTACTACGACAAAAAGTGGAAGTCACCCAAATAGTTTTGTCTTCAATAGGTGGATGTTCAATTGATGATTCCAATAGAGAGGACCTTTGTGCCATAACTTCTATTTTTTGTGGAATTGGAGAGAGTCCTTTCAAGCAAGATTCACAGAATCTTTAAATGGTTTCAAGCAAGATTCACAGAATCTTTAAATGGTTTTATATTTTCCACGATCCTCGGCCTCCTTATGCTTAGACCTCAACCTGTAACCCATAGAGATTCTAGCTCTAGCTCTTCATTTTGAAGAGTTGAGGCATTGTAGGAGTAAAGCTAGACATAGAATTTAAAGACACCCCAAATATGGGCATACACGTTATTTTCTATGAGTATCATTGTTGAGGGTCCATTAGCATCATCAAAGACCAATGAAGTTGAGCATCACTTGAGAGAAACCTAAGAAGAAAGATTAAGGAAAGATGTATCTCTGCACATGGTAAAATATATGGTTGGGCCTTTTATTTCTTGAGGCGGAGGTGAAGTTTCAACCTCTCTTTAGGGTAGGATAGTTGTGGACCCTAGACTAGTGTATTGCCTTCAGGTAGATTAAACTAGTTGCTTTCGGGTGATCCTTTTCAACTATCATCTTCACATAGTCTAACCTCTACTTTGTGGGATATAAGGAGTCCCATGGATACCATGCCCACTCACTTGTGGATTCATGATTTCAATCATCTTTTGCAATCAATTCAAGCGGAGGAATTCAAGCAAAGAAGATTAGGCTTTGACGAACTTCCTCTTAAAAAAACAACACAAAATGAAGAAACCATGTTACAAATTTTCAATTTTTATACTTTACGAGTTTGTTTACTTGACCTTGTGGCTTATAAAAAAGGCGGGCAGAGAGAGAGAGAGAGAGAGAGAGAGAGAGAGAGATGACCGTTTGGAAAGGTGTTCGTTTAAAGATGCTCACGGTCATTTCGAAGTCCAACATAAATTCATTCAACCATAGAAATTCTTCAAACGAAATATTGATTTTCTGTCCATTTTTATGGAGCTTTTCTATTTGTTCCTGAAATTTATTGAAACGTGTGAAAACATAATTTATTCCAAGTTTCTTATTGAGGAGTATGTATTTTGCTCCAAAATTGTGGCAAGACAGTCTAGAACATATTGATCTTGTTTCTTAAAAATGAGTAAATATAAAGTTATGAGAATTTTTTATCAACCTTTGTCTTTTGTCAGGTTCTTTCCATAGGGGTAGAACTGAAGGAATCATTCCCATCACCTCTGTTAGTTTCATGGATGCTCTGTCTTTTATCATAGATTTTGAAACAGTACATGGGCCTAGTTGTACTGATTCTAGTCTAAGTATCATCTTTCTATGAATGAGCCTTTTGCAAATAAAAATTAAAAACTAAAAAAAACAGTGCATCCATTTCATTCACTGCATCCATTTTAATGGAAAATTTGGCAGAAGGCTCGTAACACATGATTCCAAGCATTGAGAAGCACAAACATCGAGGTTCTATGTAGGTAACATGGAGAGTAATCAGATGCCACCTTCAGAACATGAGCAATTTTGGCCATGTTCAATCACCCTTCTATGAAAGGAAGTGACAATCCATTGGCTTCCCATTAAGGAAATGTGAATCTACATAGAGGCCACAGTACTGAAGTTTTACACATTCACTGAAAGAGGGAGATAGTACACACCGCATAAAAAATTAAACTTAGCATACACTGTTTACATTCACTGAAAGAGGGAAATAGTACGCCGCATTAAAAAAACTGAACTTCCAGAATCGTTATGGGATTTGGGATTGAGGTTACGTTTGTTATATTTTTAAATTATAGGCAATGAGAGAATAAACTACTTCTTGTTTCAAAGAGAAGGATAAAAGTGAGATAGACATGGATGTAGAGGGTTCGCACATACCTAAGTAAATAGCTTCTTCTGATTCAACACATGTATGGCTGCACAAGGAATAATGAGAACTATGGTTTTCGATCGCATTGTGTATAATTTCGGATCGCATTGTGTACAATTTTCATGGAGGAGAGGATGACAAGCACATGATCATCAAGTAAGAAGCGCCTGAAGCACACAGCGCTAAGGCAGCCTCCAAGAAAATTACACACAATGTGATCGAAAATTACACACAGTGCTGGTATTAAGCACCATGGAGGTCGTTGGAGGAAGCGCCTTATGTAATACTCCGAGAAGCACCATGGAGGTCGTAGGAGGACGTGCATGGAGTCCGTTCTCATCGTCTGCGCACGTATTCTCTGGAGGCCGCGAAATGGAAAACGTTCTCGCATTCGGACAGACGAAGTTGGGTGATTCACGTTGAAACTTGGGAAGATGATGAGCGGTGCAGACAGCATATTGGAAAGCTGATTCCAGGGACTGAAAATGCAGGGCCTGAGAAGCAAACAATCATAATGATACTTACTATTTCTTGAACATGGTCTTAGACGGACCAAGGTGAAGCGAGCCTGCGCTGTCGTTGCCATCGCCTGGACTCCGAGATTCCTCCTCCTCATCGTCTAGCGCACGTAATCTCTGGACGCCGCGAAATGGAAAACGTTCTCGCATTCGGACAGACAAAGTTGGGTGATTCACTAGAAAAAAGTGATTCTCTAGAAAAAAAGTCTCTACAAAGTTTTTATAAATTTGAAAATTTGCATTTAATTATTAGAAAACGTAATCGTTTCTTAGCTTCTTCTATTGTATGTTTTGATTGGAAGACTTGTCCTTCACATAGAAATATCTACAATCAGACCAAACTAAAATTTGCAAAAGAGTAGAATTATGTTTGCTAAAGCTTTTCATCACCATTAAAACTTTTCATTATGATCAAAGTAGGGTTAGATTGCACATTCCTTAATCCTATAACTTATATTTTCTTGAAATTATCCAAGTCTGAGTGGTTTGGATGACGTCTTGGATAATTATGCTCCCTTCATTGTTAATTGTCCATTGTAGCAGAATCCTAAATTTCCACTTGGAATGTTTCTCTTATTGTGAGTTTGAAGGACCCTTGCGTAAGTATGTTTTTTGGAGCCAAGTATATCTTGTTATTTGGTGTATAATTATAGGTAACATATGGTATCATTCACACTATTTATTTCGAATCTTGATCATTAGGCTCTATTTCAATCATTTTCTTATGAGGATTTGAGCTTGAGAAATGCATTTCTTCTCTCTATTTCCAATAACTAAATACTAGAAAAAAAACATAACATTTCATAATTCACAATGATGGATGGACTCAGGATGCAATGTATGAGATTTCCCATCGATTGTCTTTGTGCATGACCTTATAATGTAGCCCTATGCATGCATGCTTTATAATGAATTCCAAGAATTTACATGCAATATGGTTTTCTTATGTTGGCGACAACTTATCAAAATTTGATATAAGTCGCTTTAATGCCTCTCGGCTTGGTATTGCTACCATTAGGACCTTTGTTGTTTCTAACTGTAGTAATTTTGATAATTAATAGGTCGGGAAAAGTGTGATGGATCTATCTCTAGGAAGAAGGCCTTACATGAATCGAGATGAACTAGAACTGGAGCAGTGGTGAATGCTAATTTCAAGGTCTAAAAGGATTTTTCCAACTCTTCCACCCATGAGAATTTTGCATTTCTTGTAAGCTTGGTAAGAGGTGTCACTATCTTGGAGTAATTCTTAATCAATATCCTATAAAAGTTGGCAAACCCTAGAAAATATTGTACATCTCGAATACATGAAGGTGATTTCCAATCAAAGATTGTCTTGATCTTCTTAAGGTCCATAAAGATTCCTTTCCTTCATACAATGTACTGTAAAAACTCCACTTCTTTTTTATAGAATGAGAAATTCTCAAATTTTTCATATAAACCTTTTTCGCTTAGTTTCTCTAGAACTATCTTTACATGATATTCATGATCCTCTAGAGTTTTGGAGAATATCAAGATATTATTGAGATATATTACCATAAAATCATCTAAATACTCTCGAAAGATATCATTCATCATATTTTTAAAGAGAGCTAGAGCATTCCTGACACCAAATGGCATAAGTACATATTCAAATTTCCTATTCCTTGTTCCAAATGCTTCCTTCCATTCGTCTCCTTCTCTGATGCTGACAAGATTGTAAGCTCCTCAAAGGTCAATCTTCATGAAGAACTTTTCCTTTTTGAGGTGTTCTAAGAGCCTCGATATACGTGGTAGAGGGTATTTGTTCTTTATTGTGACTTTATTGGCTTAATTTGAGAAGTGCATAATTGATATGTTGTACCTAGATTGAGCTTCTTACAACAAAACATAGGCTAACTTCTCAAATATTAAGGCATCTGGATTGCCTTGCATTATCAACTAAAGAGTATGAAGTGTGATATGAATCTAGAACACCATTAAGAACAGTTTGCAAAAGTGAACTATCTAGTAACATTTTATCAATAGAAGTCAACTACTCCTTCAAAACTTTGATCTTTATTAAAACATTGCCCATCGAATATCCTTCATTCATATGCTCACTCTCCAACTATTTCTAGAGGTAAGAAACACGAGCCTCATTTCTTGTTTGATATAATATTTTAAGATTATCCCAAGCATCTTTTGTTGTCTTGCAAGAGAAAATGTGAGGGATATTGATGTGTTTAATAGACAAATCTATCAACGCATGTGCCTATGCATCTCAGCCATCCCAACAAGTTTGCTTTATAGTAGGTGCAATAGGAGCTGCAATACAACCAAGAAATTGAAGGTCACCATTTTCAACACCATTTGTATCACCGTCAATCACTATATTTGTAGGGGTATTAGGACAATTTTTCAATACCCATTATTCCATAACCCTTTTGCTACCAATACTTGGCACATAATGTATGCCTATAATGGGTAATTAGTACCATCCAAATTATCCTCAACAAGCAACATATAGAATACATTTCTTTGATTCATGGCCAATGATTAAATACTTTGATGCAAAAAAATCATTGTATTTCAAAAAATTAAAGAGAAACACCTTGTAAAGCTCTATAAAATCAAGTAGCACTATCCTCTAAAATATCTTTTAGCTTTACTAGACACTCTTTATATAAGTGATTCCTCATCAATATCTCTTGCATGTGTAGTATCCTTTCATGAGCATGAGGAATAGATTGAACACAAATATGCTCTACTACCTCACTATTGGAATAAGGCTGGCATATTCACCCAACCTTTTCTTAGGCTAGCTCACATGAAATGCTAGATGGATATGGTTAGCCCATGGAAGTTAGAGCTACTAAGATATCTTTATTACTCTCTTTAGTATTTTGAATGGTTCACAATACCTAGGAGATACTGTTGGAAAAGATAATTTCTTCATGGTTTTAGATCTAGAGGGAACCCTAAGATAGACTTACTCTCCTACCTCAAAGTTGACTTCTCTCTTTTGAGGGTTACATAGGCTCTAGCCCTTTCTCAAGCTCTCCTAATTATGTCTTTACCATGCCTAATCATATCATTCATCTCTTCCAAGAATTCCCTTGTACCTTGGAGTTCCTCATGTTACAATCCTGCTACATAAAGAGCTCTTGGTTGAAACCTATACATAGGCATAAACATACTATGCCAAGTGGAGGAGTTCTTCGCACTTACATATAAAAACTCTAGTATAGGTAAGTAATCTTCCCAATCAGCTTGTTATTCACCTACATGTGCTCAAAGCATGTCTTCTAGGATTTGATTAACCCTCTCTATTTGCCCATCCATATGTGAATGCTAATCCATGCGCATGCTAGTTTCAACTATCCAACCTTTTGAAGATCACTCTCCAAAAGTGGCTAGTAAAGCTCCTTCCCAATCTAAAACAATGATTAAATGAAGACCATACAACCAATATAGATTCTCAACAAGCAACCCATCCAACTCAGGTGTCTTCATTGTACTATGTGTTGAAATAAACGTAGCCATCTTGGTAACATGTCCACAATTACCGAGACCAAGTCATGTGCCATCTCTGTGTCTCAAGTAATCCTACTATAAAATGCATGGGGATACTCTCCCAGTTTCCATTGGGAATATAAAATAGGAATAATTGACTTGGCATTTTGTGCACTTAAGCACATACTCTAGGATGTTATTTTAACACCCTGACCAATAAAAGTGCCTCTTAATAGGATTATAAGTCTGGTTAACTCTTGGTTGTCCCACACTAGGTGTGCCATGACACTCATGAAATCTATGCTATCTTGACTCTAAATCTCTAGGGCCTTTGTACAAGAGATATCCATCATGGACACTATAGTCCTTCTATTTCCTTTTTGAGTACTTGTTGATACACCATCCTCTTTGGAAACTAGTGTGTTAGAATCCCCTTTCTCTATGGCTTTGCATATCTCGGAATATGTAAAATCAAGCCTACATTTTCCTGTTATTGACTGAATTATCCAACTAGGGATTTAAGTAAAACTTATTTCATTGAGCAATGTATGCAACTATGGGAATCATCCACCACGTTAACTTTTCTTTCTATACCTACACTCATAGTCAAACTCTTGAAGGTTTTGTGCCCATCATGATTTTTAAGGTTGATTTGATTAGAGAGCCACTTAATTCTCTCTTGATGTAATACTATCGTAACATTTGCAACATCTAAGTAATGACACCACTTCATCAAAGGATGGACAATTGCGTACAATTCCTTCTCATAGAGAGAGTAATTACTCTAAGTGGATTGTAGCCTTGTGCTCCAAAAACCACTCAACGACCATCCTAAATGAGAACCTTTCCTATAGAATTATAGTTACAATGAATGTTTCCATACTTTGCTTCTATTTCCTTTCCCTTTAAGTTGTTATGTCATCAAGGTGACACTCTTGTGGTAGTTCTTGATGAATTTTTCATAAATACTTGACAAATATAGGAAGATATGAAGTTCTTCCAAGTTCTTGGGACTCATCTAGATTCCATCTTGGGAGAGTATAATACTTGGAATACTTTCCTCAACTGCTCGAGGTATTGTTCTTGTGATCTAAAATAAGCCAAAATATTATCCAAAAAGTCTACAACAAACTACACTAGATGTGGCCAAAATACTATCATGAAAGTAGTTGGAGAATGGTGAGGCCAAAGAGCATTACCAAAACTCATAGTGACCATATCTAGTTCTAAAATTAGTTTTAGGGATATCCTCTACCCTAATCTTGTTCAGCCTTTGAATGCAATATCACAATGCAAACACCTCCAAGTTTACTACAAGTTTACTAGAGCTTGACAAGCTAGTTTTGGTCAATGTTTCAAGATACACTCATTTCTCTACATCAAGGTATTTAGGTAGTGGCCATGGCTAGAAGCAATGATGTATTCCATATGTTGGTTGTTGAGGATAAGTTGGATGGTACCAATTACTTGTTATGTGCATATATGATGTGTTATTATTGTTGGCAAAAAGACTGTGGAATATTGTGTAGGATATCAAAAAACATCCTACTACACTTATGAATATAGTTATCAAAGGTGATTTGTAAGGTGTTGAAGATGACAATCTTTAGGTTCCTATTTGTGATGCGGTTCTTGCTGCAACTATAGTAGAGAAACTTCATTGGGATGGTAAAGATACTCAGGCAAATGCATTGATAGCCTTGTCTATTAGATGTGCCATTATCCCTCATATTTTCTCTTGAAAAATAGCAAAGATGCTTGGGAGACATACACCACTTTATACAAGGTAAGAAATGAGGCTCGTGTTTCCCTACCTCCAAAAATAGTTGGAGAGTGAGTATATGAATGAATGAGATTCTATGGATAATTTTGACAAAGATCAAAGATTTGAAGGAACAATTGAGTTCTATTGATAAAGTCTTACTAGATCGTTCTCTTGTGTAGATTGTTCTTATTGGACTTTGAGATTCATATTAGATTTTTTCTTCTACTCTTTGATTGGTGATGAAAGGAAATGTAAATGCCTTAACATTTGAGGATTTAGTCTCTGTTTTGTTGCAAGAAGATCAATCCAAGCAGAATACGTCTATTATGAATGTTGTAGATCAAGATTTCTTAGCTAGTGAGAAGGGCAAGGGTAAATGGAGCTCATACTAGTAAGCAAAATATATGTTGATGTTGCACAATCAAAGAAGGAAGAAAATGATGAGAAGAAAACAGAAAAGCGAAAAATAGTTTTGCAAATACTAATAAAGGAAATCATCATGTCATAAAGAGTTGTCCAAAATTGATTGCAAAAGAGAAAATGAAGAAAGAGGTTGGCATGGTTGTTGTTGTAGAGGTGTCTACACCAAAAATAGAGTCTACTAATCTTGTGTAGAATGAGGAACGGGCATTTACGACTATATTTAGTTATGAACCATCTTCTCATGAGGAGTGTATGTCTAGTATACATAGATGTTTGGTACTTTGATAGTGGGGCAACCAAATATATTACCTCGTAGCATAGTTTCTTTAGTTCACTTGAGCCTACCCCTATAGACAATACTATCACATGTGCAAACAACTCCTCATATCTTGTAATAGGAGTTCGTAAGATCATTTTGACAATTGCTGATGGTAGTTCTCTCACATTGTTAGACGCATTCTATGTGTCAGGGATGAAGAAAAATGTGTTATCAATTGCAACATTAGAGAAGATTGGATTAGTTGTCAAATTTGTTGATGACATGTGTACAATTCATGACCTTTCGAATAGTTATCTCATTACTACTTCTAGCATTTTGTTTTATGGGGTGGATAAGCTCATAGACTATGCAATATATGCATTCGAGGAAAAAATGAACCCTCCTTGGGCCTTTTAGCTCAAGGAGTGATTAGTCATCCACCAATGAGAATGAAGTTGTGGCCATAGTCTAGTCCACTAATCCCCTAGGCTAGGCATAGGGTTCTCTTGTTTTCTTGTGATCAAAGATGGTATTGAGGAATAAAAACCACTAGATCATGTTGAAACGTGGATTGTGAGTATGCCAATTTGAATTGTAGCCATTGGATTGATTTAAATATCGAAAGGCTATCATTAACTCACAAATAAAATAGTCGTGTGTGATCTCAATTGTTGGATGTAAGGCACATCTAATGGTTTTGGTTAAACTCACAGAGACAATTATGACATAAAATGTGTGTCATTGGATAGACCTCACAATCCAATGCTTCACATTTTGTTTAGAGAATTTTGTGCAGTTTGATTTTGAGCCATCGGATATCTGAAGCATCTAACGATTGCGATATTCCTCCAACACGGATGCATGATTTCTTTTTGTCGCTATATAACATAGGTGTTTCACATTCATCCTAACCGTTGGCTTCTAACATCATCTAATGGCTATGAATCCATCCCATTATATTACTTTGGATCAAGTGCACATCAAAACATCTACAAAGTCTCTTGAGACGGGAGAACAAGGGCGTTTTGTCATTTTCTGCTAGGAAAAGTCCAAGACTGCACGAGTTGTTTGTCGTTATGTTGCTAGGTAGAGTTCACCCATGATGCACTAAACTAGACATCTTTCTCCATTTGTGATAGACACTCTAGAACAAATCCTAACCGTCAGTGATGAAGATCCAACAGTTATAATACTTTGTGAATCCCATCCGACTGAGACATGTATTAAGAAATATCATTTTAATGGAAAATACCACTATTGGTTTTTGGTGTCTCCTTAATCACCAAAATTATGGCCTTAATCATAAATCCTTACAAGCCCAAACGGGGCTCCCTTTTTCCCCTAATGGTGAATGATTCAATGTGTGTTATTCGAGATTGTCAAGATATCTTAGATGCAAAGCTTTGACATGCATGCTTGGAGTCCATGATCCAGGAGTCCATGTATCACACAAAGTCAGTGCTCCATATACGAAATGAAACTCGAGAAGCGACGCATAAAAGGAGAATATGATTTTCAGCAAGCACCACATTCTTGGTATGAAAAGATACATGCCTAATTGATTGCATATGGGTTTGAGAACAATGCATCTAAGAGAACATTATATGGTAATCATGTGGATGATGTACTTTTTATCATTGTTGTGTATGTTGATCAAATGCTGCTCAGTGATCCTAAGGAAAAGCACATTGCTGAATTTGAGGCTGATTTACATGCGTCTTTTGAGATGTTATATTTGGGGCATTTGCATCATTATTTGGGCATTCAATTTATTCAAATTGATGGGGGAATAGTTTGTGTCAAACAGAATATATTGAAACATTATTGCAATGTTTTGGCCTTGAAGATTGCAAACCTATTGTCAAAATTACTAGAGTTAGAAACAACAAAGGTACTAATGGTAGCAATACCAAGCCTAGAGGCATTGAAGCGACTTATATCAAATCTTGATAAGTTGCCTTCAACATAAGAAAACCATATTGCATCAAGATTCTTGGAAGTCACTATAAAGCATGCATGCATAGGGCTACATTATAAGGTCATGCACAAAGACAATTGATGAAAAATATCATGCATTGCATCTTGAGTCCATCCATCATTTTGAATTAGGACATGTTATGTTTTTTTTCTAGTGTTTAGTAATTGCAAATCGAGAGAAACGCATTTCTCAAACTCAAATCCTCATAAAGATAATTGAAATAGAGCCTAATGATCAAAATTCAACATAAAGAATGTGAATGAGACCATAAGTTACTTATAACTATACACCAAATAACAAGATATACTTGGCTCCTAAAGACATACTTACACAAGGGTCCTTCAAACTTACAATAAGACTCCAAGGTCCTCTTTCAGTGAACCTTTGTTGTTTCTAACTGTAGTAATTTTGATAATAGGTTTGCAATCTTCAAGGCCAAAACATTGCAATAATGTTTCAATATGTTTTGTTTGACACAAACAATTCGCCCATCAATTTGAATAAATTGAATGCCCACCTCATGATGTGAACATAACATAATCCATAGTTATTGATCTCTCATAAGGAAGATGAACAACATACTAGCCACAACATTAGAGGAATTACATAGAATCTACAAAGGCTGATTTCTTGTGGAGGCTTCAAGAGGACAAGTACCATTATCATAAATGAAACCACGCCTATAGGGGGAAGAGTTGTTACCATCACTTGGTACATGTTCATGTAGTAGTATGATGGCACTCAAATACACCTTTATTTCATCAAATTGAAAAAAAAGTAGACCTTTTATGTGCTCAGAGCTTGTAAGTAGATATGCTAGATAAACTCCAAGTGATTAATTAATTACCAGGTAGATGAATAAACCAAAATGTACATGATTAATGGATGGATGATTCTCCACTGTAGGAGAATCCTAAATTTCCACCTGGAATTTTCCTCGCCTACCTTGGACTCTTATTGTTAGCTTGAAGTAACCTTGTGTAAGCATCTCTTTAGGAGACAAGTGTATCTTGTTCTTATGTGTATAATTGTAAGTAACCTATGGTTTGGTTCACACTTTTCATTTTTAATCTTGATCATCAAGCTCTATTTCAATGATCCTTAGGAGGAGTTGAGCTTGAGATATGAGTTTCTCTCTATTTTCAGTAATTAAAGACTTGAAAACAGCATACCGTTTCATAGTTCACAATGATGGATTGAATAAGCCGAATTATGTAAAAAATATTTTAAAATATTTTGAACATGTGTTTCTAGAAGAATTTCTTGGTATACCTCCATTAAGGAGATTGAGGATCCCATTGACCCATATACAAGTAGTGAGCTATATTCTAGAGCACCTAGTATATTAAACATAGATGAGTGAAAGGAGCTTAAGATTCAATTATGATCTTTTGAAGAACGACTTGATAAGACAAAGTATTTCACCTTCAGTTGCACTTATTTTATTTCCAAAGAGGAAAGATGACTCTTATAGACTATTTATTGTCTATAGAGGGTTAAATAAGAGAATAATTAAAAATAACTAGCCACTCCCTCACATGGATGACTTATTAGGTCCATTAAGTGGATTGACTTTAGATGGAGATTTCACCAAATTAGGATCAAAATAGAAGATATACCCAACAAAGTTTTTCAAACACATTATGGCCACTCTTAGTTTGCATTTTTGCCTTTTGGATTAACGAACTCTCCTGCCAAATTTATGTGCCTGATGAACAATTTTTTTCATGATTATCTAGAGATTTTTTTTTAAATATTTGTTCATGATATATTTGTATACTCTAAAGATACTCCTCAGCATGTTGTACATCTCAAGAAGACTTTGTAAGATCTTGGAGAACACAAAATGTATGAAAAGAAGAGTAAGTATTTCTTTGATAAGGATAAACTTGTGTATCTAGCAACCTTCATAACTATACAGGTAATTCATATAGATGAGGATAAAGTGAAAATAATAGTTTACTGGCCAGCTCCTTAAACTCTAAGGGATGTCAGAAGTTTTTTAGGATGGGAACAATATGAAAGAGCACATATTAAGGATTTTTCTAACATAGGTAATCCCTTGACACACTTGACTAAAAATAATGGAAGATTTTTGTGGAGTGATGCCTGTCAAAAACAACAATAGAACGTCATTGAAAATTAAGTTTCCAAAATACCACAAACAGGAGAGCCTTTTGTTCTTGCATGTCATGCAAGTGGTAGTCAAATAGGATGTGTTCTTTACAAGGATGGTAGGATGGTTGCATATGAATCTAGAAAATTAAGAAAACATGAACTTAGTTATCCTACTCATGATCTAAAAATGCTTCTTCTTGTACATGCACTTAAGCATTGGAGACAACTGTTGTTAGGGGTTAAGTTTTAATTGAAAATAGATCACTATTCTAAAATACATTTTAACACAACCATTGCTTAAAAATAGGCAAAAGTGTTCGATTGAATTATTAAGAAAGTATGATTTTTACATTAAGTACCTGACATGTAAGGAGAATAGGATCACTAATGCATTGAGTCAGAAAACTTTATGTAATCTCCTTTCTATAATATTTTCTAATTTTCTTAATCAAATTCAAGAAGAACTCAAACAGGACTCTTTTTATGCACCTACCTTGAAGTCTTCTGCATGCAAATAAGGGATCAATGTATTAAGTCAAATTTCATTTGTAGAATGGATCTTTTTATTTTAACATTCGACTATATATATCTTTTGAGTCCCCATTGAAATTTCAAATATTGCATGATTCTCATGACACATCTTTTTTTGCACATCGAGGTTAAAACATTCAATTTGTGTTTCCTTTGTGGGGAGCAAGGGCAACTAACATATGAATGTCTGCCTTGCACCATCAAAGGTGATAGACATCATTGAGGAAGGTGCAGTAATTGAGGAAAAAGATGATGGAGGTAAGTGCCTAACTCTACTTTACATTGCATGGCATCTATTTCTGTCCCAAGGGCTTCTATAATTAGGATTTTGGCTATGATTTCTATGCATAGAATAAGATTTATGATTTATTCCGGTAGTACGCATTGTTTTATATCTTTCAAATTGGTACAGAATTTAGGGGATACCCCGAAATATGCAGATAACGAGAACTATAGAGATGGACAATGGAGGACTACACTATATGAAAGGATACATTGAAAACTTTGCATTTACTTTTTTTATAGGTGTTCTTCTGCAAGTTTTCCATGTGATTGAAATGAGAGAGAGTGATACAATTATCTGCATGGACTCGTGATTTCAAAATTTTGCAACAATCAATTGGGCACAAAAAACAATCACTTTAAGGCTAGATAGTGAATCTATCCACATTCTAGGTGATGTGTACAATCCTAGGCCTATTCTCTTTTCTCTTATGTAGATAACTAGAGGTATATTTATGGTTTTAGAACATTTTTAGTGTATGTGACCAATCTGCATGAGGAAGATAATGATGAACATATTCCAAATTATGTAGAAAATCGGTTGAAAGAATATTGACATTATTTTTAGAACACTTGCCTAGCATACCTCCACCTAGGTAGATTGACCACACCATTGACCTACATCCATAGAGTGAACCATATTCTTGAGCACTCTATATATTTAACATAGATGAAACAATCTTAAGATTCAATTAAATGACCTTTTGAAGAAAAGCTTGATAAGATGGAGTGTTTCACCTTGGTGCACACATGTTTTATATCAAAAGAAGAAAGATGGCTCTTATAGATTTGGTATTCACCTATGTGAGTTCTATATCTCATGATTGGCTCAGAATTTGGGGAACCAATGCTTCCATTGTGCCCGGAGCGTGCAAAACCCTAAGATCAACTATCTACTTATGAAGCGCCCTTGAAAACCTATATAAGGAGGGGTTGGCCACATTCATAATCAATCTTGCCAATACGAGTCTTGGAAGCTCAAGGAGTCATGACCGCCAAGTAAGTACTCTACAAGTTCTAGCTCTAGTTCTTGTCTTGTTCCTTGTTCCACTGTTGTCTAGTCTAGTTCTTGGACATCGTGTCTTGTTCTCTTCTAATCTCATAGTATGAGATTTTGTCAAGTTCTTTCTTGTATCTAGTTCATCTCCCAGAAGGAAGTTCTTGTAATCCAGATATCTTGTTTCATACTTACAATCCCATGTTGTGGGATCTCCTATATCATCTCTAGTCAAGCTATTCATACCTATCAATTCTGGGTTCTAGGAAATTTTGTATCAGTTATGTATTCTTGTATCATTTTCCCTGCGTGGGTGTTCTTGTAAGCAAAAGTGTATTTCCAAAATCTATTCTAGTGTAGTGAGAGAGCACAATCTAGTGCTCTCCTGAAAAGCTTCTTTATTTTTATTCAAATACGTGATTTTGAAGCATACGTGTTTTAGTGACACTTAAAAATGTCTTTGAATATTTCTCTTCATTGCATTTCTTCTATTTTTGGACATGTACTACTAAAGAATGCAATTCACTACTGCAAACACATGTTTTTTATGAAAGTTTTGTGTGCAACATGGGGTGATCTGACTTTCACTATATTTAGTGGATCACACACTTCCTTGGGGATGATAAAATCTCTTGTGAAGGACATTTTTTGCATCAAGTGGGAACAGGCCAAAAATCAAAGAATTAACTTGGTATTGAGAGTGAGAGTGATTGAGAGTGCACGTGTGAATGAGAATTTGATAACTCGAGGATGGTCATGAAGTTAAGTCTACATTAAGAAGCTATTGGATCCATTGGTTCAAATCTATAATACCAAAGCTTTTCTTTCTTTGAATCATGTCTTGTCTACTCTTTTGCATTGGATTTTCTCTTTTCTTGTTCAAGTTTTAATTTTCTCTCTTTCCCTATCCTTTAGTCATCAAAAGCTAGTGATTCAAGATAGCTTGCGATCAAGGAAATGGTACAAGGGGTATTAGAGCAGAATGGATCCACAAGAACAATGGAAGTTTTGACATTGAAGATCCTTGAGCAAGATAATATTGTTCAGAAGATTCTTGGAGAATTATGCAAAGAAGGAGATGCAAAGCAACCAAAAGTTGCAACAAATTTGTTCATGAAGCTGAATGATGAAGTGAATGAAGGTGCTAGATCATCTAGTGTGCCTAGAGGAAGAATTAAATTCAATTATGAAGATATGGAGGTAGGTGAATTTCCCTCAACCAATTTTTCTAAAAGGCAAAATTGGATGATTTTGATGGTGAGAAGAAGAGCTAAAATATTCTTTTGATCTTTGCGAATACAATGAGGAGGCCAACACAAAGGTTGCGATCCTACACCTACTTGGAATCACAAAGTTATGATGGATGTCATATATGTAGACTCGGATGCATTTTGGTCTGGTTCTATGGATGGAATTTAGAGAGCAAGCATAAAAATATTATTGTTCTCTGCACTACCATATAGAAAAGAAGATGGAGTTTTACAATTACTGACAACACGAGAGTGAAAAGCATAGTTTGTCTATTGATGAGTACAAAGAAAAGTTCCTACGTCTTCACGAATATGCATTGGAGGTTAGTGGGGATTCTCTAAAGAAAAAGTTTATTGAAGGGCATTGTGTTGAGATTTTCTATCAAGTAAAGGGATCTAGTTGTGTTGCTTTTTTGATGCAATTGTGATGGTCAAGAATTTTGAGAAGATGGAGAAGTTCAATTTGCGGAAGCTGAATAGAAGCAAATTCATTGCTATGGATATAGGCCACAAAGACGTGCTGCAATAGACATGAACACTTCATAAAACAATTCATCTTCTAATAATCAAGGTAAGAATCCATTTCCGATGGAAAATCAAAATAGGCATCATCCTATCCATTGGCTACAAGACCTTGATTTTATTGAGCGGAGCAAAATCCTTGGTGTGTTTTTCCTTTGTGGGGAGCAAGAGCATCAGAAATATGAATGCGTGAACAAGGCAGTCTTTTGACGTACATAGTCAAAGGCAATAAACATCATTGAGGAATGTGAAACATTTGAGAAAGCAAAGGATGAAGTTAAATACCCTAACTCTAGTTTACATTGCATGGCATCTCATCCTTTCCCAAGGGCTTCTATAATTAGGATTTTGGGCGATTTCTACGCATAGAATGAGATTTTTTGAATCAATTAGTGTAGTATGATATTTTTTCATCTTTGAAATTCTTACAATATTTAGGGATACTCCTAAATATGCAGATAATAAGACATGTAGAGATGCCTCTACACTATACAAAATGATACATTAAAAACCTTGAATTTAATCTTTCTAATAGGTGTTTTTCTATGACTTTACATGTGATTGAAATGGAATAGAGTGATGCAGTTATAGGCATCGATTGGTTATTTTAAAATTCTACAACAATCTATTGCAAACAAAAAACAATCACTTCAAGGATAAACAGTGAATCAATCCACATTCTAGGTGATGTGCATAATTCTAAGCCCACCCTCATTTCTGTTATGTAGATAATAAGAGGTATACGTGATGTTTGTAGAACATTTTTGGTAAGGTTGAATAATCTACCTAAGGAAGATAATGATGAAAATCTTCCACATTATGTGAAAAATCTTTTGAAAGAATATGCAGATGTATTTCTAGAAGACTTCACTTGTATACCTCCACCTAGGTAGAATGACCACACAATTGACCTGCATCCAGGAAGTGAACCACATTCTAGAGCACCCTATATATTTAACATAGATGAATTAAAGGAGCCCAAGATTCAATTAGATTATCTTTTGAAGAAAGGCTTGATAAGATAAAGTGTTTCACCTTTTAGTGCACCTGATTTATTTCAGAAGAACAAAGATGGCTCTTATAGATTATGTATTGAACATAGGAGGTTGAATAAAAGAACAATTACAAATAAGCACCCACTCCATCACATAGATGACTTATTAGGTCCATTAAGTGGAGCAATTGTATTCACTATGACTCACTTAAGATCCAGTTATCACCAAATTAGGATCCAAATGGAAAATATACTCAAGAAAACTTTTTGAGCATGGTATGGCAACTATGAGTTTATGATTTTACCTTTTGGATTCATAGACACTCTTGCCACATTTATGTGATTGATAAACAATGTTTTTCCTAATTACCTAGATGAATTCATCTCAGTATTTTTTAATGATATATTTGTATACTCTAAATATGATCTTGAGGTAACATTCAATTATGCATATGTTCTTATTCTCCATTGAAAGTTCAAATATTTCATGATTGTCATGATGCACCTTTTTTCGCACATCCAAGTTATTCAAGGACCTATGTTAAAATAAAATACTTTTACGTCTTGCCATGTATGAAGTGGGATATTAGAAAAAATGTTAGTGAATTTTTAAAGTACCAATTGGTAAAATTTGAGTTTAAGAAAATTCTTGGAATGCTTCAAGCTTTGATCTTCCAAATTAGAAGTGGGAGTCTATATCAATGGATTTTTTCACTAAATTACCTATGATGAGAAGGAAATTTAATACCATATTTGTGGTAGTTGATCGATCTACAAGATGTCACATTTCTTTCCTATGAAAAAGATTTATAATACCTTGAATTTTGCAAGACTATTTGGAAATGAAATTTCTTAACTACAAGGAATTCCTAAAAACAGAATTTCTATGAGAGACTCTAGATTCACATCAAAATTTTGGAGACCAACATTTGAATCGATTGGAACTCATTTTCATATGAGTACAACTTGCTATCCACAAACTGATGGGCAATCTAAAAGGGTTAATTAGGTACTTTAAGATATGGGCAGGATCATTGGATTGAATATTTGACCATCGTTCATTTTTTGTACAATATTGCAAGGCATGCATCTATAGAAATGACTCCATTTGATGCTATGTATGGTTAAAATTTTTTTACTCTATTTTCTAGTTTTCCAAAATAAAGTAGAAGCACCTAAAGAAATGCTTGAGAAGATGGATGAAGAACTTGGAAAAAATAAGCAGCACATAAAAGAAGCTAAGAAAAGAGAAAGGAAATTATATGATTTGAAGAGAGGACCACTTGAATTTTAAACAGATGACATGGTATTTCTTAAATTCAATCCTCACTCATCTAACTTATTGCTAAGGAATGATCATAGACTTTCTACATGATATGCAGGTCCTTTTAAAGTTTTTAAAAACACTAGATCTCTTTCTTATTTGTGGGAATTACTTGAAAATCTGAATGTGCATCCTATATTTCATGCTATCTTACTTCAAATGTATGTACCTAATGTTTTTCATGTGTTGTAGGACAACTATAAGTAGAAAGATGGTGGCTCTTAGTATAGACTTGAAATAGTATTAGAAAGGAGAGAAAGATTACTTACAAATAGATAATATAGTAGAGGTTTTGATAAAAAGGCACACATATCCAGTTGAGTATTCCACTTGGGTGAACTTACATAATTTTCTAGTGCATTATCCTTCTTTCAAACTATGAGGACCAAGTTCTGAAAATGGGGGATGAATTATAATAGGTCTTTCGATAGTGAAATAATTCATTTTGAACTTTTCAAATTGCATTTTGGGGATAATGCTTACAACGAACAATTAGGTCATTTTATGCATGGAGGAAAATTTAGGGATGACAAGTTATATATTCTCTCTCTAAACATTAGTTGCATCATTATAGTGTCTCTATGCAATTTTTGTGAATCATATTTTAAGTACCTTGTTTAAGGTTCTACATCTAGTTCACTATAAGAAAATGCCTTGATTTTATTCTTTCTACAATTTCTAAACTTTTAGGGGTCAAATGTGATACTTGGAGGCGGATTTTGACCTAGGTCATCTCTAACACTATTGTGTAGATCAAAGAGTAAAACATTAAGTAAATTATGCATTTTTTTTAGTTACAGGGCTTTGAAAAGTGTTGTTTCTAGGTACTTAAAAAAAAGTGGGCTTCTTTATTTTTATTCGCATCCACGATTTTGAAGCATACATTTTGTCATTCACACTTATGGATGTCTTTGAATATGTAAAGGAGATTTGCTATGTCACGTGGGAAGAGGCATAAAATCATAGAATTACCGTGATTGAGAGTAAAAGTGAGAATGAGATAGAGGGTGCAAGTGTGAATGCGATTGTGATACCTCTGAGATGATTGAGAGTTCAACGCTTCATGAATAAGCTATTTTCCAAAGCTATTGTATAGATTGATTCAAATCTATAATATGAGACCTTCTCTTTCTCTTAGTCATATCTTGTCTAGTCTTCCACATAAGATTTTCTCTTATCTTGTGCAAGTTCTATTTTTGTCTCTTCAACTATTCTTGAGTGATTAGAAGCTTGTGATTGAGAAGATGATACATGTTGAAAGATTTTTTAAAAATCAAGAGTTTGAGCCACACTCATGGACTCAAATCTATTCTATTTTAGATGTGTCTATCGGTGAGATATTGAAAATAATTTCTTGTGATAGAGATGGATATGATTTTATCATGATCAATATCTTCATGTATAAGGACCTAGTCCTAGAATAGGTCTTCCACATTTCAAGATATCCAATCAAATATTATGACTCTTTATAGATAGGAAAAAGGTAAGAAAAAAAAGCATTGATCCTATTTGTGGAAAGAATTATGTAATATAGGAGATTCATGAGAGACTTATAGAGGACAATAACTCATTGCAAAAGAACATCCCTTAGATAGGAAACATTCTTTTTCCCACTTGAAAAAGGAGATTAATTATATGGTAGAAACAAGAGATCTTAGAAGGTCAATGCAGCCATGATATATGATAATTATCATTTACCTATCACTCATCATCTCCTCAAATGGATGGCAAGCCATTACATTTATAGCTTCTTGGATGGTTTTTAAGGCTAGAATTAGAGAGCAATTTATTTTGAGGACGAGCAAAGAATGCGCTTTTCTATAGAGTGGGATATCCTTGTATCTCATTCCATGCCCTTCAGCTTGACTAATCTTCGAACTATCGTCGAAGGCCTCATGTGCCTTTTTTCAAATATTTTATATGGATGTGATCAAAAGTTACCTAGATTATCTCAAACATATTAAGCACATATTACACATATGAATGACTTAAACAAAATACTTCCAAAATTTAAACAATATTATTTTTCTAAACTCAAATAAATGTGTATTTATGGTGCATCAAGGCAAATGCTTTTGGATCCGAGAATGGAATCTCAACAGATAAAGACAAGATCTAGGACATAGTTGACCTACAAATTCCTTAGAACATTCATGAGGTTCAAGATTATATGGGTGATTTTTTCAAGCTCCAACATAGTATAAATCATTGCATGTGTGCTTATAGATACATCAAACTAGATCATCATTTATCTTTTAGCACAACGAATTGATGATAGAAATAATTACTTTTTAATGTATTATGCCAATAGACAATTGAATAATGCACAATGCAAGTACGTGAACATTTAATGTGAAGTGCTAACAATGGTGTATGCAGTTAAGAATTTTTTTCATCATCACTTGGGAAAAAGATTCAAACTCTTTACCTATCACCAAGTCTTCTTTGATTGGTTCAAAAAATATTGTGTTATATGAAAACATGGGCATTGGTTTTTACTTTTCATGGAATTCAACTTTGAAATTGTAGTAAAGAAAGTTGGGACACACCTTAGTGTGGACCACATGTCTCAATTGAACACTAAAGAAAATGTTTAAAGGGTTGCGTAATGATCTTCCTAACTCATATTTGATCAATCTATCAATCTATATAAGTACTAGAGAAGTGGTTGAAGTCCATTTTCGCTACACTTACACATAAATCGCATCATAAATATATTCCAAAATATCATAAGAAGTTTCTTTATTCTAGAGGGTTTCATAGTTTAGAAGTAAGCATGTACTACTAAGAACCCATTGACATCTTGTTACCTTGATATATTTAGGTAGTGATATGTGTGAACACTCTAGGACCGCAAGGGCACATCTTTCCCTCTTTAGGAGGTTTTTTCCCCCGGCTTGTTAATACACCTATTGCCCTAATGGGCTACTTATCTGTGTACATTCTCTATTAATTCATGCAGTATTGTGTGTTATGCTCCAAGCTTCTTCTCCTTCCTTGTGTTGTTCGCGTGCTTCCGTAGACATCTATCTCCAACAATTGGCATCAGAGCAGCTTGTCTCTTCATCTAGGGCGCCATCGACACTCCTCCTGTTGCACTCTCAAAATCGCATGAAAAGATGCAGGATGCTACATATGGACCCGAGAGCTCACATCAACTGTTGTCAGGATCTTGCTCACACGCATACAGAGATTACGGATGCTGAAACACACAAACAAATAGACGCAAGAAGAGACGAGACAGAACGCAGTATTGGGTGCAATCTCCCCCCATGCACTCTGTTTCGATAGTCCACAGAGTGCATGTATTTATAGGAATTTTGATTACGTCGAAAAGAGTGGTTACATGAGGGCGGCTTCGAAAAGCAAACGTGAAACTAAAAGTTGGTAACTTTTACAGAAAGCCATTGCTTTGAATAATAGAAACTGTGGTCTACAACGACCCTTATTCTAACCCTTACTTTTCTAACAATAGAACCTTCTACGCAGGTTTATTTACAAGCTAAATAATAATTATTCGGATTATTGATATCGGCCCTTTCACGCCTTGCACGCTCCTCACGAACCTTCAGCTGCTATATCAAAAACATCAGACACACATTAATACATTAATAATATAACACTTTAACAATGCATTGTTCAATAATATAGAACATGCCTCTCAGTTGACAAGCAACTGACCTCAGTTGATAAAATAATTTAACACTCTAACAATTACAATGCATTGTTCAACATATTCCATGTTACATTCCAACAATAACAATGCATTGTTCAACATATTCCATGTTACTGTTACAATCCAACAATGCATTGGCTAACATATTCCATGTTACAATCCAACAATGCATTGGCCAACATATTCCATGTTACTATCCAACAATGCATTGGCCAACATATTCCATGTTACAATCCAACAATGCATTGGCCAACATATTCCATGTTACAATCCAACAATGTATTAGCCAACATATTCCATGTTACACTCCAACAATGCATTGTTCAACATATTCCATAAGTTATAACATGCCCCTCAGTTGAAAAAGCAACTGACCTCACTTGATAAAATAATAAACATGGATGGCTAGTCACATGTTTCATCACTGAATAAAAAAAAGTAGGCATGTGCCATGTAAAAACACATGCATGGAAATGTTCATGGAGTTGTTACTTTTTACGAAACAAAATTTCAAAAGGTGCACGACCAGTAGACAACGCAATAAATCAAGAATAGTACTGTTTGTAGCCTCACTTTGTCCATTACTTTCAGGATGAAATGCAAAACTAAAATCTATTTTAGAACCAAAATGTTGAAATAAGGCAACCCAAAAATGATTACAAAATCTAACATCACGAGCAAATAACATTACTTTAGGAAATCCATGATGTGGGAATATGCATTTAATGAATAATTTTGTAGCTTGAGGTGCAGTCAAAGTTTTTCGGCATGGAATGAAATATGCATATTTACTAAACCTATCAACTATTATCCAAATCATATCATTATGTGATGAAGTGATGGGAAGACTTGTGATAAAATCCATAGAGATTTGTTGCCATGGTTCATTTGGAATGGGAAGTGGCATTAATAATCCAAATGGTTTACCATGATGACGTTTGACACGCTGACATACAATGCATTGAGAAACATAATGTGCAATATCTTTTTCCATGTGTGGCCAAAAGAAGAAATCCTTGCAAGCAGAAATGGTGCTTTGTATGCCTCTATGACCCATGTAAGATGGTTCATGCATTTCTTTAATGACAAAATCTTTAAAAGCTTGGGTTATGCACAATCTATGTTGAAAATAGAGAAAACCATTATGAAATGTATAATGTTCATCAGATAAAGATGCACCATTGTTGAAGTCATGCCATGCACGTGAAAAATACAAATCAGATGCATAAGTGGAAACCATTTCTTGAAAAGAATGAATTTGGGTGGCAGAAATATTATTCAAAACAATAGAATGCGAAGGAAAACGGCTAAGAGCATCCGCTACAACATTAGCTTTACCAAGCTGATATTGTATCATGGGTTGGAAATTTTGAATGAATGATGCCCATTTAAGATGCCTATCTGAAATTAAGGGCTGATTTAATAAATGCTTAATTGTCTGTTGATCGGTTTTGATTAAGACCTCAGAGCCCATAAGATAGTGTTTCCAAATTCGCAAAGCATGCACAACTGCTAACAATTCTTTATCATACGTACTATAATTCTGTTCTGAAGGCTTAAGCTTTCTACTCGCAAATGCAATGGGATGATCATTTTGCATTAAAACGACACCTATTCCTGAACCACTAGCATCAGTAACGACATGAAAGGGTTGTGAAAAATCAGGTAACTGTAAAACAGGTGCATGTGAAAGTGCTTGTTTAAGTTTTTCAAAAGACTGTTGTTGGGTAAGTCCCCATGCAAATTTTAATTTCTTTTTCAACAACAAGGTAAGAGGCAATGCTAAATAAGAAAAAATTTCGAACAAACTTCCTATAGAAACTAGCCAACCTAAGAAAAGAACGAACATCATTGATTGATTGTGGTGTAGGCCATTCTACGATAACTCTAATCTTTTTCGGATCCACATGCACACCTTCACTTGAAATAATATGTCCTAAATATTCTAGCTTACGCTGAAAGAAATAACTCTTTTCAAGATTAGCATAAAGTGTGTTCTCTCGTAACAAATGAAAAATTGTTTCAAGATGCTTTTCATGTTCACTATCATTCTTACTGTAAACAAGTATATCATCAAAGAATACAAGAACAAAAGCTTGGTAATCAAGAAAAATGTTGTTCATCATTCGTGCAAATGTCGCAGGGGCATTAGTAAGTCCAAAGGGCATTACCATAAATTCATAATGGCTAGTTTGAGTTCTAAATGAGTCTTAAAAATATCACTTTGTGTCATACGAATCTGATGGTAACCCGATTTAAGATCAATTTTACTAAAGACATGAGCTCCTCGTAACTTATCTAAGAGATCATCTATTCGAGGAATAGGGTATCTATTCTTGATGGTAATCTTGTTAAGGGCTCTATAATCAATGCACATTCGATAAGTTTTATTCTTCTTCTCTACTAAGGGAACTGGTGCTCCAAATGGGGAAGAACTAGGACTTATAAGTCCTTTCTGTAGTAGGTCTTTTACTTGGTTTTCTATTTCCTTTTGGTGTAGTGGGCCATGTCTATAAGGTGCTTTATGAGGAGGAGAACTACCAAGGACTAAGTCTATGCTATGGTCAAAGGATCCTCGAGATGGTGGTAGTTCAGAGGGATACTCAGACATAAAACAATCCTTATGAATACTCATGAAAGGTTTATATGCATCAGGAAGTGTATGAGTATAATCATTGATGACATTGACAAAAACAATGCATGAGTTGAATCCTTTCCTAAATGCACGCTTTACTTGAGTGTGACTAATCAATGGAAACAGCTGGAAATCATGCCGTGCAGACAAAGTAATGATTTGACCTTTGAATTCAAACTTAAAGGTATGTGTATGGTAGTCAATACGTGGGTTATAATGGTGACGAAAAGGCATACCTAATATAACATCGTAAGATTACAAAGGTGCAATTAAAAATGTACGTGAATCAACATATGGGCCTATGCTAATCGTAACATCTTGCACTTCTCGTGTTACATTATAACGACTACCCTGAAATGCAGCTTTCACTTTATACAAGGAAGGAAACGTTTGTAATTTAAGTTCTTGCACTAATAAATGTGAAATGAAGTCATGTGAACTACCATCATCATGTAGAATTTTAACTAGTTTGTTATTTATGGTACCCTACATGCAAAGTAGAGAGTGAAGAGAGATATCGTTACCCAAGGTACTTAAGTCCTTCTCCACTGATTCCTCTGTCCAAACAGGAGGAATTTCTTTTTTTTTTTTTTTAATATAAAGGAAGTTCGGCAATAGCCTACTCTCCCGGACTTGAATTAAATTAAGAAACAAAGTTACAAAGGATGGGGACTAGTGCCCATGGGACCCCCCGAATCCCACAAAGCAGGGGAAGCTTGGTTGATTCCTAGGTTGCATTACAAAGAAGGAATTTCTTCATTATGGACCTCCATGTTATGTAATTACGCTGTAGCCGGTTTCATGTGAAGGGGTCGCAATCTGCACCTTATTTTTGTATGTCCAGGTTTACCACAATTCCAGCAAGTGAGTCGTGGTCGCTTTTGTTGGGCATCCACCACTGAAGTTTGAAGGGTAGGTGGTTTGGTTGGTTGGAGAGATGAAGCAACAGGTGGAGTTGAGTAATTGGATTGTGGAGGACGAGGAAAACTAGGGTAAGATGGGGCATTAAAAGTACGCTTCATAGGAAATGTAGGTTTAACAGAAAATGGTCAGTGACGTGGTTGTTTTAGACGGATTGAGTTGATTATGGACTGGAATTCTTTTTCTGCATCATAGGCAAAAGATATAGCCTCGTTGAGGGTTGTAGGTCGTAAGATGTGAAGCTTAGCTTGGATTCCTACCTCCAAACCAACTACTGTCGTAAGGTTGTCTGCCTTAGTTTGTATCTTGAGGACTTCATCATGTTGCCTGATCTCGTTCTGAGCTCCTAGAAGCTCATGCCGCAAAAGCTCTAGTTGTTGTTCAAGTGTTGCCTCAGGTAGAGGTGAATTACTATAATCCTCCATGGTGCTCTTAGACCCTTAAGCTAGTGCTTTCCTTTCGGGATGTACCCTCACGAAATGTACCTTAGCAGGGTGTACCCTATCTGGATGTACCCTGATGTACCCTGACAGGATGTACCCTATCTAGATGTACCCTGAGAACTGTACTTTGAGAAGTGTACCCTCAGAAGTGTACCCTGAGATGCGCCGCATCGTCTCGCACCGTGCGGCCTTGAAAAGTGAGAAAAACTCCAAGTTATGTTAAATTTATGAGGAAAGAACTTGATTGACAACTCCAAGAGAGAGTGTAGTGGTAAAAGTACTTCCCTTGAAAGTAGGAGGTTGTGGGTTCAAATCCTCCTACCTTAGGGAATCTAAACCTCTCTATTACCACTCAAAATTAAAATTGCCTCGCGTGTAGCCAATGGCTACCAACGGTCGCCAAGGGAGCCTTGGGTGCCAATGTTGCCAATGTATTGCCTAAGTTATTGCCTAAGTTCTTTGCCTTAGTCGATGCCTTGGAGTAAGCCGAAGGAGTAAACGTAGGTGTAAGGTGTAAATGTAGGAGCAAACGTAGTTGAAAACGTAGGTGAAAACATAGGTGAAATCATAGGTGAAAACGTAGGTGTAAGGTGTAAACGTAGGAGCAAACATAGTTGAAAACGTAGGTGAAAACATAGGTGAAAACGTAGGTGAAAACGTAGGTGAAAACATAGGTGAAAACGTAGGTGAAAACGTAGGTGAAAACGTAGGTGAAAACGTAGGTGAAAACGTAGGTGAAAACGTAGGTAAAAACGTAGGTTCTGGTTCTGGAACTGGATCACAAACAAAAACAGAAACAGAAACTGAAGATGAAGACGGAATCGAAATCGCGAACAGAGAACAGAACCCTCTGTATTGACGCGTGCAGAGCTCTGATACCACTGTTGTCAGGATCTTGCTCACGCACATACAGAGATTATGGATGTTGAAACACACAAACAAATAGACGCAACAAGAGACGAGACAGAACGCAGTATTGGGTGCAATCTGCCCCCATGCACTCTGTTTCAATAGTCCATAGAGTGCATGTATTTATAGGAATTTTGATTACGTGGAAAAGAGTGGTTACTTGAGGGCGGCTTCAAAAAGCAAACGTGAAACTAAAAGTTGGTAACTTTTACAGAAAGCCATTGCTTTGAATAACAGAAACTGTGGTCTACAACGACCCTTATTCTAACCCTTACTTTTCTAACAATAGAACCTTCTACGCAGGTTTATTTACAAGCTAAATAATAATTATTCGGATTATTGATATCCGCCCTTTCACGCCTTGCACGCTCCTCACGAACCTTCAGCTACTATATCAAAAACATCAGACACACATTAATACATTAATAATATAACACTTTAACAATGCATTGTTCAATAATATACAACATCAACCACTTAGAAGTTCTTCAAGGGAGAAGAAGAAGCCTGAGAGGTTTGCTTATGATACTTCTTTGGTCACCAAGCACTCAATCTACATTGCAAAAGATTCAGCCAATGAAGAGCCTTCCACATACGAAGAAGCATAAATCAAGAAAGCTTTGAGAGATGCAATGGATGAAGAAATGGAAGCCTTGAAGGAGAATGACACTTGGGAGCTTGTACCTAACAAGCCATCTATGAAGGTAATTGGATCTCGTTGGATATACAAAATCAAGAGGAATCCAGATGGAAGTATAAATAGACACAAAGCAAGGTTAGTTGCTAAAGGGTTTGCTCAAACCCATGGTATTGATTATGAGGAGACTTTCTCTCCTATTGCAAAAATGCCTACAATTAGGGTTCTCATTAGCCTTGCTGCATCTAGAAATTGGAAGCTCTATCAACTTTATGTAAAGAATGCTTTCTTGAATGGATGGATTTCTGAGGAAGCGTATATGGCACAACCTCCTGGATATCAGAATGCACATCATCCTAACTATGTATGCAAACTAAAGAAAGCTTTGTATGGATTGAAGCAAGCTCCAAGAGCTTGGAATGTCAGATTGGTGACTTATTTGCAGGACCAAGGATTCCAAGCTAGCAAAGCGGATACCTCTTTGTTCATAAAGAGGAATGGATGTGAAGTGATCTATTTATGTGTGTATGTTGATGATATTATTATCATAGACAATGATCTTGGAGGAATCAAACAAGTAAAGACTCAAATGAAGGAGGAGTTCAAAATAAGCGACCTTGGACCACTCACTTATTTCCTTGGATTGGAGTTAATCTACACAGGTTCAGGTATATACATCGCACAAAGGAAGTATGTGCATGACATGCTCGTCAAGTTCAAGATGGAAAATACCAAGTGTGCAGGTACACCTATGGAGCGAAATCATAAGCTTAGTGCTTATGAAGGAGAGCCAATTGAAGAAATCACAAGCTATCAAACCTTGGTTCTAAGTTTGAACTATGCAACACTCACAAGGGTGGATATATGCTATACTGTTAGCATATTGAGTCAGTTTATGCATAAGCCGAGAAGACCACATATGGAAGCTTCCAAGAGAGTCCTCAAGTACCTAAAGGGGACTATGAATGAAGGTTTGTTTTATTCATATACTTCAGATATTGAGCTAAAGGTCTACTCAGATGCAGATTGGCCGGATCTAGAGATGATAGAAGAAGCACATCTGGGTATATATCATTTGCAGGTTCAAAAATCATTTCTTAGTCATCGAAGAAGCAACCAACCATGGCATTATCTTCTATCGAAGCTGAATATAGAGGTTTGGCTAATGCAACTCAAGAAATCATGTGGTTAAAGTCTTTTTACACAGATCTTGGACTTCATTCTTCAACACCTCACATTTTTTGTGACAACACAAGCTCACTACATCTTGCAGCTAATCCGGTATACCATGCTAGAACCAAGCATATTGAAGTCCACTACCATTATGTAAGGGAGAAGCTAATGAGCAAGGATATTCAACTATCCTATGTCTCTACAGATATGCAATGTGCAGATATGTTGACTAAAGCTCTTGATGGTACAAAGTTAAGTAGACAAGTTGATGATTGGCTTGCAGGAAATCAACGACAATTGAAGACTTATTTGGAGCCAAGCATGTTAGGCTTGAGGGGGAGTTGTTGGTGCATTTTACCCAAGCCTACATGCTTGATATGCTTGATATGCTTGATATCAAGATCATTTGTAACTCACATGTGTAGTCATGTGAACATCTCTTCTAAAAGAGTACATTTTATCTCTTGTAATTGAAAAAAAGAAAAAAGGAAAATGATGGCTTACCTCATCCATGATGTAAAAGCAAATTCTTGGCTCTAACTACCTAAGACCACGAATTTTTGAGCTGAGGGAATATCTCCTAACTTTGGGGATCACCTTTAGGTGGAGCCATTCAAATTCGAATTCAAAACTCCCTCCAAGAATAGCTATAAAAAGAGCAAGAAGGAAGAGGTGATTAGCAAGCCTTGTATGTGACCACGTCATGTTATTTTATAGAGATTGAAGAGCTTATTCCATAGCTCTATCATTCTACTCCCATTGTGCAAATATTCATTTCCAATGTGGTTGTAATCATATGTGAATCTATACATTTATCATTATCTACTTCTCTGTTTTTTCTCTGCTATACTCACTCAGAGCAGTAACTTCAGAAGGTCATATCTCGAGTTCTTCTCAACATGTTTCAATGTTTTACCATGTGTTTGATAGATCCTACTGTCTAGTTTGTGCATACAAATTTTCAATGTCATTGGATGTACATTTTGGGAGATATCTGCATTTTATTGCTCACTGGTCTATCTCTGCAGAGCCCCGAGAATGGTGGGCATGTTCCAGAAATTGATGAATCTTGTTCTCCATGCTCAGTCCATCATTTGAAGTGCTTTAACTTGGATTGGGAAGCTAGATAACTCTATTTGCTATGTCCAAAAGATTCCTACGAGGTTGAGAGCACTGTTTAGTTTTTTAGCAGGTGTATGTGCAAAAATAGCAAGTTTTTGGAAGCTAGTCATCTTGCAACTTGTCTGTCTTGACTTAAACTTTTGGGGTACATGTTCCAAAGTACTTGGCTGATATTTTGGTGGATTTAGGAAGCTCAAAGGGTCTACTAAGCAACCCTGAAGTCTCAGTTGGCTGGTGTGAAACCGGTTGTAGCTGCACCAACTCATCTTTGGATTGCATCCACCATCTCTCTTCACATTCCGTATGTTGGCTATTGAGGATAAGTTGGATGGTACCAACTACCCATTATAGGCTTATATGATGCGACATGTGTTGGTTGCAAAAGGACTCTGGAACATTGTGCAAGGTGTCGAAAAATGTCCTATCACACTTGCAACTGTTACAACTGCACGTAGTGAAGCTGATGCAGAAGGTGTCGAAGATGATGATATTCTGCATATTCCTATTCGTGCTATGGTTTTTGCTGCACTTACTGCAAAGCAGATTTGCTGGGATGGCAGAGATGCCCAGACACATGCATTGATAGTTTTGTCTGTCAAACGTGCTATTATTCCTCACATTTGCTCTTGCAGAACAGGTAAGGATGCTTGGGATACACTTACCACATTGTACCAAGCTAGGAATGAGGCTCGTGTTGCTTACCTCCAAAAACAATTGGAGAGTGAGCACATGAATCAAGGTGATTCTATGGACAGTTTCCTAATGAAGATCAAAGACTTGAAGGAACAGTTGATTTCTGCTGATGAGGTTTTACCAGATAACTCACTTATGCAGATCGTTCTAAATGATCTTCCTGATTCATATCAGAGTTTTGCTTCTACTCTTCAGTTGATCATGAAAGGCAATCAAAATGCCTTATCATTTGAGGAGTTAGTCTCTGTTTTGTTGCAGGAAGATTAGTCCACGCAGAACACGTCCATTATGCGAGTTGCAGATCAAGCTTTCCTGGCAAGTCAGAAGGTCAAAGGAAAATGGAGCTCTTCAACTAGGAAGTAGAAATTTGCTAATTCTGCACATTCGAAGAAGGAAGATAAAGATGAGAAGAAATCAAAAAAGCAGAAATTGTTTTGTAAGTATTGTAAGGGGAATGTTCATATCATAAAGAACTGTCCAAAACTGGCCGCTAAAGAGGCAAAGAAGAAAGAGGCTGGAATGGTTGTTGCGGAGGCCTCTACACCAAAAAACAGAGTCTGCTAATCTTGTGTAGGAAGAAGAATGGGCATTTACTACTGTCTGCAGTTTTGACCCATCTTCTCATGAGTAGTGCATGTCTGTAGTAGACTCAGATCTTTGGTATTTTGACAGTGGGGCGACCAAACATATTACCTCGTAGCGCAGCTTCTTCTCTTCACTCGAGCCTGCCCCTACAGGGAATACTATTACATGTGCCAACAACTCCTCTTATCCTGTTATGGGAGTTGGTAAGATCATTTTGACTACTATTGATGGTAGTTCTTTCACTTTGTCAGATGCTTTATTTGTGCCAGGGATCAAGAGGAACCTATTATCAGTTTTTTCATTAGCCAAGATTGGCTTGGTTGTGAAATTTATTGATGACAGGTGTACAGTTCATGATCTATCAAATGGCAGCGTGATTATTGCTTCTGGCATTTTATGTCATGGGTTGTATAAGCTCATAGACTATGAAAGATCTGTAAGTGGTTCGGCATGTGTAGTACATGATTCTCAGGCTATGTTAGATGCAAAGCTTTGGCATGCATGCTTTGGTCATCTGAATTTTGCTAGTTTGCTACACCTGCAAAAATCTGAAATGGTGTCCTCTTTGTCCAAACTTGAGGAACCTGGAGAACATGTTTGTGAAGGCTGTATTTTGGGCAAAATGTAGCGTTCCTCATTTCTAAAAGATCCTTCGGTTCGGGCTACTCAAAAATTGCAGCTTGTACATAGTGATGTCTGTGGTCCTATGCAGACACCTTCTTTTCGAAATTATCTTTACTTCGTGACGTTCATTGATGATTTTTCCAGGCATGCATGGGTATATCCATTGAAGGCAAAGTCCGAAGTGTTCATGTGCTTCAAATAGTTTTTAGTTTTGGTTGGAAATCTGTCAGCATGTAAAATGGGCACCCTCTGTTCAGATCGAGGGGGGAATATATGTCTTCTGATTTTAATGCATTTTTGGCTGAATGTGGGATAAAACACCAGTGTACAGTGTCGTATACACCTCAAGAAAATGGATTTGCTGAATGAAAGAATAGTCTCTCATGGAGATGGCAAGGTGTATGGTCAAGAGTCAGGCATTACCACATAGTTTCTGGCTTGAGGCTGTCATGTGTGCAACATATGTATTGAAAAAGTATCCCACTAAAGTGTTGCAGTCTATCACTCCATATGAGGCTTGGCATGATCGCAAGCCATCTGTTGCTCATCTACGTGTTTTTGGTTGTTTGGCATATGCATTATTGCCCAAACAACATCGTAAAAAATTGGATGATAAAGTAGTAAAATGTATTTTCTTTGGTACAGTTTTGAAAGTAAAGGCTATCGTCTGTATCATCCACAGACTAAATGCATTTGGTTTAGTCGTGATGTTGTTTTTGTGGAAGTTGCTATTCAGCCATTGCTTTCATGTACAAAGAAGACATCTGTTAGCTCCAAAGACATGTATGATACTTTGCTGCCTCTTTTTAGAGGTGGACAGTCTAGTGCTGGTCCTAATGAGGCAACTTCTTAGCCTTTGTAGGTTTCATGTGATTATGCAGATCATTCCATTTCTGATGCAGATTTACATGATGCACTTATTGATGAGAGAGCTGATATTGATCAGGCAAGAACTATGCCAAAATGGCTGGTGCAGACCTTGAGTGACAGCAAATTAGATGCACCTCTGTCATATCGTACTCGATCAGGCTCTCATAGTGCCTCTCTTGCATCAGATTGCTATGCTATGGCTGCATCTAGTCTTTGTGATGAGACTGAGGCTGTTTCGTTTGATGAAGCACAAAATTGAGAAAATTGGATGGCTGTTATGCAATCTGAATATGATCCAATAATGAAGAATGGTACTTAGTCTTTATGTGACTTGCCTCCTGGCAAGAAGGCCATTGGCACTAAGTGTGTATAAAAACTGAAGCGTAAACCTGATGGTACAGTTGATAGGTATAAGGCTAGGCTTGTTGCAAAGGGTTATGCACATGAAAGAGGCATCGATTTTGATGAGACCTTTGCACCTACATGCCGTATGACTAGTGCTTGGAGCATCTATGCACTTGCAGCCCATCATGGTTGGAATGTACATCAGTTGGACATTAAAATTGCATTTCTAAATGGTGACTTGCATTAAGAAGTGTATGTTTTTTAGCCTCGTGGCTTTGTGCAAAAAGGGCATGAGAACCAAGTGTGCAGGTTAAAGAAGGCATTATATGGTTTAAAGCAAGCACTACGTGCTTCGTATGAAAAGATACATGCCTATTTGATTGCACATGGTTTTGAGATCAATCCAACTGAGAGGACCTTATATGTTAAGCGTGCTAATGATGTACTTCTGATCATTGTGGTTTGATGACATGCTACTCACTAGTCCTCATGAGAGGCATATAGCTGATTTTAAGGCTGATTTCCATGCCTCATTTGAGATGTCTAATTTGGGGCATTTGTATCATTATTTGGGCATTCAGTTTATGCACATTGATGGTGGAATGGCTTTGTGTCAAACGAAACATATTGACACATTATTGCAACGTTTTGGCTTTGAGGATTGTAAGCCTATTGCCACTCCTATGGAGACAGGTTTATGATTGAGTCTTCATGATGCTAGAGATGCATTTGATGTTGTTCTCTATCAACAGGCTGTTGGATGCTTGATTTACTTATGCATACTCGGCTACTTAGGTTGTTTTATCCCAAGGGGGGATCACTACCGCCATATTGCATGCTTTTTCTGACTCTGATTGGGCTCATTGCTATGACACTCGTGCATCCACTAGTGGCTTTTGCTTCATGCCTAGTAGCTCATGTATATCTTGGTTGAGCAAGAAGCAACTTACTGTGGACACTTCCAGTTGTGAGACTGAGTATAAGGCAGCTTTCATAGCGACTATTGAGTGTGTGTGGCTCAGACGCCTTATGGCTGATTTGGGTGTTGGTTAGTCTTCTACCACCACCATCTTCACTAACAGTCAGAGGGCATTGGCAATTGCGAGGAACCTTGTGTTCCATGCTCGCACTAAGCACATTGAGGTGCATTATCATTATGTCAGGGAGAGGTTTCTGCTGGGGAGATCAGCTTGGCTTATGTGCCCACGCAAGAGAACATTGCAGATCTTTTCACGAAGGCTCTACCTAGGGAGAAGTTTGAAGCTTTCCGCAAAGCTTAGGGCTTACTTCCTTTTGTGGAGTGATTTTCACATAGCTTGGCACTTCCTTATACATGAGTGGTAGCTACTTGTTCACCGCATCACTCCTAGGGGGGATTTGTTGATATATTTAGGTAGTGATGTGTGTGAACACTCTAGGACCGCCGGGGCACTTTTTCCCTGTTTAGGAGGTTTTTTTCCCCAGCTTGTATATATGCCTATTGCCCTAATGGGCTACTTATCTTTGTACATTCTCTAGTAATTCATGCAGTATTGTGTGTTGTGCTCCAAGCTTCTTCTCCTTCCTTGTGCTCTTCGCATGCTTCCACAGACGTCTATCTCCAACATTTACAAGTAATGTGACACTTCTCAAAGAGCTCTAACGCACTTCAATTTCATCTAGATATAGAATGTAAAACTTCTCATCAACTTCCTTGTTAAAACTTTAAGAGTTTCATGAGATGCCCACCGGACTAGCAATGCACTCTCACTATTAGTGGATGAACTTGAAAAATTGCAAGAGATGCATCTCAATGAAGTGGCATGCATATATGCTTCCAAGAAGTTATAGAAAGCCAACTATGATACACACATATGCAACCAATATATGCAAATAGATGATTTTATTTAACATATTTAATAATCATGCAAAAATATTTCAAAGTATGGTCTATAGAGAAGTCATATTCAACAATGTATCTTCATGTGGAGCACCTAGTTTGGCCACATTGAGGGTCATGTCCTATGAAACTACATTAGTAATTTTTGGATAAATCTTTATAAAGATTGTATTACATCAAGGATGCCTTGCAAGCTTCAAAAGGTAGTGAATATGAAAGCGAAAGCTAAACAAATTAGAGAGTAAGTACAAAAAGATGAACTCAAATGTACAGCTAAGAGAAATTGAGGATATGAAAATTGGATGAACAACGAAGAATGCAATTATTTGATGCGTCTTATTGAGTTTCTTTATACTATCAATATGGAGTAAATGCTTATTCATGCCCATTCATCAAATTCAATCAAGTTGACGTTCATACTAAAAATGTTTTTTTTTTTACTATAAAGGAAGTTCGGCAATAGCCTACTCTCCCGGACTTGAATTAAATTAAGAAGCAAAGGTACAATAGAAGGGGACTAGTGCCCACGGGACCCCCCAAATCCCACAAAGCAGGGGAAGCTTGATTGAATCCTAGGTTGCGTTACAGAGAAGGTGAATCACCCTCTCATCGCCCTCATGCGGGGCCCACTTGGGTTTGAGCTTGTTGTTGATCAAAAGGAGGACTTGATGGTGCCTGAAGGGGGGGGATTTCTTACTATTAACAATCCTTTTGCCAAGGAGGAATAGTGATTTCTCAATCGACCACTCCCTGGGGGGATCGCCGAAGTTGAGAGCACACCTCTCCCGCCAAATTTTCCACAGGACTTCCCCTCTGATGGCGTTCCAGAGTGTCGCAGAGCAGCCGATCGCTTCTCCCAAACGGACTTGTTTCCAACTAAGCTGTTTTTGAAGTCTGATTTTCATTCCAACCGTCTGCCAGATTCTGTAGGAGTTGGGGCAAGTAAGGAAGATGTGTGGGACATCTTCGATAGCACGGTGGCAGCGTTTGCACCAAGGAGGGATCCCACAAAGTTTGCTAGCCTTATGGTTGGTCCAAATTCCTCGATGAAGAATTTGCCATAAGAGGACAGACTTCTTAATCTCTATAAGGGGGTGCCACATACCCATGAATTTCATGTCCCACCGAAGCCGCGTCCAAGACAGGCACCACTTCTTGTTGAGGCTGATCTGGAGGTCAGCCGTTTCTTTGATGTTCGGGATTTTGAGTAGGCTATTTCCATTGTGCCATTTGAGACCAAGCGAGTTTGGTGTGTCGTGTCCCATGAGAAGGCGAGTCTTGTGACGATCCCATGCGAGGCATCTGCTTTGCAAAGTGTTCCATTCTTCGTAGGAGATGTTTATGCGAGGGTCAATATCCTCGAAGTTGATCCAGCTGTTGGTGTCTTGTTTCCAGAGGTGTTTCCATTTTTTGAATCCTTTGTTCCATAACTTCTTGGCATTTTGAATGTTCCACGACTCCACACTCCGGATGCCATGTATCAGAAACCAGATAGAGTCGTTTTGTCTGATTCCGGCCGCCCACTTCCAGTCCTCGCTAATTCTTGTGAAGCTTTTGACTTTATTCCAGCCCTTCCAAAGGGAGCACACGAGATTGGAGCCTTTCGGGAAGACGGGGATCGGGGAGAATAGCAGGGTCATGATGTCAAGATTCTTCCAGTTCGGGAACCCCATGAGGGCCAACTCATTCTTGTTTCTGAAGATCAGCTTGGCCCACGAGGCCTCCCTATTGCACCAAGCCTTAATCATCCATTTGGCTGCCAGTTTGTTAGCCATACACCCAATGTCCAGGATACCAAGCCCCCCACTATCTCTAGGGCTAGTGCAGATGGCCCATTTGATTTTAGGCACCCCCCTTCTGTTATGATCGCCCGTCCAAAGAAAGTTTCTACAAATACTATTCAGTTTGGACAGGCCTTGCTCATTCGGTCTCCAACAAGAAAGGAAATAGATGGTAGAAGAGAGGAGGAACGTGTTGATAACCATCGCACGTCCAGCGAGATTGATTTGCATACCTCTCCAGTAGGTAAGCTTGTTTTCGAGTTTGGCCAGCACCCAGTTCCATCGCTGCTCCATAGAGACGCCAAACCCCAAGGAGATTCCAAGAAGTCGAAAGATTTGGCCCTGCGGAATGATTTGACAGCCATGATCAATGAGAAGGCCAGGATGATGTCCCACAATAGCCCTAAAGGCGGTCTTAGAGTGGTTGATTTTGGATCCAGAGGCATCACAAAAGGTAGCAAGACACCTCCAGAAAGTCTCCAGGCTGGTATTATCATTGTGAACGAACGCGTTCATGTCATCGGCAAAAAGTCTCATGATGATTTGACTGTGGTCGTGAGGCAGCCGGAGGCCTTTGATATTGCCAGCCTCCACATGATGTGCCACAAGTCTGCTCAGCCCCTCAGTGGCGATGGCAAAAAGAAGGGGGGCCAGAGGGCACCCTTGTCTAATAGACCTTTTAAGATGGATCGCCTTCGAAAGATTGCCGTTAACGTTAATTTGGGTCGTTGCGTTTCCGAGAAGGGTCGCGATCATCTTGGTGAATTTCTGACTACATCCGAGATCTTGGAGCGATTGCAGAATATAGTCCCATTCTAGCCTGTCGTAGGCTTTGTCAAAGTCGATCTTGAGGAAAACCACATCTTGATTAGACTCATTTGCAAATTGAATACCTTCCCAAATATCCATAATGGTTTCCAGGATAGACCTGCCTTTGATGAAACCTTTTTGGTCCTCACTAAGCCAGGATCTAAAAATGTTTTTAGATCCTTAATCAATATGAGTGCATTATTTAACACCATAAAAAAAATCACTATTTCCCACATGGATGTCCCCTATTTTAAGAACCCAAAATTCACGCTTACATATCTCTAGAACCCATGTCCAATTTGTTGAGAAATTTGGCATTTGGATATTCTTTGACAAATAACCCATATAGAAAAACATTTGTACTTTGCCATGACCATGATTTACTAGAAGATGTCATTTTGGGAGACCAATGGTTGCTCCAACAAATGACCTTCAATAGATATGGCTATGCACATGCTTAGTATCAAGGGACCAAAACAAAAACCATCAGGTGCCCTCTGAAAGGCATTAATGATAGCGTGATGAATGTATGTGCTATGGTGAATGATTCCCCTATGTTTGTGTCGACTCCAAGCTCGTCACATCACTAGGAATCAGAATTGGATCTAACTAAAGAGCATAGAGTGACGGACATTGATTTATGCAAACACCTAATTCTAACTTAGTTAATCGGTAATGATGTACGATGTTGGAGATTTAAGGGTCAATGTAATTTTTTATTATGTGGATTGCAGTTACCACTCTTGGAATAATTTGTATGATGCATCATGCACTAGTCACTTGAGTGGTGACATTGTGATGACAACTTCTCCTAGAAAGAGTATTTCCATACCTTGACCTGAAATAGATGAACCAACGAAGCAATAAGGACAATCATCCGCATATAACTCAAATGTGGGTTCAAAAAGACAAAACTCATCATACATGATTACAAGAAAGGTAGGTGCATCTCATGCACGACAGAAGAACACTTCACCGCAAAGAACACAAAAACAAAGATCCACTTCTTGCACTAGAAGGCTCATAAAGGTCCCACCATGATTTAAACGTGAAGGTTCATTTGTTAAGCAGATGTGGGTTCCAAAGAAACTTCTCAAAGATCACAATTCTCAAGCTCAAATATGTAGTCCTAAGACCCATATCACTACGTCCTTTCCTAGAGTAAATAACGTGTACTGACACACAAGGTAGGCACATCAAAGGAATTCACATTCTCATAAGATATCAAATGCACAAACTCAAAGAGTACAAAGGAATGTGCTTATGGAATGTGTCATAAGGAATGTGTCATGAAGCCTATCAACACAAAGAAAATATGGATTCCTAAATCCTATATATGTTTATCAGGTAGCTCTGAATACATATGGATCCCGAATTTCTAGATTTTATTCAAACAAGATACTCCGGGAGGGTTAATTCACATAGAGCCAAATCCCCTCATAATAAGGACTTCAAGCATCTCAAAGTTCAACCGTAAAGCAAAGCGGATCCAAAACAAAGGAAAACTTTGAAATGGCACCATAATTTTAACTCCCTCTTTGCCAAAGAAAGCACTCGGTCACACACTGTCACTTCGAATGTAAGGATTGTTAACCCACAAGCATCCAATTTAGATGTCACAATTGAAAAGGCTTTCTTATCCTCTCTAATGAAGCTACGACAAGCCTTTCTATATAAGATCCATGTTCTAATTGCACAAGCTCTTCTCTTGCACACATATTTATATCAATTGCAGTTAAAGTACACTTCCAATAAGGGCCACATTATCGCCTTACATGGAAACACAATATTTATATCCCATGCACATGAGAGTGATACATTGTAATGGGACGTAACCAATCACCTATATACTTTACTTTGCATTACTCATGTTTACTTGTAGGTGATCACTAATCTTTGCAAAAATGCAATTCATATGTAATTTCTAATCAGATAAGTCAAAGTGCTAGTGAAAAGAGTCCTTTTTTGTAGTGATCACACATGATTCATACCACATGAGGTTTCGATCACAGATGGAACCATAATTCCAATTCCAAGCATTCCAAGTTCCAAAAGTGCATGCCTGTTCTAGAATTAACCTAAAAGAACTCCTGCAGATTGGATTCAACTTATTGCTATTGGTGTTTTATGTTTCCACTTTTCATATCATAAATGCATACATAAAGTTCATGGCTATCATCAAAGAACATCAATACATAACATTGATGCATGATAGGACTTTATTCTATCTCTAAATGCTTTTAGGCTAGACGGCCTCTATATTCATGCTTGAGACTAGATGGAGCTTACATCGTCTAATCAATGTCAAAGAGCTATCGTAATGTGAAATTCTTCCAATTCATAGATAAGCATGCCACATCGTTGTAAACCCCATCATGATCCTACTCAAGTAGATTTTTGTTTTGGGACCCTTTTGTTCTTTTGCATTTAGAAAGAAGGCATGCATAGGTCCACACTAAATTACTAGGCAAAGGAACCTTTTATTTATTTTATCCCATGCACTACACTAAGTAGTATCCCCGTACTTTTGTAAAACTTAAAAATAAAACGAAAAACCAAAAATAGAAATAACTATGAAATATCACTTGCAATGTCATTCTATAGGAACTCAACAACCTTGATGCACTTAATGCTCACACTTCTTGAAACCCAACAGATGTCTCCTTTGTTTGCCATGGATGACAGAACCTAGGACTAGGGTTCTTTTATTTGTAGCATTAAAATGATACTTTTTAAGTGCGTGACTATATTATAAAGTAAGATTTTTAAGTCACAGTGAAAATTCATAAATTCTTCAACAATGTCAAAGTCAAAGTTAACGTTTGCATGTGGAATTTATTATCAAGTGTTCGTTTTTCTCTTTTTTATGCAAGTGAACGGATTTTTGGGGGATTTAGAAGATAAAAAGGCACTATTGTATGAAAGTAAATGAGAATAAAATCTAAATAAATGAATATAAAGCTCTTCTATATATGTGCTAGAAGAATAAGGTTGAACACCCCACACAGAAAACCAGACATAAATGAAGGAAGTGATATCTGATTGAAACGATAATTGAAGCAGTATTAGATAGAAGGCAAACAAGTTTTGATTTTCAGTCCAAATATTTTTTAGGTCATTTCGATTGTTATATTCAAAACATTTCTTTCAATAGTATCTTAGCCTTTTGTTTTAGTTTTCATTCAATATGGTTTTGACAGTGATGTGTTTCTATACAGGATGTTTATTTGAATGTTTCTGTAGACCAATGTAAGTTGTACTTCTCAAATGATGTAAGATTTATGACCCTTAGCATTGGTTATATTTCAATACAGTTGATAGTATCAACGCTGATAGTATTAACACTTCCTCTGTCGCTTTTTCCTTTTCTTATTTTAATTATTGAATACAGTTTGTATGCAATCCAAATGTTGATATGCTCTCGGACTATGAAAAAAGAAAACAGAGAACTATAAAGTTTGATTCTAAGTAGGAGTACTTCTACTCTGATGAGATATAACAGGAAGCATCCACAAAGGATGTCTGGTTGAGATCCTCTTCCCCTTTCGACGTCTACCCAAGTTTAGAAGTTAGAGTATGGTACTGCCCACTGATAGAGAAAAGTTTCCAACTTGAACAGGAAATTAGAAAAGTACTATAGCGTCATAATGATTTTTCTTCCCATATGATAATTAAATAATCTAAGTACTTATCGGGCACTTTATTATAGTCAAGACCTTTTGAGATGATGATATAACTCTGATGCTTTTCACGTGGATTGATATTCGTTCTTCATCCCCAATAAGGCCTCTGAGAGGAACAAGAAGAGCATTATCACCACCACCATCCATTGGCTAAGGCTTGCCTTTCTATGTTGCGGGTGGGGGTTCAACCCCTACATGCTGCTTCAACACACCAGCGAGAAGTTAATCCCAGCGCCTTCGGGGGATCGATGTGATTTTAGGCAATTCTGTTCAAACTAGTTTTCTCCTGCGACTTTAGGGCCATCCTTATCTAGTCTGTAACCACTTGTGAAGTGAGAAGTTAATCCCAGCGCCTTCGGGGGATCGATGTGATTTTAGGCAATTCTGTTCAAACTAGTTTTCTCCTGCGACTTTAGGGCCATCCTTATCTAGTCTGTACCTTAGGGGGCCTTTGGGCTTGGTATACTAATAGATGTTATGGATTCATTCCTTGCTTGTGCGGTATTTGCAGGATTTCGGGGTTCCCATGGATGCTATGATCTTTCCTCATTGTAGTCTCAAATTTATTCAAGCTTCCAAAACAGTAGATCTGAAGGACCAAACTTCCGTCAAATGATAAAAAGGCTTTGTTTCCCAGATTCCATAGTTACCTCCTCTTCTTAGCAAAGTTTTTCGATGGACTTAGATACATGTTCTTACACTACCTTCACTACATACCTTCAATGCACCTTCTTTCTCCCAAGAACCGCTTCTACTCCCCTACTGTTTGCTTTCTTGCTCCACAATGCTCCATTTATTCGGTGAAATTTATGGAAGCATTAATGTATGGTCCAGAAGCTAGGCATAAAGAGTCGAGATCTAGGTAAGAAAATGCATTTTCTTAGATATAATCAGAGGCAGAGTTTTTTTTTTATAAAAGGAAGTTCGGCCATGGCCTAATCTCCCGGACTTTTAATTAAAATAATGAAGAAAAGTTACAGGTGAGTGGGATTAGTGCCCATGGGACCCCCCAAATCCCACAAAGTAGGGGACGAGTTCGGTAAGCTAGAGGGCGTACAAAACTATCATCTCCTTCATGGGGGACCCATTTGGGTTTCAGCTTGTTATCTACGAGGAGATAAATACAATGGTGTCTAAATGGAGGAGATCTCTTGTCTCGGGAGATTCTTTTACCTAGAAGAAACAAGGATTTCTCAATCGACCATTCCTTTGGGGTTTGGCCAAAGTTGACAGCACATTGCTCCCTCCAAATTTTCCAAAGATTCTCGCCTCTGATGGCATTCCACAGCTTAGCAGAGCAGCCAACCGCGCATTGTACCAGATCCCTTTATGCAAGATTTGCCACATGAGAACAGATTTCTTGATCTCAATAAGGGGGTGCCAAATCGACATGAACTTAAGTTCCCATCGAAGTTTGGACCAAGAAAGGCACCACACCTTGTTAAGAGTGTGATGAACATATAAGTTATCTTTGAAGTTGGGAATTCTGGATAGTTTCTTACCATTGTTCCATCGGGAACCAGATAGAGTCATTTTGTCTTATCCCCGCAGCCCACTTCCACTCATCACTGACTCTGATGAATTGTTTGGCTTTGTTCCAACTCTTCCATAATGAACACACGAGGCTAGAGCCTTTAGGGGACACCGGGTGGGGGGAGAACAATAGCGTGAGGATCCCAATGTCCTTCCAATCGGGAAGACCAACTAAGGTAAGGTCTTTCAAATTTCTGAAGATTAATTTAGCCCAGGAGGACTCTCTATTGCACCAAGCCTTGATAAACCACTTTGCCACCAGCTTGTCAACTAACCCAGTGATATCCAAGATACCCAAGCCTCCCGAGTCTTTTGAGCTAATGCAAGTTTCCCATTTGATTTTGGGAATCCCCCTCCTATTGGGGTCCCCCGTCCATAGGAAGTTTCTGCAGATCCTTTCCACTTTGGCCAATTCTTTCTCCTTAGGTCTCCAACACGAGATATAGTAAATAATCGTAGAAAGCATAAATGTGTTGACAACCATTGCATGCCCTGCCAAGTTAGCTTGCATGCCTTTCCAATGATTTAGTTTGCTATCCAGTTTGGATAGAATCCAGTTCCACCGTTGGTCCATCGAGATGTTGAAGCCCATCGGAATGCCGAGGAGACGGAAGACTTGACCGCTAGGGATAACTTGGCACCCCTGATCAATCAATAGTTGGGTCGGAGGCCCATGGATTGCTTTGAAAGCAGTTTTAGCATGGTTGATTTTTGAACTTGACGCCTTACAAAAGGTGTCGAGGCAGTTCCAAAACACCTCAATGCAGTTTCTATTGTTATGAACAAAAGCATTCATGTCATCGGCAAAGAGTCTAGCAATCATCTGGTCGTGACCAAGGGGCAGGCAGAGACCTTTGAGATTTCCAGCATCCAAGTGATGCTTAAATAGGCGACTGAGGCCATCCGAGGCGATAGCGAAGAGTAATGGAGCCAGTGGGCAACCTTGCTTGATAGATCTTTTTAAATGTATGGGTTCAGAGAGCTTACCGTTGATGTTTATTCTCGTTGAGGCATTTCCGAGTAGAGTGGAAACCATCTTCGTGAACTTTCGGCTGCATCCAAGATCTTTCAGGAACAGAGTTTTTTAATGGGAACAGAGTGCGTACTTAAGGAGGAGAGAGCATGGACCTATCTGAAGACCTAGAGTGCTGTAAGAATAGATGTTTAATGATCAACATGGATCTACTGTAGTCCCATCAAAATATTTCTGCATTCAATAAAGGAATATCGAACTTCACGTCATTGACGCCAAGCTGGTTGCCTCCACATCAACGAGTCACTTCGATGTCTTTATGCGTCAGCTCTAAGGCTGCACTAGTATTCCCTTGATTTGATATGGCTTTTACGGTTCCTTTCCTTTGAGCCGATTAGAGTCTATCTTTGGCTTTCATGAGGATGTTTACAAGAGCGTTAAAAGGACATCAAAGCTCAGCTATGAAATCGGTTGAGATGGAAAGGGGCCTTCGCACTATGTCATGCTAATACATGCTCTTTCTCTACGCGTGTATCTACACGAAAGTAAAAACATTGACACCGAAAACGGTCTGTATTCTGCTGTTTCTCACAAAACAAGAAAGCGGGGGTACTAAGAGATGGTACTCGCTCATAAATCTTAAAGTTTATTTTTTCTTAAAAAGGAAGCTCGGGATAAATCTTAAAGTTGCGATGATATATATATATATATATATATATATATATATATATATATATATATATATATATAAATCAAGAATCTCAGCTCATCGTGATCATGTGTGCAAACGCTTCTTCGAGAGCGTAGTCATGCTGGACAAGTTCAAGTAGGACATGATTTGAGCTAGAAAACAATGATGAGCAATGGAGAGAATTCAGATAGCCCTTCGAGGACTGATCCTCTTTGGCCTTATGCTTCTACTCCTCTGAAATCTAAAAGAATAGCATAGGATCGTGGAATCAATGTGCTCTGCATCATCTCAAAAATGTGATTTTTTTGAATTCTTTACTATATGACAATGTACCGTTTTTTTTTCTTTCCGATTTCTCACACAGTGAAACTTTTGAGGAGAAGAAGATCAACCTGGTACTTTAGTTTCTTAGTAAAATTTACATTTATGTAGCAAAAAACTTACCCAAAACAATTGTTTGCACATTGTCTTAAAGTGGCCAAATAAAGTATTAATTTAGACTGCCTGAGTTTTCACGATGGACGGATGTTAGAAGAGAGCAGCTTTTCAGAAGTCCTGAAATGTTTAGAGCCCGAAAGGCTGCACTAAAAAAATTATTAGTTGTAGATTCATATCTCTGCTTCATTTCAATTGAAATAGAGGAAAGCTGTAAGGTTGTTGCGAGTCAGCCACTTTTTACAGCATCTTGACGTGCACATATTGATGCAGAATCTATGCTTCTGGAAAGAACTCTGAAAAAGCTTAATTTTAAAATCTCAAAAAGATTCCTGTTAATAACACAAGAAGACCAGAAAGGCAGTAGTGGCTGTCCATTCTGCCTTACACGTCCGTATGTTTATGGGCTTCATCTATCACGGGAGTGAATATGCGCTACAGGTGATTTCATGGACAGCTTGGGCATCGCTGATTGAATATCCACAGAAGAATATTAAGTACTCTCGGCAAGCTGTAATCATATTTTTGGTAAATACAACTCTACAAGCCTCATGAACTTCAGGATTTAACGAAAGAAGTTGACGATGGGAACAATAGGAGACAACAAATTCTTTTTTCTTTCCAACCTCATGTACACAGGGAATGACGGAGAAGAGAAACGGACATGGAAGCATTTTTGTTCTCTTTTCTCTCTGCCGTTATTTTGAAGCAAGTCCAAGGAAAAGAAAAAGGTTATAAAAGATGTCCAGAGGATAATATGGCGACTCATATGTTTCAGCAAATGACTTGTTAGAGATAGATTCAGTGCGAGGGAATTTATATTTAAGTGATCAGTTATTTTCTGTTTCTGAATACAATGTAAAATATACTTACAGAGAGTTACAGAGCTACATTAAGTGCACTTTGTCCCCTTCATGAGGGGTCCATTTGATTTTAAATTGGTTGTCTTGGATAACTAATACCTTTCGGTATTTGAATGGACGGATAGTCTTTTGATTTCTAATTGTTTTACCTAGGTAATATAGGGAACGCTCAATAAAACATTTCTTGGAAGCATCTACAAAGCTTTTAATGAATTTTTTGAATCAAATCTAGCAAAGGGCCTCCTATCTAATCAGTTTCTAGGGGGCATCCAAGTATCCTTAAGCTTCTCGAAGGAGAACACACTTCCAGTTGATAAAGTATTCAAGCCTAAGATTAATGTCCACGTTTTTTTTTCAAATTTGTGTAGTGTTCATAAGCAATAATTAAGAAAGCTTTACGAAATTAAAATGGGTTCACAAAAGAATTAATGTAACATGAAGTAGGTATGATTGATAGAACTAGAAGTTCGAGAGATTTTACATTATCTAACAAAGCATACATCTATGTCTATCAAAATATGGGATGCAAGTAGGTTGTGGCCTAGATTAAGCGAAATTCGTTTATGTAAGAATTGAGGTCCATGATGGGAGATGAAACTACACCTCAAATAAACTTTCAAGGGTTGTATGCTACGACAAATATACTCTGCCTTACATAGCGAAAATGGTGTGTAATTCTTTGAGCTCACTCAAGAATCCCCTTTGATATTTCAGAAACTTATACTAGTCTCAGGATTATTCCTTTTTCTTTATATAATAATCCTAAAACATTATTTTATTATTATGGAAAAAGGTTAGAGCACATCTTCTCCATGGAATTTGGTTTTGGGTTCTCTTTACACATTTGTATATATGAGGTCTACTTCGTGCTTGCTCATTTTTTTTTGTTTTCTTTAGTGGAAGACAAATTTACTTCCAAAGCTAACATACATTAGAACCCAATTGCAAAATAGTAATAATTTAAATTAGGAAAAAACACACCAAGTTTCTTGTATCAAAAGTAAAACTCACCAAACTTTTGATTCCGAAATGAGAAAACATTATGTAAAGATTTCTTGCTACGGTCATCAATTGTACATTCATTATCTCTCTCGACTAATAGGATGTTATTTGTGATAGGGCAAGCATGCAACATAGCTTAGAGACAAATTTCATCTAGGAAACATTGACTAGAACATGTCCTATGCAGGTAAGCTTTTTACTCCATTTCGTCTTTTCTTTATGGATTAGCTTTTACCTAGTAGAAAAAAGTTCAAAAAGTGTCTCTTTAGTACTTCATGTGGTATTCGCAATCGTAATCGATAGTAGTATTTGGTTCCACATTCTATATATGATTTTGTTCATTAAAAATTGCACCATGATGTCATTAGAGACAAGCTCTCTACTCTGACCAATGTTACTATTGGCCATGGAGAATATCTTCTATGATGGCCAAAACTTTCATTTCCTCTACCACATTGATTTAGTAATCTTGCAATCATGGGAACAATGCATAAAACTCATTGACATGATCCACAACACTATATTTGTTGTTCATGTGAAGAGCATAAAAAATCACTATCAGTTAAAATTACTGAAAGATTCATCCTTTTCACAAGTATTGCACAATTTCTATCGTACTTGCAATGAGTCCTAATAGCCCAACATATTGCGATAGAAATTTCGTGAGGAGGCATATAAGAGAAATAACCACTTCATGAAATATTTTATAGTCAACACCTTTCTGGAAATTGATTTCACTTAGGAGCACCTAATGCTCTCCATTTCCGCCTCTGAAACAATACATCAGTTATTCGATTCTTCTAAAGAGCAAATATAGATCAGTTGAAGTTGCAAGTTTCACATTGGCTGTTTTATTTTTTGTACCCTCTTAAGTCATTCATACCCCTCCACAAGGGATCCTAGATGTAAAAACCCATGTTTCTTGAATCAAATTGGAATTTTGATAGAGTCTCAACACATGGTTCCCGAAGGCCAAAATCCACAAGCTATAGTGGCTACATATCCATCCTACCCAGTGGGTATGGAGATATCCACAACATAGGTTGTGGATATTGGATCCCTGCCCCATTCGATAGGCATCCATTTTACCACAATATTGAACATGCTTGGAACGATTTTAAACTCTTTATTTATTGCATTTCCATTGTTTTAAGAAACCTAGACAAGCTAGAGAGAACACACCTACAACATACTGCAATAAACATACATAATGCTTGGAATCAAACAAAGGAGAGGGTTTTCAAACTTAGAAGTAGAAGCTTCTAAAGCGAGAGTAGAATAAGGGAATTGATACATTGTGAGGCTTGAGCGCTACTACGACAAAAAGGGGAAGTTACTTTTCATATGTAAGCTATCATTGGATGGTGAGAGTCACCTAAATATTTTTCTCTTTAATATGTAGATAGTTTGATAGCTGATTCCAATAGAGAGGACCTCTCTGCCATCACTTGTATTTTTGAGACACACACGATAGATGGCAAAATGGATAGAGTCCTTTTCATGTAATCCTATACATCCAGTTTGGATGGAGATTCACTGAATCTTTACATGGTTTTATAGTTTCCACAATCCTCAGACTCCTTATTCTTAGATCTCAACAAGTAACCCATAAGACTCTAGCTCGTTACCACTTTTCCTACTAGAGTCTCTAGCTCTTCATTTTCAAAAGTTCACGGATTGTAGGAGTAAAGCTAGACATAGACTTTAAAGACACCCCAAGTGTGGGCGTACATGTTATTTTTTATGAGTATCATTGTTGCGGGATAAGAGAGTATTTGGGGAGAAAAGTTCCAAATTCGATTAGCATCATCAAAGACTAATGAAGTTGAGCATCACTTCAGAGAGACCTAAGAAGAAATATTGAGGAAGGATGTCTCTCTACACGTGTTAAGTTTTTTGGTTGGGCCTTTCATTTCTTGAGGTAGAGGTGAAGTTTCAACCTCTCCTTAGGGTAGGATAGTTGTGGGTAGGTGCATCTCATTTGCTATCTCTGAAAGTCTCCACAAGCCATCTGGGAAAAGTTTTTGCCTCATCTCTATTAGCTCTCTCATCAAAAAGTGCGTCAAGTAAATCTTTATTGGATGTGGGATGATCTGCATCATTACCTATAAAGGCTAAAAAATTACCTCATTTGGACTAGAACTTGATTGTCCTCTTGTAAAAAGAGGCACTAGAGTATCATACACATCTTTGGAGCTATGTGATGTCTCCATCATACATGAAATTTTCCAAAAACCAAAAATATGGCTAAGCAAAATGTGTCTGGACTATAAAAGATACAAATGGTTTCCTTTGCTTTCAGAACTATATGCAACAAAGTTCACTACTTTATCATCCAATGTTCATGTGTTGTTGTTCATGCACCAATGCATATGCCAAAAAACCAAAGACACATAGACTAACAAGAAATGGGTTGCGACCATGCAAAGCCTCATACGGAGTGATATATTGTAGTGCTTTAGTTGGAAACCTGTTAACAACATATGCTCCACACATAACAGCCTCAAGCTAGAAGCTATGTGGTAACGCTTGACTTCTGATTATACACCTCACCATCTCCATGAGAGATTCCATCTTTCTTTCTGCAACTTCATTTGGTTGATGTGTATAGGCACTTTACACTCATGTTTTATCCCATGATCGACCAAAAATGCATTAAAATTTGAAGACATTTTTCCCTACCCCCTCCACCCCTCGATCAGAATGAAGGGTGCCCAATTTACATGCCAATACATTTTTAGCCATAACCAAAAACTCTTTGAAGCACAAAAAAACTTCATAATTTTCTTTCAATGGACAAACCCATGCATGCCTACAAAAATCATCAATTAACATCATCAAGTAAATGTAGTTCCAAAAAGAAAGTGTCTACATACGACCATAGACATCACTATGAACAAGGTGCAATTTATGAACAAATCTAATTGAAACATCTTTAGGGACGAAAGAATTCTAAAATTTGCCCAGAATGTGGCCTGCACAAACATGTCTACAATTGTTGGAAAACAATGTCAGATCAGTCCAAAATCCCTTTAGGGTAGAAACCCTAATTTTGGTACTTAGTCATTTTTGGCACAAAAACGGGAAACACTTTTATGAGCCTATCATGTAATGCTTGAAGAGATCTTTCCAATGATATATGACATTAATTCATCAGAGATCAGATTTGGGAGAAAACCCTTACCCTAATTTTCTGTTGATTTAGGGTTTTGACCTCATATGATAGCTCTCGGCATGAGGATCATAAAAATGTTGTGAGATCATTCATCACTCAGAAGTATGAAAAAGAAGGTCAAGAAGCTATTTTTGAAGTTAGCTAAAAGCAAATTTAAAAATACAGCAAACTCACTTTAAAATGGCAATTTAAGTTTTAAAAGTAGCTTTTAGTTGAAAAAAACGTCCAAACTTTATTTTGATCGCTAGACACTGTGAGGGCTATATAAGAAAGGATTTGGGGTCTCTTTTGAGTCATCCTACACCAATTGGCAATGCCAACTTTGGTCCCTTAGTAGAGGTGGTGCTCTAGCACACATGGGGCAGCCATGGTTCACTGTAGGAGCGTGTTGAGGAGAAGCTATGGAGTGCTTCTTGGAGAAGAGTGTGCTCAAACTCTTGCTTATGGAGAGGACTTACTTGTTAGTAGCTTGGTGGTGTGTATGAACCATCTACATAATGTATTTGAAGACTCTCTTCTACATGAAGATTTCGGTGTACTTCAAAGACATTGGATGGAGGTTAATATAAGATTTGCATCTTATGTTAAGAATTCAGGTACATATTCTCTTTATGCACACATGTACTACTTGGAGCTTATAGAGGTAGTGGCATCCATATCAGGAGGACTCCTATTTAGCATATCTAAAGGAGAATCAATACATGCATGCTACATGCACATTCCGATGAGGTGTTAGAGAAGGTGTGTTCACATGATTATGAGGATTTCTGTCGGCAACATGTTAGCATTCAATGCTAATTCTGTAAGTATGTGATCTATCACACACACATCTGATTTAGGGTTTTCCATAGGCTACAATCAGATTAAGTTTGCTGAATATCAATTTCACACTGATCCTTCCTCTTTCTGTCACTCATATACACTCTTCATATTTTTGTCCCTATATATGAGTGTTCTTGTAAATTTGTACATACACTCTTCCATCTATTTATGTTCACATAGAGTGGTTGAGATTTTGACTCCCACATTGTAAATTGACATTTGTATATATGATAACGTGAGTAAGTAGTGGCATATGTAACAATTTATACATGTTGACTAATCTCTCTCTATATTTGTCTCATCATTTGTATGATTAAGTGTGGTATGTTCATGTTTTGTCAATATTGGAAGATTTTTGGATTCTATGTTGTAGATCCTAGACTATGGAACTATGGACCTATGATATTAGTTATTGGCCTACTAAATTTCCAACATTTGGTATCAGAGCAGGCTCTTAGATTCTTAGGTTCCCGGACTTCCAAGTTTACAACATATGATTTAAGAGAATCTTTTAACATTTGATATTTGACATACACACTTAATCTAGATGAGTAGAGATTTGAGAATTAGACAATTCAGTCACATGTTTATTTATCAGTGTGGAGTATGAAGTTGATGATTTGTTAGCAGCTGAATACTTTTGGAAGAGTAAAGATACTTTACAAAAGTATTACTTGAAGACCAAGACTTGATGAAGAGAAGGCTATTTAAAATTCAAGGAAAAACAATGGTTTGGAGAAGATGAAGGAAACACATCAACATCAAATCACAGGTATTAGTTTCTACTATTAGATTATCATTTGCACGTCATATCTTAGAAGAACAATTATGAAGAGATTTGAAGGATTGAAGAAGTGCTTTCATACACTTTCATTCTTTGAAAGTGAAAGCTACAGCTGCATCAAAACAGGTATCTAGAGGTTGTTCTTGACAATTCTGATGATCTCTCTCATGGCAAGGAAGCTCATCTAAGAAGACAAATTTGAAGATGAGATTAGGTTTGTTCTCAGCCAACCTTGTGTTATAAGTTGGTTGGAAGTTTTTTATCACATTTTGTACCTAGAAAGGTAATTCAGTATTCAACTAACTCAAGCAAAAGGTTGGTGAATTCAATCATACTAGTTACATTTGAAGTAGATTCTTGATTTCTCATATGCTAAGATGATCATGAGATATGAGGAGATGATAAAACATGATTCTATATTCACTTCCATTTGTATACCATGTTTGTTTTGTCTCTTACTCTTAGTATTAGAGGAGGAGAAAAATTCATTTGAACAAGATAAGAGTGCTACTTCAAGATGACGAGAACAAAAGGTATGGAAGAGAAGTTTGAAGATGTTGACATCATTAGGTGGAAGAAAAATGCAGAAGAGGAAAGTCCAACATTTACAAAGGGAAAGTAAGAATTCCTTTTCTCTTATATTTTCCATATACTTTTCCTACTTTTATCCTCTACATCCAAAGACAAGTCTACAAGAACATCTTGTGTGAAGATAGTCTAGAGAAGAAGAAGTTTCTTGTTTTGTATTATACTTGGTCATGTTTTAGTAGGTTTGACAAAGAATTGCATTGAGAGAAAAAAAAAGCAGCAGATATCTAAGATAGCTTATATGTTTTGACTCATATATGTATGAGTTATGTATAAGTTGAAGGATATAAGCAAGCGGCTATATGTTCCCTCAAAGAATTCTTCGAGTGTCAATTCAGAGGTACTTGGTATATGACAAGCTGCAGAGAAGTATTTTTCTTCTTGACCTAACTCTTGACGTAAAAAAGAGTATTTGTAGTAGATGTTGGAGACTTGGAGTAAGGTTTTTGTTTGGAAAATGAAAATGATGAAATTTCAGTATTTTCAAAAAACTCAGTATTTTCAAAAAAATTTAGAAATTTCACTATTTTGAGAATATTCAAAAAATTCAAAAAGCTCAAAAAAGTCAAGAAAATTCAGATTTTTGTGTTATACCAGTCAGATGAAGAATCTACTTTCTATGATTGTCTAGATTAGTGTATACATGCTTGTAATCAAAAAAAGATGTTCCATTAGATCCTATCACTTGATTGAGAAGTGGAGTTAGCCAAAGAAAGTCAAGCACATACTATCACATTTCACCCAGGTAGAATACGAAGATATGAAGTTTGAAATTGCAACTTTTGGAGTTCTCAAGGTGAGAGTTTGTCCACTTATGTTTCAAGTAGGAGCTGCAGATTCTTGGGAAGGATTTGGTTAAAAAAAAGTTTTACAACACTATGTGAGAAGCATGGACACTTAGACACATTCAGGTAGCAAATCAAACATTGAATCATGAAGGTTTGATAAAAGTAGATTGATACAGGTATTTTGTTAGAAAGATCTTGATAGATCTTGAATGATCTTTAAGATCTTGAGTATTTATGAGTCAATTTTCTATCCTTTCTTTGAAAATTTCTTAGCATTGGAAGAAGTAAGTCAAAGATTCAGATTCTATCATATTTGTGTTGTAGAGCAAAAACTTGTTATGTTGCAAGAGATTATGGATCCTAAAATTTTGTTTCAGATAGAGGTATTGATCACTGAAGATCAGATTTATTGAAAGAAGGAAGACATTCCAAATTTCATAAAGTCTAATATAATTTGAAGAATTCTGGATACTAGTGTTAGATTATCCAGGGGGTGATGAAACATGAAGACTTATTTTTACCCATATGTAAAAGAAATTAAAAGAATGCATAGTCATACCTAGAGGTGTATTCGTATAGGCTAT
>CM035413.1:100596914-100661914 GCA_020310875.1 Ceratopteris richardii | reverse complement strand
TGGATGGTATGCAATGACAAAGTCAAACTTGGATAAAACATTACTCCATAGAGATTTCCTTCTATTAAGGATGAGGGTGGTCATAAAATACTCTAACTTCTTATGATTTGTGTACACAATAACTTTATGAGCTGCTTCTTCTAGATGGTGATACTAGGTATCAAATGCATCCACTATGGCAGAAGCTCTTTATCATGGATTTCATAATTAATCTCTAGAGGGGAAAATTTCCTTGACTGATATGCAACAGTAAATAGGTGTCCATCAGCTTCATATTGGGATGGAATGGCCCATAGGGAAAAGTGTGATGGATCTATTTCTAGGAAGAAGGCCTTACATGAATCAAGATGAACTAGAACTGGAGCAGTAGTGAATGCTGATTTCAAGGTCTAAAAGGATTTTTCCAATTCTTCCACCCATGAGAATTTTGCATTTCCTATAAGCTTGGTAAGAGGTGTCACTATCTTGGAGTAATTCTTAATCAATATTCTATAAAAGTTGGCAAACCCTAGAAAATATTGTACATCTTGAATACATGAAGGTGATTTCCAATCAAAGATTGTCTTGATCTTCTTAGGGTCCATAAAGATTCTTTTCTTTGATACAATGTACTGTAAAAACTCCACTTCTTTCTGATGGAACGAGAAATTCTCAAATTTTGCATAAAAACCTTTTTCCCTTAGTTTCTCTAGAACTATCTGTACATGATATTCATGATCCTCTAGAGTTCTAGAGAATATCAAGATATTATTGAGATATATTACCATAAAATCATCTAAAGACTCTTGAAAGATATCATTCATCATATTTTGAAAGAGAGCTAGAGCATTTGTGAGACGAAATGGCATAAGTACATATTCAAAATGCCTATACCTTGTTCCAAATGCTTCTTTCCATTCGTCTCCTTCTCTGATGCTGACAAGATTGTAAGCTCCTCAAGGGTCAATCTTCATGAATAAGGTTTCTTTTTTGAGGTGTTCTAAGAGCTTCGATATATGTGTTATAGGGTATTTGTTCTTTATTGTGACTTTATTGGCTTAATTTGAAAAACGCATAATTGATATGGTGTACCTAGATTGAGCTTCTTACAACAAAACATAGGCTAACTTGTCAAATATGAAGGCATATGGATTGCCTTGCATTATCAACTAAAGAGTAGTAGCTGAATTGTGATATGAATCTAGAAGACCACCAAGAACAGTTTGCAAAAGTGAACTATCTAGTAACATTTTATCAATAGAAGTCAACTTCTCTTTCAAAACTTTGATCTTTATTAAAACATTGCCCATCGAATATCCTTCATTCATATGCTCACTCTCCAACTATTTCTAGAGGTAAGAAACACGAGCCTCATTTCTTATTTGATGTAATATTTTAAGATTACCCCAAGCATGTTTTGTTGTCTTGCAGGAGAAAATGTGAGGGATAATGATGTGCTTAATAAAAAAATCTATCAACGCATGTGCCTATGCATCTCAGCCATCCCAACAAAGCTGCTTTATAGTAGGTGCAATAGGAACTGCAATACAACCAAGAAATTGAATGTCACCATCTTCAACACCATTTGTATCACCGTCAATCACTATATTTGTAGGGGTATTAGGACAATTTTTCAATACCCAATAATCCATAACCCTTTTGCTACCAATACTTGGCACATAATGTATGCCTATAATGGGTAATTAGTATCATCCAAATTATCCTCAACAAACAACATATAGAATACCTTTCTTTGAGCCATGGCCAATGATTAAGTACTTTGATGCAAAAAAATCATTGTATTTCCAAAAATTAAAGAGAAACACCTTGCAAAGCTCTATAAATCAAAAGGCACTATCCTCTAAAATATTTTTTAACTTTACTACACACTCTTTATATAAGTGATTCCTCATCAATATCTCTTGCATGTGTAGTATCCTTTCATGTGCATGAGGAATAGATTGAACACAAATATGATCTACTAGCTCACTATTGGAATGAGGCTGGCATATTCACCCAACCTTCTCTTAGGCTAGCTCACATGAAATACTAGATGGATATGGTTAGTCCATGGAAGTTAGAGCTACTAAGATATCTTTATTACTCTCTTTAGTATTTTGAATGGTTCACAATACCTAGGAGATAGTGTTGGAAAAGGTAATTTCTTCATGGTTTTAGATCTAAGATAGACTTACTCTCCTACCTCAAAGTTGATTTCTCTCTTTTGAGGGTTACATAGGCTCTAGCCCTTTCTCAAGCTCTCCTAATTATGTCTTTACCATGCCTAATCATATCATTCATCTCTTCTAAGAATTCCTCATGTTACAATCCTGCTACTGATGTTACAATCCTGCTACATAAAGAGCTCTTGGTTGAAACCCATGCATAGGCATAAACATACTATGCCTAGTGGAGGAGTTCTTCACACTAACATATAAAAACTCTAGTATGGGTAGAGGAGTTCTTCACACTAACATTTAAAAACTCTAGTATGGGTAATTAATCTTCCCAATCAGCTTGTTATTCACCTACATATGCTCAAATCATGTCTTCTAGGATTTGATTAACCCTCTCTATTTGCCCATCCATCTGTGAATGCTAATCCATGCTCATGCTAGTTTAAACTATTCAACCTTTTGAAGATCACTCTCCAAAAGTGGCTAGTAAAGCTCCTTCCCAATCTAAAACAATGTTTAAATGAAGACCATACAACCAATATAGATTCTCAACAAGCAACCCATCCAACTCAGGTGTCTTCATTGTACTATGTGTTGAAATAAGCATAGACATCTTGGTAACCTGTCCACAATTATCGAGACCAAGTCATGTGCCATCTCTATGCCTCAAGTAATCCTACTATAAAATGCATGGGGATACTCTCCCACTTTCCATTGGGAATATCAAATAGGAATTATTGACTTGGAATTTTGGGCACTTAATCACATACTCTAGGATGTTATTATAACACCCAGACCAATAAAAGTGCCTCTTAATAGGATTATAAGTCTGGTTAACTCTTGGTTGTCCCACACTAGGTGTGCCATGACACTCATGAGATCAATGTTGTCTTGACTCTAAATCTCTAGGGCCTTTGTACAAGAGATATCCATCATGAACACTATAGTCCTTCTATTTCCTTTTTGAGTACTTGTTGATACACCATCCTCTTTGGAAACTAGTGTGTTAGAATCCCCTTTCTCTATGGCTTTGCATATCTTGGAATATGTAGAATCAAGCCTACATTTTCCTCTTATGGACTGAATTATCCGACTAGGGATTTGAGTAAAACTTATTCCATTGAGCAATGTATGCAACTATGGGAATCATCCACCACATTAACTTTTCTTTCTATACCTACACTCATAGTTAAACTCTTGAAGGTTTTGTGCCCATCATGATTTTTAAGGTTGATTTGTTTAGAGAGCCACTTAATTCTCTCTTGATGTAATACTATCATAACATTTGCAACATCTAAGTAATGACACCACTTCATCAAAGGATGGACAATTGCGTACAATTCCTTCTCATAGAGAGAGTAATTCCTCTAAGCAGATTGTAGCCTTGTGCTCCAAAAACCACTCAATGACCATCCTAAATGAGAACCTTTCCTATATAATTATAGTTAAAATGAGCTTTTCCATAGTTTTCTTCTATTTCCTTTCCTGTTAAGTTGTTCTGGCATCAAGGTGACACTCTTGTGGTAGTTCTTGATGAATTTTTTATAAATACTTGACAAATATAGGAAGATATGAAGTTCTTCCAAGTTCTTGGGACTCATCTAGATTCCATCTTGGGAGAGCATAATAGTGCTCGTGTTTCCCTACCTCCAAAAATAGTTGGAGAGTGAGTATATGAATGAATGAGATTCTATGGATAATTTTTTGACAAAGATCAAAGATTTGAAGGAACAATTGATTTCTATTGATAAAGTCTTACTAGATTGTTCTCTTGTGCAAATTGTTCTTATTGGACTTTGAGATTCATATTAGATTTTTTTCTTCTACTCTTTGATTGGTGATGAATGAAAATGTAAATGCCTTAACATTTGAGGATTTAGTCTTTGTTTTGTTGCAAGAAGATCAATCCAAGCAGAATACGTCTATTATGCATGTTGTACATCAAGATTTCTTAGCTAGTGAGAAGCGCAAGGGTAAATGGAGCTCATACTAGTAAGCAAAAAATATGTTGATGTTGCACAATCAAAGAAGGAAGAAAATGATGACAAGAAAACAGAAAAGCGAAAAATAGTTTTGCAAATACTAATAAAGGAAATCATCATGTCATAAAGAGTTCTCCAAAATTGATTGCAAAAGAGAAAACGAAGAAAGAGGTTGGCACGGTTGTTGTTGTAGAGGTGTCTAGACCAAAAATAGAGTCTACTAATCTTGTGTAGAATGAGGAACGGGCATTTACCACTATATTTACTAATGATCCATCTTCTCATGAGGAGTGTATATCTAGTATACATAGATGTTTGGTACTTTGATAGTGGGGCAAACAAATATATTACCTTGTAGCATAGTTTCTTTAGTTCACTTGAGCCTACCCGTATAGACAATACTATCACATGTGCAAACAACTCCTCATATCATGTAATAGGAGTTCGTAAGATCATTTTGACTGTTGCTGATGGTAGTTCTTTCACATTGTTAGATGCATTCTATGTGTCAGGGATCAAGAAAAATCTGTTATCAGTTGCAACATTAGAAAAGATTGGATTAGTTCTCAAATTTGTTGATGACATGTGTACAATTCATGACCTTTCAGGTTATCTCATTACTACTTCTGGCATTTTGTTTTATGGGGTTTATAAGCTCATAGACTATGCAATATATGCATTCGAGGAAAAAATGAACCCTCCTTGGGCCTTTTAGCTCAAGGAGTGATTAGTCATTCACCAATGAGAATGAAGTTGTGCCCATAGTCTAGTCCACTAATCCCCTAGGCTAGGCATAGGGTTCTCTTGTTTTCTTGTGATCAAATATGGTATTGAGGAATAAAAACCACTAGATCATGTTGAAACGTGGTTTGTGAGTATGCCAATTTAAATCGTAGCCATTGGATTGATTTAAATATCGAAAGGCCATCATTAACTCACAAATAAAATAGTCGTGTGTGATCCCAACTGTTGGATGTAAGGAAAAGTCCAAGACTGAAAGAGTTGTTTGTCGTCGGTTGCCAGGTAGAGTAAACCCATGATGCACTAAACTCTACGTCTTTTTCCATTTGTGATAGACACTCTAGAACAAATCCTAACCGTCAGTGATGAAGATCCAACACTTATAATACTTTGTGAATCCCATCCGACTGAGACATGTATTAAAAAATATCATTTTAATGAAAAACACCACCATTGGTTTTTGGTGTCTCGTTAATCATCAAAATTATGGCCTTAATCATAAATCCTTACAAGCCCAAACGGGGCTCCCTTTTTCCACTAACGGTGAATGATTCAATGTGTGTTATTCGTGATTGTCAAGATATCTTAGATGCAAAGCTTTGACATGCATGCTTGGAGTCCATGATCCAGGAGTCCATGTATCACACAAAGTCAGTGCTCCATATACGAAATGAAACTCAAGAAGCAATGCATAAAAGGAGATATATGATTTTCAACAAGCACCACATTCTTGGTATGAAAAGATACATGCCTACTTGATTGCATATGGGTTTGAGAACAATGCATCTAAGAGAACATTATATGGTAATCATGTAGATGATGTACTTTTTATCATTGTTGTGTATATTGATCAAATGCTGCTCAGTGATCCTAAGGAAAAGGACAAGCAATAACATCATGTGCTACGAGTCTTCTTCCAAACTTTACATTAAAATGGATGCATTGAATCTAAACTGTGTTTTATTTCTCAAGTAATCAAAGAAATATGAAAAGACAAAAGAGTCTTCCCCTTTTGATCGGGGTTTCACATCTTTGTGCAAAATAGAGCAAAATCTATCGACATTTACTTTGAGGTAATACCGAAACCCCTTTCAAAATGAAAGAAGAAAGATGGTATTTTCGTACATGTGAAGTTTGATTAATCAAGATAGTTCTTATGAAGGAACCATATATATAAATGAACCATATACCACTCCCATTATCAAACCATCTCATTTTCAATTCGAAATTGAATAATTCATTCAAATGCTTTCTAGTACTTCTAGTGATCGATCACCTCATTGGAATGTTTTTGTTCATATGACTATCATCCTTTGGTCACACGTTGAGTCAACCTTTGATTGCATAATCATCCATCCATTGATCATGTACATTTTGGTTTATTCATCTACTTGGTAATTAATTAATATCTTGGAGGTTATCTAGCATATCTACTTATAACCTCTCATTGTAAGTAGATAAAAGGCCTACTTTTTTCAATTTGACGAAATAAAGGTGTATTTAAGTGCCATCATAGTACGACATGAACATGTACCGAGTGATGGTAACAACTCTTCCCTCTATAGGTGTAGTTTCATTCATGATAATGGTACTTGTCCTCTTGAGGCATCCACAAGAAATCAGCCTTTGTAGATTCTATGTAATTGCTCAATACATTCGGGTCAAATCCTTCTTGGCGCATTCATCTAGGTTTCCAAAAAGCTATAATAAATGAATGAAAACGCTTTAAAACTTCTTCAACATGATGGAGGAGTCCATGTAGCCGAGAAAGTCAATGCTCCATATACAAAATGGAAAAACTAGAGAAGCGAGCCATAAAAGGACATATGCGTTTTTCAGCAAGCACCATGTTCTTGGTATGAAAAGATACATGCCTACTTGATTGCATATGAGTTTGAGAACAATGCATCTGAGAGTAGGTTATATGGTAATCATGTAGATGATGTACTTTTTATCATTGTTCTATATATTGATGAAATGCTGCTCAGTCGTCCTAAGGAGAAGCACATTGCTGAATTTGAGGTTGATTTGCATGCCTCTTTTGAGATGTTATATATGGGGCATTTGCATCATTATTTAGGCATTCAATTTATTCAAATTGATGGGGGAATAGTTTGTGGCAAACAAAATATATTGAAACATTATTGCAATGTTTTGGCGTTCAATATTGCAAACCCATTGTCAAATTTAGTAGAGTTAGACACGACAAAGGTACTAATGGTAGAAATACCAAGCCTAGAGGCATTAACGCGACTTATATCAAATCTTGATAAGTTGCCTCCAACATAAGAACACCATATTGCATCAGAATTCTTGGATTTCATCATAAAGCATGCATGCACATGGCTACATTATGAGGTCATGCACAAGGAAAATTGATGGGAAAATAGTCTTTAATTACTGAAAATAGAGAGAAACTCATTTCTCAAGCTCAACTCCTCCTAAGGATCATTGAAATAGAGCTTGATGATCAAGATTAAAAATGAAAAGTGTGAACCAGACCATAGGTTACTTACAATTATACACATAAGAACAAGATACACTTGTCTCCTAAAGACATGCTTACACAAGGTTATTTCAAGCTAACAATAAGAGTCCAAGGTAGGCGAGGAAAATTCCAGGTGGAAATTTAGGCTTCTCCTACAGTGGAGAATCATCCATCCATTGATCATGTACATTTTGGTTTATTCATCTACTTGGTAATTAATTAATCACTTGGAGTTTATCTAGCATATCTACTTACAAGCTCTGAGCACATAAAAGGTCTACTTTTTTTAATTTGATGAAATAAAGGTGTATTTGAGTGCCATCATACTAGTACATGAACATGTACCAAGTGATGGTAACAACTCTTCCTCGTATAGCCATGGTTTCATTTATGATAATGGTACTTGTCCTCTTGAAGCCTCCACAAGAAATCAGCCTTTGTAGATTCTATGTAATTCCTCTTATGTTGTGGCTAGTATGTTGTTCATCTTCCTTATGAGAGATCAATAACTATGGATTATGTTATGTTTGGGGAATTCGCATCATTATTTTGGCAAATAGTTTGTGTCAAACAAAATATATTGAAACATTATTGCAATGTTTTGGCCTTGAAGATTGCAAACCTATTATCAAAATTACTACAGTTAGAAACAACAAAGGTTCACTGAAAGAGGACCTTGGAGTCTTATTGTAAGTCTAAAGGACCCTTGTGTAAGTATGTCTTTAGGAGCCAAGTATATCTTGTTATCTGGTGTATAGTTATAAGTAACTTATGGTCTCATTCACATTCTTTATGTTGAATTTTGATCATTAGGCTCTATTTCAATTATCCTTATGAGGATTTGAGTTTGAGAAATGCGTTTCTCTCTATTTGCAATTACTAAACACTAGAAAAAAAACATAACATTTCCTAATTCAAAATGATGGATGGACTCAAGATGCAATGTATGATATTTTTCATCACTTGTCTTTGTGCATGACCTTATAATGTAGCCCTATACATGCATGCTTTATAGTGACTTCCAAGAATTTTGATGCAATATGGTTTTCTTATGTTGGAGGCAACTTATCAAGATTTGATATAAGTTGCTTTAATGCCTCTAGGCTTGGTATTGCTACCATTAGTACCTTTCTTGTTTCTAACTCTAGTAATTTTGACAATAGGTTTGCAATCTTCAAGGCCAAAAGATTGCAATAATGTTTCAATATATTCTGTTTGACACAAACTATTCCCCCATCAATTTGAATAAATTGAATGCCCAAATAATGATGCAAATGCCCCAAATGTAACATCTCAAAAGAGGCATGTAAATCAGCCTCAAATTCAGCAATGTGCTTTTCCTTAAGATCATTGAGCAGCATTTGTTCAACATACACAACAATGATAAAAAGTACATCATCTACATGATTACCATATAATGTTCTCTTAGATGCATTGTTCTCAAACCCATATGCGATCAAGTAGGCATGTATCTTTTCATACCAAGAATGTGGTGCTTGCTGAAAATCATATATCTCCTTTTATGCATCGCTTCTCGAGTTTCATTTCGTATATGGAGCACTGACTTTGTGTGATACATGGAATCTTGGATCATGGACTCCAAGCATGCATGTCAAAGCTTTGCATCTAAGATATCTTGACAATCTCGAATAACACACATTGAATCATTCACCATTAGGGGAAAAAGGGAGCCCCGTTTGGGCTTGTAAGGATTTATGATTAAGGCCATAATTTCGGTGATTACGGAGACACCAAAAACCAATAGTGGTATTTTTCATTAAAATGATATTTCTTAATACATGTCTCAGTCGCATGGGATTCACAAAGTATTATAACTGTTGGATCTTCATCACTGACGGTTAGGATTTGTTCTAAAGTGTCTATCACAAATGGACAAAGATGTCTAGTTTAGTGCATCATGGGTGAACTCTACCTGGCAACAAACGACAAACAACTCGTGCAGTCTTGGACTTTTCCTAGCAGAAAATGACAAAACGCCCTTTTTCTTTCGTCTCGAGAGACTTTGTAGATTTTTCGATGTGCACTTGATCCAAAGTAATATAATGGGATGGATTCATAGCCATTAGATGATGTTAGAAGCCAACGGTTAGGATGAATGTGAAACACCTATGTCATATAGCGACAAAAAGAAATCATGCATCCGTGTTGGAGGAATATCGCAATCGTTAGATGCTTCAGATATCTGATGGCTCCAAATGAAACTGCACAAAATTCTCTAAACAAAATGTGAAGCATCGGATTGTGAGGTCTATCCAACGGCACACATTTGATGTCATAATTGTCTTTGTGAGTTTAACCAAAACCATTAGATGTGCCTTACATCCAACAGTTGAGATCACATACGACTATTTTATTTGTGAGTTAATGATAGCCTTTCGATATTTAAATCAATCCAATGGCTACAATTCAAATTGGCATACTCACAAACCACGTTTCAACATGATCTAGTGGTTTTTATTCCTTAATACCATCTTTGATCACAAGAAAACAAGAGAACCCTATGCCTAGCCTAGGGGTTTAGTGGACTGGCTATGGCCACAACTTCATTCTCATTGGTGGATGACTAATCACTCCTTGAGCTAAAAGGCCCAAGGAGGCTTCATTTTTTCCTTGAATGCATATATTGCATAGTCTATGAGCTTATACACCCCATAAAACAAAATGCCAGAAGTAGTAATGAGATAACCATTTGAAAGGTCATGAATTGTACACATTTCATCAACAAATTTGACAACTAATCCAATCTTCTCTAATGTTGGAACTGATACCACATTTTTCTTCATCCCTGACACATAGAATGCATCTAACAATGTGAGAGAACTACCATCAGCAACAGTCAAAATGATCTTACAAACTCCTATTACATGATATGAGGAGTTGTTTGCACATGTGATAATATTTTCTATAGGGTTAGGCTCAAGTGAACTAAAGAAACTATGCTACGAGGTAATATATTTGGTTGCCCCATTATCAAAGTATCAAACATCTATGTATACTAGACATACACTCCTCATGAGAAGATTGTTCATAACTAAATATAGTGGTAAATGCCCGTTCCTCATTTAATCCTCTTGCAACAAAACAAAGACTAAATCCTCAAATGTTAAGGCATTTACATTTGCTTTCATCACCAATCAAAGAGTAGAAGAAAAAATCTAATATGAATCTCAAAGTCCAATAAGAACATTTTGCACAAGACAAAGATCTAGTAAAACGTTATCAATAGAAATCAATTGTTCCTTCAAATCTTTGATCTTTGTCAAAAAATTATCCATAGAATCTCATTCATTCATATACTCACTCTCCAACTATTTTTGGAGGTAGGGAAACACGAGCCTCATTTCTTACCTTGTACGAAGTGGTGTATGTCTCCCAAGCATCTTTGCTATTCTTCAAGAGAAAATATGAGGGATAATGGCACATCTAATAGACAAGGCTATCAATGCATTTGCCTGAGTATCTTTACCATCCCAATGAAGTTTCTCTACTATAGTTGCAGCAAGAACCGCATCACAAATAGGAACCTAAAGATTGTCATCTTCAACACCTTACGAATCACCTTCGATAACTATATTCATAAGTGTAGTAGGATGTTTTTCGATATCCTACACAATATTCCACAGTCTTTTTGCCAACAATAATAACACATCATATATGCACATAACAGGTAATTGGTACCATCCAACTTATCCTCAACAACCAACATATGGAATACATCATTGCTTTTAGCCATGGCCACTACCTAAATACCTTGATGTAGAGAAATGAATGTATCTTGAAACATTGACCAAAACTAGCTTGTCAAGCTCTACTAAACTTGGAGGTGGTTGCATTGTGATATTGCATTCAAAGGCTGAACAAGATTAGGGTAGAGGATATCCCTAAAACTAATTTTAGAACTAGATATGGTAACTATGAGTTTTGGTAATGCTCTTTGGCCTCACCATGCTCCAACTACTTTCATGATAGTCTTTTGGCCACATCTAGTGTGGTTTGTTGTAGACTTTTTGGATAATATTTTGGCTTATTTTAGATCACAAGAACAATATCTCGAGTAGTTGAGAAAAGTATTCCAAGTATTATACTCTCCCAAGATGGAATCTAGATGAGTCCCAAGAACTTGGAAGAACTTCATATCTTCCTATATTTGTCAAGTATTTATAAAAAATTCATCAAGAACTACCACAAGAGTGTCACCTTGATGACATAACAACTTAAAGGGAAAGGAAATAGAAGCAAACTATGGAAACGTTCATTGTAACTATAATTCTATAGGAAAGGTTCTCATTTAGGATGGTCGTTGAGTGGTTTTTGGAGCACAAGGCTACAATCCACTTAGAGGAATTACTCTGTCTATGAGAAGGAATTGTATGCAATTGTCCATCCTTTGATGAATTGGTGTCATTACTTAGATGTTGCAAATGTTACGATAGTATTACATCAACAGAGAATTAAGCGGCTCTCTAATCAAGTCAACCTTAAAAATCATGATGGGCACAAAACCTTCAAGAGTTTGACTATGAGTGTATGTATAGAAAGAAAAGTTAACGTGGTGGATGATTCCCATAGTTGCATACATTGCTCAATGAAATAAGTTTTACTTAAATCCCTAGTTGGATAATTCAGTCAAATAACAGGAAAATGTAGGCTTGATTTTACATATTCCGAGATATGCAAATCCATAGGGAAAGGGGATTCTAACACACTAGTTTCCAAAGAGGATGGTGTATCAACAAGTACTCAAAAAGGAAATAGAAGGACTATAGTGTCCATGATGGATATCTCTTGTACAAAGGCCCTAGAGATTTAGAGTCAAGACAGCATAGATTTCATGAGTGTCATGGCACACCTAGTGTGGGACAACCAAGAGTTAACCAGACTTATAATCCTATTAAGAGGCACTTTTATTGGTCAGGGTGTTATAATAACATCCTAGAGTATGTGCTTAAGTGCACAAAATGCCAAGTCAATTATTCCTATCTTATATTCCCAATGGAAACTGGGAGAGTATCCCCATGCATTTTATAGTAGGATTACTTGAGACACAGAGATGGCACATGACTTGGTCTCGGTAATTGTGGACATGTAACAAAGATGGCTACGTTTATTTCAACACATAGTACAATGAAGACACCTGAGTTGGATGTGTTGCTTGTTGAGAATCTATATTGGTTGTATGGTCTTCATTTAATCATTGTTTTAGATTGGGAAGGAGCTTTACTAGCCACTTTTGGAGAGTGATCTTCAAAAGGTTGGATAGTTGAAACTAGCATGCGCATGGATTAGCATTCACATATGGATGGGCAAATAGAGAGGGTTAATCAAATCCTAGAAGACATGCTTTGAGCATATGTAGGTGAATAACAAGCTGACTGGGAAGATTACTTACCTATACTAGAGTTTTTATATGTAAGTGCGAAGAACTCCTCCACTCGGCATAGTATGTTTATGCCTATGTATAGGTTTCAACCAAGAGCTCTTTATGTAGCAGGATTGTAACATGAGGAACTCCAAGGTACAAGGGAATTCTTGGAAGAGATGAATGATATGATTAGGCATGGTAAAGACATAATTAGGAGAGCTTGAGAAAGGGCTAGAGCCTATGTAACCCTCAAAAGAGAGAAGTCAACTTTGAGGTAGGAGAGTAAGTCTATCTTAGGGTTCCCTCTAGATCTAAAACCATGAAGAAATTATCTTTTCCAACACTATCTCCTAGGTATTGTGAACCATTCAAAATACTAAAGAGAGTAATAAAGATATCTTAGTAGCTCTAACTTCCATGGGCTAACCATATCCAGCTAGTATTTCATGTGAGCTAGCCTAAGAAAAGGTTGGGTGAATATGCCAGCCTTATTCCAATAGTGAGGTAGTAGAGCATATTTGTGTTCAATCTATTCCTCATGCTCATGAAAGGATACTACACATGCAAGAGATATTGATGAGGAATCACTTATATAAAGAGTTTCTAGTAAAGCTAAAAGATATTTTAGAGAATAGTGCTACTTGATTTTATATAGCTTTACAAGGTGTTTCTCTTTAATTTTTTGAAATACAATGATTTTTTTGCATCAAAGTATTTAATCATTGGCCATGAATCAAAGAAATGTATTCTATATGTTTCTTGTTGAGGATAATTTGGATGGTACTAATTACCCATTATAGGCATACATTATTGCCAAGTATTGGTAGCAAAAGGGTTATGGAATAATGGGTATTGAAAAATTGTCCTAATACCCTACAAATATAGTGATTGACGGTGATACAAATGGTGTTGAAAATGGTGACCTTCAATTTCTTGGTTGTATTGCAGCTCCTATTGCACCTACTGTAACATAATCTTGGTAGGAGATGGTTGAACCACACCCTAAGAGAGAGGATTAGGAAGTAATCCTCAACCATGGCTTTTGGGGCAAGTGGTTAGCCCATCACATTCCTAACCAAGAGGTTGTGAGTTCAATTCCTTACATTGGTATCAGAGCCTAGGAAGTAGGCTTGGGCAAAGTGGAATGACTAATCCCAAGACGCCAGGTAGTGTGGTTGAGTCCCTCGCCTCTTGAGGCGGGGGCGAGGGTTCGACCCCCCTGCGCTGCGGGATACCTGTAACTGCCTTCGGGCGTGTAATCCGCCTTCGGGCGCGAAATCCGGCCTTCGGGCGCGAAATCCGGCCTTCGGGCGTCGATGTATGGGCCTTCGGGCCGTCCACCCTGTCTGCCCCTGTTCTTGTGGGATAAGGGGGGTCCCATGGGTACTATGCCCTTCATTGTACAGTTGTTTCTCTTTCAAATTAAAGTCAGGGGGAGTAGGCCTCGGCCGAACCTCCATTTAAAAAAAAAAAAAAGTGGAATGACTCAATGGCCTCTAAAAAAGGCGCTTGGGCATCCTCCATGTGAAAGGGTAGGAATTGTGGAAGGCGCGCGTCGATTTCAATGATGGACCTTACAATGATTGGGGTGTATCTCCCAATCCGTAGGTCGGATTGAGGCGTGTAATATACCGTTAGAAAGCTCTCGGAACGAACTTTCCAATGAGCTAGCTTGCAATGTGTGAATTCCTTGGGAATCCTTGGATGGAACTTGATTGAGTACATCCTACCAGTCCCATAGCTGGTCAGGGTACATCCTGCCAGTCCCATAGCTGGTCAGGGTACATTCCCTAGGAATTCAAGGGGGGAAGAATGTAACATAATCCTGGTAGGAGATGGTTGAACCACACCCTAAGAGAGAGGATTAGGAAGTAATCCTCAACCATGGCTTTTGGGGCAAGTGGTTAGCCCATCACATTCCTAACCAAGAGGTTGTGAGTTCAATTCCTTACACCTACTATAAAGCAAACTTAACCCCTAACAACAGTTGTCTCCAATGCTTAAGTGCATGTACAAGAAGAAGCATTTTTAGATCATGAGTAGGATAACTAAGTTCATGTTTTCTTAATTTTCTAGATTCATATGCAACCATCCTACCATCCTTGTAAAGAACACATCCTATTTGACTACCACTTGCATGACATGCAAGAACAAAAGGCTTTCCTGTTTGTGGTATTTTGGAAACTTAATTTTCAATGACGTTCTATTGTTGTTTTTGACAGGCATCACTCCACAAAAATCTTCCATTATTTTTAGTCAAGTGTGTCAAGGGATTACCTATGTTAGAAAAATCCTTAATATGTGCTCTTTCATATTGTTCCCATCCTAAAAAACTTCTGACATCCCTTAGAGTTTAAGGAGCTGGCCAGTAAACTATTATTTTCACTTTATCCTCATCTATATGAATTACCTGTATAGTTATGAAGGTTGCTAGATACACAAGTTTATCCTTATCAAAGAAATACTTACTCTTCTTTTCATACATTTTGTGTTCTCCAAGATCTTACAAAGTCTTCTTGAGATGTACAACATGCTGAGGAGTATCTTTAGAGTATACAAATATATCATGAACAAATATTTAAAAAAAATTCTCTAGATAATCATGAAAAAAATTGTTCATCAGGCACATAAATTTGGCAGGAGAGTTCGTTAATCCAAAAGGCAAAAATGCAAACTAAGAGTGGCCATAATGTGTTTGAAAAACTTTGTTGGGTATATCTTCTATTTTGATCCTAATTTGGTGAAATCTCCATCTAAAGTCAATCCACTTAATGGACCTAATAAGTCATCCATGTGAGGGAGTGGCTAGTTATTTTTAATTATTCTCTTATTTAACCCTCTATAGACAATAAATAGTCTATAAGAGTCATCTTTCCTCTTTGGAAATAAAATAAGTGCAACTGAAGGTGAAATACTTTGTCTTATCAAGTCGTTCTTCAAAAGATCATAATTGAATCTTAAGCTCCTTTCACTCATCTATGTTTAATATACTAGGTGCTCTAGAATATAGCTCACTACTTGTATATGGGTCAATGGGATCCTCAATCTCCTTAATGGAGGTATACCAAGAAATTCTTCTAGAAACACATGTTCAAAATATTTTAAAATATTTTTTACATAATTCGGCTTATTCAATCCATCATTGTGAACTATGAAACGGTATGCTGTTTTCAAGTCTTTAATTACTGAAAATAGAGAGAAACTCATATCTCAAGCTCAACTCCTCCTAAGGATCATTGAAATAGAGCTTGATGATCAAGATTAAAAATGAAAAGTGTGAACCAAACCATAGGTTACTTACAATTATACACATAAGAACAAGATACACTTGTCTCCTAAAGAGATGCTTACACAAGGTTACTTCAAGCTAACAATAAGAGTCCAAGGTAGGCGAGGAAAATTCCAGGTGGAAATTTAGGATTCTCCTACAGTGGAGAATCATCCATCCATTAATCATGTACATTTTGGTTTATTCATCTACTTGGTAATTAATGAATCACTTGGAGTTTATCTAGCATATCTACTTACAAGCTGTAGTTCAATGATGAGTAGCACCTCCTTTAATGTCAATCCGGGAAGACGAGAGGATGGTATGAAGACCTCGAGCAAGTGGCGGCACAAGTGCGTGAGTGAGAAGCACACAAGCATGCATACACATACACACACACGCGCACACACGGCAAGACAAAGAGAGAGAATCAATGGAGTGCTTTAGATTACTTTCACAAGCTCTTACAAGTTCGTTTCAATTACAATCTAACCCAAAAATGAGCTCTCTAGCTCTTTTTATAGTTTTTGACTAGCTTTTGGCCCTGTCCAGACCTAGTGTCCGGCCTAGTTAAAAATTAGGTTCCAGGGCTTATTTGGGGGTTCAAACGAGATCTAAAAATTATGAGAATTGGTACGCGACTACTTCTAAGGCTCCTCAAGCTCAAGGACTCCTTGGCTTGCACAAAATGGAGCTACAAAAATGTGAAATGAGATTTACAAGGATTATTAGCGATAAAAATCACTGTTGTTGTAGGGATTTCTTCTAGTGATCTGCCATACATATCTTCAAGCTCCCTACTTGCTCTTCTTCCCTGCATGTCCATCTCTCTGATTTGCATTAATGTCTTGAAAAAATATTGGCCTACTTGCCAGATCTTCTTTGACTGCCCTGTTTGCTTGTGCTGTCCCTTCGCTCGCTTGTGCTGTCCCTTCGCTCTGACTCCCTTCTTTGACTTTCACGTCTTGTAGTTCCTGATGTACCAAGGCTACTGCCAACACCCCCCCCACTCTCGCGTCTGTCGCCCCTGACAGACCCTTGTCTAGCTGCTTTTTGTACGTAGTATTGTACAACATCGGCGGCGAGGTGGTGTTCTTCTAACCTGAGTCCCCTTGCTAGATCTGTCAGCAATGCATCCCAATTGACTGGCCCTGGGACATCGGGATGTGGAATCCGTAACTGCTCTGAGTGAATGGTTCGCTCCACAGCAAATAAATGGAGGAGATGTGAGGGTCTGGGTACAAATATTTCTGAGTGATATTCCCAGAACCCTGTTATGAACATCTCCTCGAATGTTTGTTTAAAGCAGGCTGGGAGGTATTTTATTCTGGCGTGCCAAGCGTATATCACCTCTATGGAAGGAGTGGTGCTCATGTCATAAACTAAATCTTGGTTTCCTGTAAGGAATCCGACGCCTGAGAAGTGTGGGTCCTTGATATTCTTGAATGTCCTGAATGTAATAAGCATTAACTCAAAAATTTTCATGCACATCTGGGCCATTACATCAGGGGTATTCTTTAATCGGATGCTCCAGTGCCGTATAGTGGAAATCATGTAATTGACGGTGGGAGGCCCTTGAGGGGGTGCTAGGTAGACATAGTTTAACCATTTGGCGCATCCCTTGATATTCTTGACTGCAATGGTGAACTCTGGCCATGTGCGTCTGCGGAGTACAGGGACGTAGCAAGGGTTATATTTAATAAAAAGAGGCATATTCGTCCAGGTGCGAACCATCTCCGGATAGGTTTCGAGGAGTCGGATCCTCCAAGTGGGTTGATGAATGGATCCTTTTTTAGCGCTCTCTGGGATGTCATCTGGCCCAAATTGTGTAGCAAACGTTGGAGGTTTGCCACATCTATGTTGGATTTCTGCATTGTAGTCCGCCAGAAGTATACAATATGGCACGTATTGATCATCATTGGTTCCGATCCATCTATGGTGGGACATGCTGCGGAAGTATTCTGATTTAATAATAGTGTCCTCTATCTTTGCCATAGATTGGATTTGAACTGCCACTCGATCTTCGTGAGTTGATGCCGTTTTCTCTAGTGTTTGGAGCCACTCAGGTACTTCGATTTCTAGCGTATCCATTCCTTCTGCGGTTTGCTCACCACCTGGCATTGGCATAGGAACGTAAGGTTCCTCATATGTCTCATCTACCTCGATGGGTACCAAATCCTCGGGTTCTGGTTCGACAACTGGAGAGGGTTGCCTTTCATGTGTGAGTAATCTTGCCTGTAATTCGGCCACCTGCTCTTTCAATGCCTTGACTTCCTCTGAAGTCGTGGTCGTTTCTGTGACTTTGGGTGCTGTCTGTTGCTCTTGGAGTTGATTGTGCAGCGCATCCCGTTCCCTTTCCAAGTCATCATGAGCTTCTAATAGATCTGCATAGCTGTCCAAGATGGTCTTCATTGTCTCTGAGGGCACAGCTTTAAACTGCTCTGGATCAATTTCGTGTGGAGAGCCTTCCATTGCAGCTTCTAGATTTGCTTCATTTTGCTGCTGCAATCTCTTGTTTTCCTCAAGGGCGGCCGCCATGTGTTTTCTGAGAAGTGCCAGGTTACGCCGGACTTTGAGATTATCTGCTTGGTATACCTCGAGCAAAGCTTCTAGTTGTTTGGCACCTGATTCTGTTGATGGTTGGGGTGCCGCCAATAATGTTTGGTGAGCTTGCTCAAGCGTCGTGTAACGTTGATTCAGTTCTGCATTTTCTGTGTGTAGAATGTGAAACTGTCTTTGTAAGTTTTGATGGTGCGTTTCCAGTTGCTTATATCGGTTGTCCAAAGCTTTGTACTCATGCTGGAGCTGGTATACACATTGGTTTAATGCAAAAAATATGTTATTTACGTTAAATAATGCTGGGAAAGGTGAAGATGCAGGGGGAATGGGGGCGGGAATGGGAGAGGTGGATGCTGCGGATGTAAGTGGAGATGTGGGTGGAGGGGGTATGGGTGATGAAGGGGGCATGGGGGGAGGGAGCGGTGCTGTGGCAGGTGATGTTTCCATCGTGTCAACTGTTTGAGTGACTGTGTAGATGGGAATCGTTGGTGGAGTGGATGTGACATCGGTGAACAGGGTGGTGAAGGTGGGCATGGTGACTCCCCCGAATTGGATTCCCGGGGAGAGTGGGATGCCCATGACAACGGTAGTGGTAGTGGATGTGGTAGTGTCAGTGTCCTGTGGTGGAGTGAATTGTGTAGTGTGAGGTGGGGATGGGGGTGACAACGGTGCTTCCTGATATTCTTCTGCTTGCGCTGCCTCGCCTGGTGCTGATGTATTTATGTGAATTTGCTTCCCGGACCTCCTGGGACGAACGGGAACTCTTTTTTCAAACCTGTGGATGTAGGCCATCGCCTCATGAATGGCTTCGTCCAGTCCTACAGCATCAGCATGAAGGTTCATGGACTCAATGAACAACTCGTCCACACCTTCCTCCGCTAGCAAGTCGTTCATGAGTCTTTTGCCCTGTTCTAGAGACATCTTATGCTGTTCCTGAACCAGTCGCATGGTTCGATATAGTCTCTTGATTTGTGCAGAATATGCTGGGGCACTTGCTAACTCAGAGAGTTCGTCATATTCTTGATGTTGTTCTTCGTCGGCTTCTTCTTCGTCTCCTCCTGCCTCTTGGTCATCTACATCGACTTCTACAGTTTGTGGTTGGGTGGGGGCCGATGTTGTTTGGGGTCGCGGTTCCTGAGCTCGCGCTGCTTCGGCTTCGAGGTTAGAGTCATAGATTAATCTGGCAATCTCTTCATCCGTGAGGTCCTCAAGAGTAAATCCCTGCGGAAATTCCAAATCGGATGGAATGGGTGGAAACACCAGATTAGGCCCCTCCGTGCTTGGGCGTGGTAACCGGATTGTGAATGGCCTAACTCGTCTTGTCTGGGGAGGGGTGATTTCTGGTGTAGCGGTAGCTCCCCTTGGTTGGGCACAGGGTAGTTGGACTCCCCCCCTCATCTTCTTTGATGGGGGACCTGCTGCTGATAGTCTTCTTTGGAATTCTTGGACTCGGGACCATACGAGTGCCCGCTGAACAGGCACGTCATAAGCCAGGCATCTATAGATTATTCTGGTCAGAGCACAACACCCGTGGAGCACATTCTTCTGTTTCTTGTTCCACCTTTGATGTGCTAGGTGGATCTGGTCTATGATCCAGTGTGGCACATTGATGGGTAGGCTTTCGGTTTCTGCTAGATATAAACTGAACCATATTTTTTTCGGGGGCATTGTGAATCGTTCTTGGGCGGGAAACGCAAAATGTTGCATGATGGTGCGCAGGTGAAGCGCAATGGTAGGTGTCATGGCTACCATATCCTTCAACTTATTCAGATCCTTATGCTTCATTCGACCTGGGACCATGGTTTCCTTTTCTGTGGGGATGTGCATGCCATACATAGCCAACGCTTCTCTTACCAGATTGAGGGTCAACTTGAATCTTTTGAGCTCATTACCCGGCAGCAGTGATGGCAACACAAAGGTGCTGTCGCCGCCCTTGACTCTGCTTGGCGTGATTGTACTGATCAGATATGAACATCGTAAAAAATCCGGCTTTGGTATGTGGGTCCTGAAATAACTTTCCACACCTGCTTTGACCCAAACTGATCTCATGACTTCAGCATTTTGGTAGCTTTCAAATTCCCGTGTGAAAAAGTGGTATCGACCCCATTTGCCATTGAACTCCAATTCTGCTTCCCAGAAGTAGGTTCCATCGCCCAGTGGTCCAGCAACATCACTGAACCAATGCGCATGCTTACCTACTTGAGAAGTGTGTCCTTGAGGAGGATCCTGGATGGGGAGCACATGCACTTCTTGAAGCTCTTGCGGTCTTGCAGTGAGACGTGGCTCAAGGAGAAGTGTTTCTATGTCCACGATTTGGGGACCAGATCCGACTTGAGAGCTGGTACCTGCTTCTGCCATGGCCCTGTTTGCGGATTGGTTCTGTGAGAATATAGAACCAAGTGTTAACATTGTAATGGACAAAATAAATCCGTTGTTGTCCCCGTTGCAACATTAACCTAAGGTAGAGGGTGAGTTAGTGGTTAGTAAGTGTATGAAGACAGTGTGTGTAGTTAGTGATAGCGTTGTCCTAGGAAACTATTGCAGTTAGTAAGTGGGTTATGAATTTACAAATTGGGGTCGGGGGGTTTATTACAGGCCCTAGGCTGCCAAGTGCAGTGAATGGGCTTTGCTTTCGGTTTCGGAGAGTCTCTACGGAGCCTTCTCGGTGTCGTGGTTTGCAGATGAGGCCTTTCTGGGACCCATTTACAATTGATTACATGTACGCTCTTGGGTTTTGGTGTGTACATGAGTGTCGAGAACGAGTGAAATCTGGCAGTATGCGTCGCTGCGTTATGCTGTTTAAGTTGTGGCCTCAGCGTAGCTACTTGTGCCATCAAGCAAGCCTTAGGCACCCAAATTTGTCTTGATTGTGGGCTTGCCTTCATCGACTTCTTGGGCACCCAAATCGATTTTACTTTAGCAGAAGAATTTCTGAAAGACTTCTTATTAGCGTTGCGTTGTTGGTCACTAATAAGAGGCTTTGCCCCTGTAGTTGACGGTGGTACAACTGGTCGTTCGCCTTTCCGCACCCATACCTGATCTATTTGCTGGGCTGTTCTGCTGCGCAGGTACTTTTGATCTCTGACATAGGTAGTACCCTGCTTCTTCTGCCTTTGATCCACCTTGGGTTGCTGCCTCTTTCTAGCCTTTGGAAAAGAAGGGAGTTCCTTTGCATTCCTGACTCCTTTTTTGCGAATATCATTCCTCTGCAACACATAGTTTTGGACAAGAACAGCATGGTCATCTTCATGTGTACCCCTGGAAGGACCAGGAGTCTGTGCCTTTCCTAGTTCCTTGAGTGCTTGATTGTCTAATTCTACTGTAACTCGACTATGATTGACCCAAACCTGGAGAAGTCCACTTCTTAGGTTTAGATTGACTGCTTGGTCATAAATCCAATCTTGACCCAGGACAAGAGGCTCAGTGAGATCCTCATCCTGACACACTAGTACTTTAACTGTCATTGCTTCATCGTGAATGTAGAGGGGAAGTTCCACCTCGCCCATGCAAGGGGTTTCCACGCCTCCCAATCCTATAAGATATGCCTCCACAGGATTGACAGTTAACTGTAACTCTTGACAGTAAGACATTCTAACAGCACTAGTGGCTGCACCTGAGTCAATCAAGGCTCTTACAGTCCTTGCACTCTTTCCTTGTCCTATATCTAAGGTTACAAAAGGACGTCTATCAATTATCCTATGCGAGCTTGTTCCTGCGACTTCACACATTGCCACATGATATCCTTGATCTGCATAGTCATTTGTCCTAGGCTGCTCTCTACCTTGCCTACGTAATTTCATTCTTCTAATGCGTTCTAAAGCTTCTGCTTGAGCTTCTTCTCGCACTCGCTTTTCTTCCTCTTTGCGTTTCTTAGCAGTATTGAGTCGGCTAAGCATTTCTTCTGTGAGGGGTTCCTGGTACAACTTGACTCTGCAACCGCTAATATAATTTGGGAGAACATCACCCTCTAATGTGGCCAATTGTACCGCTCCGCTTGTGGAGATCCTATTGATGATCATAGGTCCGTAGCCTCTCTTCTCTAGCTTCCTCGCGTGTTGTTTGAGTGTATAGACCAAGACTAGATCTCCTGCTTTCAGGCCTTTATCCTTCACATGGGCATCGAAATATGCCTTCTGTCTCTTCTTGGCTGCATATATCCCTGCAGCGGCTCTCAGTCTTGTCTCTCCTAATCGTTCAAGGTCAAAGATCCTAGAGGAGAGCTCATGACCTGTCCATTCGTGCTCTTGTGCTACTCTCAATGTAGGGATCAGGAAGTCCAAGGGTAGCACAGCGTTTTGGCCGAATACCATCTGAAAGGGGGTGGCTTGGAGTACCGTTTTGTAGGCAACTCGGTATGCCCAAACAGCATGGTGTAGCTGTTTGTCCCAATCAGAGCGTTTAGTGTTCACTAGTTTTGTCAGTACATTGCATAAAATCTTATTAGTACTCTCAGCTTGACCATTAGCTTGAGGGTGATAAGGGGCAGACTTCTTGTGTATTACCAAGAATTCTCGGAGTAGATTTTCAATCACTTCATTCAAGAAATGAGTGCCTCTATCACTTACAAGCTCTATGGGTAGTCCATATCTCGTGAATACATTCTTGAACAAGAATTTGGCCGTTGTTTGAGCATCGTTCTTGGTTGTAGCTTTTACCTCTACCCACTTGGTGAGATAATCTGTTGCCACGATGATGTATTCCGCATGAGAACCCTTAGCTGGGGGGTTAATAGGACCTACAAAGTCTATTCCCCACTTAGAGAATGCACGTCCACCCATCATAGGTTTCAGTGGCATCTCATCTTTGCGTATAGGATACTGAGTCCTTTGACAGATATCACACCGTTTCACATAGGTATGTGCATCCATGTGGAGGGTGGGCCACCAGAAGCCCGCAAACAATATTGCCTTGATCACCCGATCTGGTCCAAAGTGTCCTCCTGCTACACCTTGGTGAGCAGTTTCTAAGATCTTAAGATACTCACTTTCATGGACACACAGTCTCAGGTAACCATCTTTACCGCGCTTATATAGATTATCACCTATGAGTGAATAATCCAGGGCTTCTTGTCCTAAACTCCTTTTCCTAGCTAGAGTCATGTCTGGGGGGAATGTGTTTGTCCGCAAGAATGATACTAGAGGTTCACTCCAATCTGGCACAATGGATATTTGATAGAGAGTGGCATGTTCCACAGGTGGTTTAGTGCAACAGATTGGGCATTCTTTGCACAACTTTTGGACATCCGCTTCCATAGTTGGCCAGTGCACTCCGAATCTCTTTAGAGTTTGCAACGTTCGTTGCTTCGAATTGTGTTGCTCTAACGCACCTACATGTGCTAATTGCAACCATTTAGCGTACTCATCCTCTTCTACGCAACAAGCCAAGATCCCTTGATCTGTGTGCTTGTACATGCTGCCTGCCATGATATGGTACTTTTGGGCTTTTACGATCTCTCTATTCCGTGTGTTTACCACTGGATGGTTAGGCCCATATGTCAATACTGGTACCAATGGCTTAGCCCACTGCGGTACAACTTCCAGATTAAACAAGTAAGCATCAGGAAGGTCATCTGATACTCCTTGTGGGGCTTCTCCAGATGTGAGCCTAGAGAGATGATCAGCTCTCAAATGAGTCCTACCTTTTCTTACCACGACCTCAAAGTCATATTCCATTAGCAAGAGAAACCATCTCACTAATCTTCCTGTGTTGCATGGCTTGTTTACAAGATATAACAATGCCTGATGATCAGTAAAAAATTTAAACTTATTTGCAAGCAAATAATGTCTAAACTTTTTAACTGCATATACCATGCCTAATCCTTCTCGTTCAGTAGTGGTATAATTCCGTTCAGCCGCATTCAATTGTCTACTGGCATAGGCGATTGGAAGATCCATATTACCTTCACCAGTAGGTTGTGCCAGCACACATCCAATAGCGTAATTGGATGCATCCACATGAACATGGAATGGCTTATTCCAATCTGGTGTGGTCAAGATTGGTGCTGAACATAATCTTCGTTTAAGTTCTTGGAAGGAATTCTCACATTCATCCGTCCACTCAAAGTTTGTCAAGAGTCCGTACATGGGCTTTGCAATGACAGCATACATGTGTATGAATCGTCGATAATAACCGCAATGCCCCATGAAAGCTTGTACTTCCTTGACATTCTTTGGCCTAGGTAGCTCTGCTATGGCTCGCACTTTCTCTTCGTCAGTAGATATGCCATTCTTTGACACTATGTGTCCTAGAATCTTGCCTTGCCTGACCATAAAAACGCACTTTTCTGGGTTCAGGCAGACTTGGTACTCTCTACATTTGTCAAAGATTTGCCGGAGTTCCGGAATATGGGTTTGTCTAACATTGGAATGAGCACAGAGGTCATCAACATAGACTTCTAAACTCTTCCTCAGGAACTCCTTAAACACATGGCACATCAGCCTCTGGAAGGTAGCTGGTGCATTGGTCAGCCCAAATGGCATTACTCTAAAAGCAAAAATGCCCCATTCTGTGGCAAAGGCTGTCTTATGCTGATCCTCTGGAGCTATGGCTACTTGATTGTAGCCCGAAAATCCATCAAGGAAGCTGTACACTTCCTTGCCTGCCACTCTTTCTAAGAGATGCTCTGTGATGGGAAGCGGATAGTTATCTCGAATTGTGGCGGCATTAACCTTTTTCAAGTTAATGCACACACGCAGTTTGCCATTCTTCTTGGGCACCACTACGATGGGGGATACCCATTCGGTGTGCTCAATTTCGTAGATAAATCCAGCTTCAACCAATCTATCGATCTCTTCCTTGATCTTAGCAGCGTAATTATCGTTATATGTATATGGCTTTTGCTTAGAGGGTTTAGCATCTGAGGTCATGGGAATGGTGTGTGAGCATATATCTGGGTCAACCCCTTTCAAATCCTTGTAACTCCAAGAGAATACATCTCTGTATTCTCTTAGCAAGGCAATCAATTCGTGCTCTTCTTCTTCGGTCAGGTCATGGCCTATATACGTGCATCTCTCCTCTCCTTCTTCTATGGCCACTATTATTTTCTTGGTGGTTTCTTTGTTATCATAGGCCTCTCCCGATTGTGCCTCTCGTTTAGGCATTCTTATCATGACTCTCCTGTCATCTATCTCATACTTCTTAAAATTTTCTGGGACCTCAAACAAAGATTCTTCCTTTTCTGGTAAGGCTTCTCTCTTCTTTCGTTTCTTTCCTTCTTCCTTAGGGGTCACATGTGTTGCTAATCTTACGTCATTTGTCAGCTCTCCATGCCTCTGGGTTTGAAATTCTACCTCATGGAAGTATTCTTCATCTGATGCAAATGGTGGGTCCATAATGATTGACTCTAGATCGGAGTCACTTGCATCCTCAAATGCATCAGGGCTAGGTTCGCATTCTTCTAGAACTGCCTCTCCCATGATTGGCTCTATGGAGAAGACTGAGATATCATAGCCATCCTCATCACAGTGAGGTGTCCATTGTTCTTCATTGATGGCTACGTCCATTGTTGCTAAAATTTCTGCCCAGCCATGGGGTTCAAATTCCTCGTCTGGAAAAACTACAGGTGCATAGGCTGGGTCTTGAATGGGTCTATGAGTTTCGTTCGCACCTACCTCTCTGGCTTTCTCTCTCTTCTCTTCTTCTAATGCTACCTTGCACATCCATAAGTGGGTGTCTTCATGCATCCATGAGGATCCAGACCCTATGGAATGCACAGATTCTGTATCATCTTTGGCTCTATGGATGGGATTCCATTGGATAGGAGGGACATCTCTATGAGAATAATCCTTGAGATTGACTTTGGTTGTAACACCTAAGTGCTGCAGGTACAAAGAATTGGTTCCCCAATCCTGTACCACCTGCAACTGTCGCATGAATGGTCTTCCCAAAATCATCTCATAGGCATGATTTTTATTGAAGTCACAGATAGCAAAACTATGTTCAAACTCGACACCACAAGTGGTGAGAGTTATTCCTTCTAGCAATCCTAGGGGTCTCTCTATGTGGCCATCGGCCATCTGCAATTTCATTCTCGTCGGCCTGAGTGCTGGCTTGCCCCAACGCTTCCATAAGGAGGTGGTGGCAATTGCAACTCCTGCACCTGAGTCCAAAATTGCCTTTGTGGTGTAGTCCTGGTAGGTAATGGGAAGATAGGTGTTCCCTTCTTCACCTTCGCACATATCTCCTATCTTATCCAAGGGAATTTCTGGCACTGTCCTATGGGATCCTACCCGGGAATGAGGTTTTGCAACTTCAGTTACTCGACTGGCTGCATATTTCCGCGCGTTTAGTCTATTCTCAGGCGGTTCTTCCAAAGTGCAATCGCGTTGCATCTTGGTGTTCGTTACTGCCTCCGTGTTCCTTGGTATGACTGAGTCGTCATTCCTTACCATGACTGTGGGTGTTCTCATACATGTGGACTTTGCTTCCCATGGGCCTGTGAAGTGGGGTAGCTCTTGTATGGAATTAGACTCAAAGTCCAATCTCTCGTGAGACTGAGTACTCTCATGTTCCCCGTAAATGGATGGGATGTCTTGTGGGAATTGGTCGTGTGCATCGTCCACAAGTTCAAAAGGAGGGGCGACCTCACTTTCGTTATCCCATTTATCTTCTTGAATCTCTCGTAGGAAGTCTGGTGCAAACCGATTCATAGAAGAAGAAGTGTCTGGCTCCGTAGAATTGGGTACATATGCTACCTGGGAAGGAGGGCTTATTCTATCGTTGGCTCTTTCCTCGTTCTCATAGATAGCTGGAGCACAAGCTTCTTGGGGAGGATTACTTATGCTATTACTTTTCCTCACAGGCTCATACGCTCTCTGGGAAGGAATGTGGGTTACCTGTGGGGGTTCATAAGCTTTCAAGGGAGACTCCTGTGACCTTTGGGGAGGAAGATAGGCTCCTTGAGGAGGCACATGGGCTTCCTGAAGAGGCTGGCTCACCCGTTCTCTTGCCCTTTCCTTTCTTTGAGGGATAGGTTCCTTTTCTGGCTGTGCTATTGGCCTCTCTATTCTTTCGAAGGAGGGGAAGTTGTCCGGTTGAGTGGAATTGGCTGCATAAACTTCCGATGGGGAATAGCTCAGGTTTTTGCTTGCTTTTTCTCTCTCCTGATTTTTTTCTTCCTTGTCAGATCTGGCAATTATCCTCTCTAACTTTTCTAGGAATCCATCCAAGTGTAATTGCGTCTTGGCTGAGCCCGAGTAATTGAAAAGGCGACTGGCTTCAAACATAGTCTGAGCCAATGCGACCATTTTCGCGCATAGTTTGGTTGTTTCTATTTCTAGGTCAGCTCTAGGATAGCACTTGGCATGATCCGTGACGTTTGGCCCTTCTTGGATTCTGGCGTGATATGCTTTAAGCATCATGTCTAAGTCTTCAGGGGTGGGATCAGCTAACACTGATCCGACTCTAGGGGGTGGTGGGATTTGATGAGGCGGTAGGGAAGGTGGTGAGTCGGATGGAGATGGGAGTGGTGGAGACGGGGTGATGTGAGAGGGAGTTTGAGCTGTGAGTTCAGTTATCCTCGCCTTGGTTTCTCTTATGCTTTCCTCAAGCTCACTCATCTTTTTGGCCCATTGTCGTTTCATTCTTTCCCGACTATCTTTCCATGCTCTAGTCCTCTTCTTTGTTATGCTCTCGGTTTCACTAGCCACTGAGTTCTTATCTTGGTTTGTCTCTTGGTTTTGCTGCAATGCCTGAGCTCTAGTGACTACCTGCACTGGTGCAGTGGAAGTGACGCTTCCTGAGGGATCTACAACCAAACCGATCACATTGATAGGAGTGATTTTTGGCATATTATTGGGGTTCTTAGGACAATCTCGTAAGAGATGTTCTTTTCCACAATCTTGGCAGAAACCTTGGATAGTCACTGACTGGGGTTGTGTGGGTGGAGGCAGGGGACAATCACGAATGAGATGATCTCCTTGGCATCTGTAGCACGGTCCTCTTGGGAATGGAGGTCTTACTTGCCTAGGTTGAGGCCTGGGGTTGGGGTTTGCATACATGACGTTCGTGTAATCTGACTCCCAACTAGGTTCACTTGGTTCCTCACTATAGTAAGACTCACCATGTTCTGGAGACTGCATGTAGTAAGCCTGAGGACTATCGACATGTGTAGAATCAAAGCTATGGTCACTTGGGTCATTTTCCGAGATCAATGGGGTTACTGGTACTATGGCCCTATTCAGGTTTTCTTCTGCAACAGCATACTTTACTGGAATCACGTTAGCAGGATTTGGGGGCTGTTGAGCTAGTACCGGTTGGGGTCTCTGTTGGGCCTGATATTGTGGTTGGTAGGTTTGTTGGGGTCTAGCATATTGTGGTGGTGGAGGGTACTGGTTCTGGTATCTGCCTTGTTGGTAGGGCTGAGGGTATGGTTGCCTAACTGCCTGTTTGTTGTATGGGCAATCTTGTGCGGTGTGGTTTGTGTACTTCCGTTCTATGGTGCAGTACTGGCTACTAGGGTTAACTTGGGGTTGAGCCATAATGGGACACACATTTGCCATGTGGTCTCCACCGCATGTATAGCACCTCTTCACAGGGGCAAACCTTGGGATTTGTTTACTCGATACACCTAATTTCTGAGCTACCTTTTCGGCAAGTTCCTCAATTGATGTGGACTGCGTGGAAGAGTGACTAGAAGCACTATCTGAATCTTTGTAGATTTTGGAAAGCTCTAGTTCTTCCCCTAGGTTATCTTCAATGTCAATGCACATGCGTACACACTCTTCTATAGTCCTAGGGTCCTTCAGATACACATAGGATCTCAATTTCGTACTCAGCAATCCATCAAGGAATAAAGCTACTTGTTTAGCAGATGTGGGTAGCTCCGAAATAGGACATCTTTCAAGGTATTGCCTAAATCTTCTTCCTGCAAGTCTCACAGTCTCTTGAGGGGTTTGCTTGAAGCTGTGGATCAATGAGGAAGTATTGTGTCTTATGCCACTCTTAGAGAACTCTACAATGAAAGCCTCTAGGAGTTGGTCTATGTTCCTGAACTGACGCTCATCTAATGGCTGAAACCATGTGAGTGCTGTGTTCCTAAGGGTTAGACCGAAGGCATTGTACTGCGTGAACAGATCTTCCACTTGTTCAGCTCTCAAGACTTGCTTGAACTCCGCCACATGATCATAGGGATCTCCTGTGCCGTCAAAGTAATTCTTCATGGACTTAACTAGCTGGGTGGGTCTCAAAGTTCTTGTGTGCTCTCTAGGTCTCGGCAGAGGGAATCCATCTACATTTCTTTGGTTCCTGGGAGCTCTAAGCATCTCAGGTTCTATCCTATTCGTTTCTGTTCTCGTCCTTTCTCTGCCCCCTGGGGTGGCAAAACTTACTTCTGGTCTATCTCTACTTCTGTCTCTTTGCGTACCATGAGCCTGGGAAGTTCCAGCCCCAGGGTGACCATAGGATACATTTGATCTTGGTTGGGGGAAAATGAATTCACCCTTCCAAGTGTAGGCATGCCTATCATTTTCTGTCACCACAAAGATCCGTTCTGAAGCATGATCTAAGTAGGTCACTCTGCCTGGGCTATCCGGATCCTTAAGCTCATAGATCATGATATTTCCTATATCAGTTGGCTGATTGGATTTATACCTCCAGAAGGCTTCATCAGTTTCTCGATTGAGGAGCAACTCTATGCTCTTGTTGTCTTGGGGGACCCATTCAGGCGTGATAATCCTAGTGAGAACTGATTTACCTCGAGGGGTTCTAGGTTCCGCACCCATGTTCCCTTGTTCTAGGTCACCTAAGTCCGCTTCTGAGATTACATTCCCAAAGTCATCTGTCCTATCAGGGTGACTAGTGACTACATATATAGTTCCTTCCTTGTCCAGGTATGCACCATTTTCAAACTTGACAGCTGGATGTTCTAGTCCTATCGATTGGTCAGGGTTTTTAATCTGGACCACGGATCTTCCTAGGCCGTCCTCATAGATGCTAGCACCTAATCGGTTGGTCCTAAGGTATTCCAGCTGCGTTTTGTAAGGGCCTTCTACCCTGTACAAATAAGGCACTCCTGAACTTCCCGTAGGTCTGTCCATGCCTTGAGACATTTCTGACTCACTGGTCTCAGAGCTAGGGTAGTATGAGTGGTGGCTCAACTGCTGGGCCCAAGACCTTGCAGTATGATTGACACTAGCCTCTGAAGACCTAAGGCTTTGTCTCTCCCTGGCTAGGTGTCGTCCTGATCGAAGGTTCATATGCTTAACCGATTATCCCAATTTTTTCCCGAGTACAACCTCGTTGCCAATCAATTGGTACCAGTCGCTTGATTCTTTTTAGTTAATTATTGTGTTTATGGCCTTGTCTGATATCACGTCGTCAGGAACACTTGAATGTTCTTCGTACTTCCAGGTTGATCGTTCCACGTTAGGTTCTTTTTTCTTTAGGTTATCGACAGTACAAAGATTATGTTTTTAACTTGAACTTGAGTTTTTAGGTAGTCTTCAACTTGATAACTGCCTATCGTCGCCCTGGCTTACTCCTATCTCTACTCGTTCTTAGCCTAAGCTATGAATTGACAGAGGGAGTTAAAAGTGTCCAACCTTACTTGTTGATCCCTTGCTTTATGGTGCTCAAGAACCCGGTTCTCAAGCTTGCAAAGAAACCTTGCTTTGTACGCTCTCAGTTGCTCTCAATGGACCTATAAAAGACCCACGGTTAGCTCAATGCTTATATTCAAAGGACACAACCAACCACTTTCATTCATGTAACATAAACACATATTTGCATTGTGACTTTTAGAAAAATAATTCTAAAGACCCCTGACTTTGATCCCCCTGGGTATGGTCAACTTCAAAATACCCTCTCTGAAAATCAACGCATTATCTTTATAAAAAACAGTTGAGGGCGTGTAGTATATGCCACGAGCTTTCCAACAAGCCCAAGAGCTCAAAAATTGGATTTCGTATGAAAAAGTTAGGACTGTTCAGGGTTTAGGGAGTAAATCAGGATTCAATACAAGCTAACAGTCGAACAGGAGTACTCGAGTAGCTTGTGGCACGGCCTAACATTGCAATACTACACCCTAGAGTTTGTCCCACACTTAATCACCATTTAACCCAATCACTTTGCCTTAAAAATTTGACCTAAATTGCCCTTCTAACGCGTTCGCAAAGTCTGTCGGTCGCGATTGACAGGTCAGTCGCGATCGACGTGTCGATCGCGATTGACAGGTCCGTCGTGGCTGTCAGTCGCGATTGACTGGTCAGTCGCGATTGACAGGGTTTGCGAAAAGTCAATCAATCGTGGTCAAAGCGTCGTTGACTCTGTCGGTCGCGATTGACGTGTCGATCGCGATTGACAGGTCGGTCGCGAGGGTCTGTCGGTCGTGGTCAAACCGTCGTTGACTCTGTCGGTCGCGATTGACAGAGCCGTCGTGGTTTGTCCGTCGTGGTCAAACAATCGTTGACTGTGTCGGTCGCGATTGATGAGTCGATCGCGATTGATGACTCGATCGCGATTGACACGTGTCACGCGTATGGTCAGTCCGTCGTGGTCAATCGGTCGTTGACTCTGTCGGTCGCGATTGACAGAGCCGTCGTGGGCTGTCGGTCGCGATTGACGTGTCGATCGCGATTGACAGATCTGTCCGTCGTGGTTTGTCGATCGCGATTGACAGAGCGATCGCGATTGACAGAAATCTGTGGAATTTCAAAAAACTAAACACATTTTTGGGAAGCCCTTGGCCTGTAGGTCATGGATATGCACTTTGTTTAGCAATTAGAGCAATTTTTCAGTCGGTCGCGATTGACAGAGCTCGGCGACACACAGACAGTTACTCAGATTTCCGTACCTGCGCAGGGTGCTGGGGATGATGATGCGGCCTGTACCTGCAGAAAGCTCACAAAACATGCAAAAAACAGCACATGCAAATTCGCTCTCTCGCTCTCTCTCACGAGTGAAATGAGGGAAATGAGGTGGAGATGGGGATATAGTCAAAAAACTGAAATTTTCGCGATGATGGAGATGGACGTGGGAGATGGTGATGATGATGATGGTGATGAAGATAGTGAAGAAAGTAAAAGAAAATCGATGAGAGTGAAGAAAATACCTACAACTCCAACGCGTCAACTCTACGTCTTACCATCACACGCTCGTCCTCAAAGCTCGATCCCCGGCAACGGCGCCAAAATTTGGTGTAGCTCAATGATGAGTAGCACCTCCTTTAATGTCAATCCGGGAAGACGAGAGGATGGTATGAAGACCTCGAGCAAGTGGCGGCACAAGTGCGTGAGTGAGAAGCACACAAGCATGCATACACATACACACACACGCGCACACACGGCAAGACAAAGAGAGAGAATCAATGGAGTGCTTTAGATTACTTTCACAAGCTCTTACAAGTTCGTTTCAATTACAATCTAACCCAAAAATGAGCTCTCTAGCTCTTTTTATAGTTTTTGACTAGCTTTTGGCCCTGTCCAGACCTAGTGTCCGGCCTAGTTAAAAATTAGGTTCCAGGGCTTATTTGGGGGTTCAAACGAGATCTAAAAATTATGAGAATTGGTACGCGACTACTTCTAAGGCTCCTCAAGCTCAAGGACTCCTTGGCTTGCACAAAATGGAGCTACAAAAATGTGAAATGAGATTTACAAGGATTATTAGCGATAAAAATCACTGTTGTTGTAGGGATTTCTTCTAGTGATCTGCCATACATATCTTCAAGCTCCCTACTTGCTCTTCTTCCCTGCATGTCCATCTCTCTGATTTGCATTAATGTCTTGAAAAAATATTGGCCTACTTGCCAGATCTTCTTTGACTGCCCTGTTTGCTTGTGCTGTCCCTTCGCTCGCTTGTGCTGTCCCTTCGCTCTGACTCCCTTCTTTGACTTTCACGTCTTGTAGTTCCTGATGTACCAAGGCTACTGCCAACACAAGCTCTGAGCACATAAAAGGTCTACTTTTTTTTCAATTTGATGAAATAAAGGTGTATTTGAGTGCCATCATACTACTACATGAACATGTACCAAGTGATGGTAACAACTCTTCCCCCTATAGGCGTGGTTTCATTTATGATAATGGTACTTGTCCTCTTGAAGCCTCCACAAGAAATCAGCCTTTGTAGATTCTATGTAATTCCTCTAATGTTGTGGCTAGTATGTTGTTCATCTTCCTTATGAGAGATCAATAACTATGGATTATGTTATGTTCACATCATGAGGTGGGCATTCAATTTATTCAAATTGATGGGCGAATTGTTTGTGTCAAACAAAACATATTGAAACATTATTGCAATGTTTTGGCCTTGAAGATTGCAAACCTATTATCAAAATTACTACAGTTAGAAACAACAAAGGTTCACTGAAAGAGGACCTTGGAGTCTTATTGTAAGTTTGAAGGACCCTTGTGTAAGTATGTCTTTAGGAGCCAAGTATATCTTGTTATCTGGTGTATAGTTATAAGTAACTTATGGTCTCATTCACATTCTTTATGTTGAATTTTGATCATTAGGCTCTATTTCAATTATCTTTATGAGGATTTGAGTTTGAGAAATGCGTTTCTCTCGATTTGCAATTACTAAACACTAGAAAAAAAACATAACATGTCCTAATTCAAAATGATGGATGGACTCAAGATGCAATGCATGATATTTTTCATCAATTGTCTTTGTGCATGACCTTATAATGTAGCCCTGTGCATGCATGCTTTATAGTGACTTCCAAGAATTTTGATGCAATATGGTTTTCTTATGTTGAAGGCAACTTATCAAGATTTGATATAAGTCGCTTCAATGCCTCTAGGCTTGGTATTGCTACCATTAGTACCTTTGTTGTTTCTAACTCTAGTAATTTTGACAATAGGTTTGCAATCTTCAAGGCCAAAACATTGCAATAATGTTTCAATATATTCTGTTTGACACAAACTATTCCCCCATCAATTTGAATAAATTGAATGCCCAAATAATGATGCAAATGCCCCAAATATAACATCTCAAAAGACGCATGTAAATCAGCCTCAAATTCAGCAATGTGCTTTTCCTTAGGATCACTGAGCAGCATTTGATCAACATACACAACAATGATAAAAAGTACATCATCCACATGATTACCATATAATGTTCTCTTAGATGCATTGTTCTCAAACCCATATGCAATCAATTAGGCATGTATCTTTTCATACCAAGAATGTGGTGCTTGCTGAAAATCATATATCTCCTTTTATGCGTCGCTTCTCGAGTTTCATTTCGTATATGGAGCACTGACTTTGTGTGATACATGGACTCCTGGATCATGGACTCCTGGATCATGGACTCCAAGCATGCATGTCAAAGCTTTGCATCTAAGATATCTTGACAATCTCGAATAACACACATTGAATCATTCACCATTAGGGGAAAAAGGGAGCCCCGTTTGGGCTTGTAAGGATTTATGATTAAGGCCATAATTTTGGTGATTAAGGAGACACCAAAAACCAATAGTGGTATTTTCCATTAAAATGATATTTCTTAATACATGTCTCAGTCGGATGGGATTCACAAAGTATTATAACTGTTGGATCTTCATCACTGACGGTTAGGATTTGTTCTAGAGTGTCTATCACAAATGGAGAAAGATGTCTAGTTTAGTGCATCATGGGTGAACTCTACCTAGCAACATATCGACAAACAACTCGTGCAGTCTTGGACTTTTCCTAGCAGAAAATGACAAAACGCCCTTGTTCTCCCGTCTCAAGAGACTTTGTAGATGTTTTGATGTGCACTTGATCCAAAGTAATATAATGGGATGGATTCATAGCCATTAGATGATGTTAGAAGCCAACGGTTAGGATGAATGTGAAACACCTATGTTATATAGCGACAAAAAGAAATCATGCATCCGTGTTGGAGGAATATCGCAATCGTTAGATGCTTCAGATATCCGATGGCTCAAAATCAAACTGCACAAAATTCTCTAAACAAAATGTGAAGCATTGGATTGTGAGGTCTATCCAATGACACACATTTTATGTCATAATTGTCTCTGTGAGTTTAACCAAAACCATTAGATGTGCCTTACATCCAACAATTGAGATCACACACGACTATTTTATTTGTGAGTTAATGATAGCCTTTCGATATTTAAATCAATCCAATGGCTACAATTCAAATTGGCATACTCACAATCCACGTTTCAACATGATCTAGTGGTTTTTATTCCTCAATACCATCTTTGATCACAAGAAAACAAGAGAACCCTATGCCTAGCCTAGGGGATTAGTGGACTAGACTATGGCCACAACTTCATTCTCATTGGTGGATGACTAATCACTCCTTGAGCTAAAAGGCCCAAGGAGGGTTCATTTTTTCCTCGAATGCATATATTGCATAGTCTATGAGCTTATCCACCCCATAAAACAAAATGCTAGAAGTAGTAATGAGATAACTATTCGAAAGGTCATGAATTGTACACATGTCATCAACAAATTTGACAACTAATCCAATCTTCTCTAATGTTGCAACTGATAACACATTTTTCTTCATCCCTGCTAACAATGTGAGAGAACTACCATCAGCAATTGTCAAAATGATCTTACGAACTCCTATTACAAGATATGAGGAGTTGTTTGCACATGTGATAGTATTGTCTATAGGGGTAGGCTCAAGTGAACTAAAGAAACTATGCTACGAGGTAATATATTTGGTTGCCCCACTATCAAAGTACCAAACATCTATGTATACTAGACATACACTCCTCATGAGAAGATGGTTCATAACTAAATATAGTCGTAAATGCCCGTTCCTCATTCTACACAAGATTAGTAGACTCTATTTTTGGTGTAGACACCTCTACAACAACAACCATGCCAACCTCTTTCTTCGTTTTCTCTTTTGCAATCAATTTTGGACAACTCTTTATGACATGATGATTTCCTTTATTAGTATTTGCAAAACTATTTTTCGCTTTTCTGTTTTCTTCTCATCATTTTCTTCCTTCTTTGATTGTGCAACATCAACATATATTTTGCTTACTAGTATGAGCTCCATTTACCCTGGCCCTTCTCACTAGCTAAGAAATCTTGATCTACAACATTCATAATAGACGTATTCTGCTTGGATTGATCTTCTTGCAACAAAACAGAGACTAAATCCTCAAATGTTAAGGCATTTACATTTCCTTTCATCACCAATCAAAGAGTAGAAGAAACGATCTAGTAAGACTTTATCAATAGAACTCAATTGTTCCTTCAAATCTTTGATCTTTGTCAAAATTATCCATAGAATCTCATTCATTCATATACTCACTCTCCAACTATTTTTGGAGGTAGGGAAACACGAGCCTCATTTCTTACCTTGTATAAAGTGGTGTATGTCTCCCAAGCATCTTTGCTATTTTTCAAGAGAAAATATGAGGGATAATGGCACATCTAATAGACAAGGCTATCAATGCATTTGCCTGAGTATCTTTACCATCCCAATGAAGTTTCTCTACTATAGTTGCAGCAAGAACCGCATCACAAATAGGAACCTAAAGATTGTCATCTTCAACACCTTACAAATCACCTTTGATAACTATATTCATAAGTGTAGTAGGATGTTTTTTGATATCCTACACAATATTCCACAGTCTTTTTGCCAACAATAATAACACATCATATATGCACATAACAAGTAATTGGTACCATCCAACTTATCCTCAACAACCAACATATGGCAGGGAGTGGTCGATTGAAAAATCTCTATTCCTCCTTGGCAAAAGGATTGCCAACAGTAAGAAATCCCCCCCCTTCAGGCACCATCAAGTCCTCCTTTTGATCAACAACAAGCTAAAACCCAAGTGGGTCCCGCATGAGGGCGACGAGAGGGTGATCAACCTTCTTTGTACTGCAACCTAGGAATCAACCAAGCTTCCCCTGCTTTGTGGGATTTGGGGGGTCCCGTGGGCACTAGTCCCCTTCTATTGTACCTTTGTTTCTCAATTTAATTCAAGTCCGGGAGAGTAGGCTATTGCCGAACTTCCTTTATATTAAAAAAAAAAAACAACCAACATATGGAATACATCATTGCTTCTAGCCATGGCCACTACCTAAATACCTTGATGTAGAGAAATGAGTGTATCTTGAAACATTGACCAAAACTAGCTTGTCAAGCTCTAGTAAACTTGTAGTAAACTTGGAGGTGTTTGCATTGTGATATTGCATTCAAAGGCTGAACAAGATTAGGGTAGAGGATATCCCTAAAACTAATTTTAGAACTAGATATGGTCACTATGAGTTTTGGTAATGCTCTTTGGCCTCACCATTCTCCAACTACTTTCATGATAGTATTTTGGCCACATCTAGTGTAGTTTGTTGTAGACTTTTTGGATAATATTTTGGCTTATTTTAGATCACAAGAACAATACCTCGAGCAGTTGATGAAAGTATTCCAAGTATTATACTCTCCCAAGATGGAATCTAGATGAGTCCCAAGAACTTGGAAGAACTTCATATCTTCCTATATTTGTCAAGTATTTATGAAAAATTCATCAAGAACTACCACAAGAGTGTCACCTTGATGACATAACAACTTAAAGGGAAAGGAAATAGAAGCAAAGTATGGAAACATTCATTGTAACTATAATTCTATAGGAAAGGTTCTCATTTAGGATGGTCGTTGAGTGGTTTTTGGAGCACAAGGCTACAATCCACTTAGAGGAATTACTCTCTCTATGAGAAGGAATTGTACGCAATTGTCCATCCTTTGATGAAGTGGTGTCATTACTTAGATGTTGCAAATGTTACGATAGTATTACATCAAGAGAGAATTAAGTGGCTCTCTAATCAAATCAACCTTAAAAATCATGATGGGCACAAAACCTTCAAGAGTTTGACTATGAGTGTAGGTATAGAAAGAAAAGTTAACGTGGTGGATGATTCCCATAGTTGCATACATTGCTCAATGAAATAAGTTTTACTTAAATCCCTAGTTGGATAATTCAGTCAATAACAGGAAAATGTAGGCTTGATTTTACATATTCCGAGATATGCAAAGCCATAGAGAAAGGGGATTCTAACACACTAGTTTCCAAAGAGGATGGTGTATCAACAAGTACTCAAAAAGGAAATAGAAGGACTATAGTGTCCATGATGGATATCTCTTGTACAAAGGCCCTAGAGATTTAGAGTCAAGATAGCATAGATTTCATGAGTGTCATGGCACACCTAGTGTGGGACAACCAAGAGTTAACCAGACTTATAATCCTATTAAGAGGCACTTTTATTGGTCAGGGTGTTAAAATAACATCCTAGAGTATGTGCTTAAGTGCACAAAATGCCAAGTCAATTATTCCTATTTTATATTCCCAATGGAAACTGGGAGAGTATCCCCATGCATTTTATAGTAGGATTACTTGAGACACAGAGATGGCACATGACTTGGTCTCGGTAATTGTGGACATGTTACCAAGATGGCTACGTTTATTTCAACACATAGTACAATGAAGACACCTGAGTTGGATGGGTTGCTTGTTGAGAATCTATATTGGTTGTATGGTCTTCATTTAATCATTGTTTTAGATTGGGAAGGAGCTTTACTAGCCACTTTTGGAGAGTGATCTTCAAAAGGTTGGATAGTTGAAACTAGCATGCGCATGGATTAGCATTCACATATGGATGGGCAAATAGAGAGGGTTAATCAAATCCTAGAAGACATGCTTTGAGCACATGTAGGTGAATAACAAGCTGATTGGGAAGATTACTTACCTATACTAGAGTTTTTATATGTAAGTGCGAAGAACTCCTCCACTTGGCATAGTATGTTTATGCCTATGTATAGGTTTCAACCAAGAGCTCTTTATGTAGCAGGATTGTAACATGAGGAACTCCAAGGTACAAGGGAATTCTTGGAAGAGATGAATGATATGATTAGGCATGGTAAAGACATAATTAGGAGAGCTTGAGAAAGGGCTAGAGCCTATGTAACCCTCAAAAGAGAGAAGTCAACTTTGAGGTAGGAGAGTAAGTCTATCTTAGGGTTCCCTCTAGATCTAAAACCATGAAGAAATTATCTTTTCCAACACTATCTCCTAGGTATTGTGAACCATTCAAAATACTAAAGAGAGTAATAAAGATATCTTAGTAGCTCTAACTTCCATGGGCTAACCATATCCATCTAGCATTTCATGTGAGCTAGCCTAAGAAAAGGTTGGGTGAATATGCCAGCCTTATTCCAATAGTGAGGTAGTAGAGCATATTTGTGTTCAATCTATTCCTCATGCTCATGAAAGGATACTACACATGCAAGAGATATTGATGAGGAATCACTTATATAAAGAGTGTCTAGTAAAGCTAAAAGATATTTTAGAGGATAGTGCTACTTGATTTTATAGAGCTTTACAAGGTGTTTCTCTTTAATTTTTTGAAATACAATGATTTTTTTGCATCAAAGTATTTAATCATTGGCCATGAATCAAAGAAATGTATTCTATATGTTGCTTGTTGAGGATAATTTGGATGGTACTAATTACCCATTATAGGCATACATTATGTGCCAAGTATTGGTAGCAAAAGGGTTATGGAATAATGGGTATTGAAAAATTGTCCTAATACCCCTACAAATATAGTGATTGATGGTGATACAAATGGTGTTGAAAATGGTGACCTTCAATTTCTTGGTTGTATTGCAGCTCCTATTGCACCTACTATAAAGCAAACTTGTTGGGATGGCTGAGATGCATAGGCACATGCGTTGATAGATTTGTCTATTAAACACATCAATATCCCTCACATTTTCTCTTGCAAGACAACAAAAGATGCTTGGGATAATCTTAAAATATTATATCAAACAAGAAATGAGGCTCGTGTTTCTTACCTCTAGAAATAGTTGGAGAGTGAGCATATGAATGAAGGATATTCGATGGGCAATGTTTTAATAAAGATCAAAGTTTTGAAGGAGTAGTTGACTTCTATTGATAAAATGTTACTAGATAGTTCACTTTTGCAAACTGTTCTTAATGGTGTTCTAGATTCATATCACACTTCATACTCTTTAGTTGATAATGCAAGGCAATCCAGATGCCTTAATATTTGAGAAGTTAGCCTATGTTTTGTTGTAAGAAGCTCAATCTAGGTACAACATATCAATTATGCACTTCTCAAATTAAGCCAATAAAGTCACAATAAAGAACAAATACCCTCTACCACGTATATCGAGGCTCTTAGAACACCTCAAAAAGGAAAAGTTCTTCATGAAGATTGACCTTTGAGGAGCTTACAATCTTGTCAGCATCAGAGAAGGAGACGAATGGAAGGAAGCATTTGGAACAAGGAATAGGAAATTTGAATATGTACTTATGCCATTTGGTGTCAGGAATGCTCTAGCTCTCTTTAAAAATATGATGAATGATATCTTTCGAGAGTATTTAGATGATTTTATGGTAATATATCTCAATAATATCTTGATATTCTCCAAAACTCTAGAGGATCATGAATATCATGTAAAGATAGTTCTAGAGAAACTAAGCGAAAAAGGTTTATATGAAAAATTTGAGAATTTCTCATTCTATAAAAAAGAAGTGGAGTTTTTACAGTACATTGTATGAAGGAAAGGAATCTTTATGGACCTTAAGAAGATCAAGACAATCTTTGATTGGAAATCACCTTCATGTATTCGAGATGTACAATATTTTCTAGGGTTTGCCAACTTTTATAGGATATTGATTAAGAATTACTCCAAGATAGTGACACCTCTTACCAAGCTTACAAGAAATGCAAAATTCTCATGGGTGGAAGAGTTGGAAAAATCCTTTTAGACCTTGAAATTAGCATTCACCACTGCTCCAGTTCTAGTTCATCTCGATTCATGTAAGGCCTTCTTCCTAGAGATAGATCCATCACACTTTTCCCGACCTATTAATTATCAAAATTACTACAGTTAGAAACAACAAAGGTCCTAATGGTAGCAATACCAAGCCGAGAGGCATTAAAGCGACTTATATCAAATTTTGATAAGTTGTCGCCAACATAAGAAAACCATATTGCATGTAAATTCTTGGAATTCATTATAAAGCATGCATGCATAGGGCTACATTATAAGGTCATGCACAAAGACAATCGATGGGAAATCTCATACATTGCATCCTGAGTCCATCCATCATTGTGAATTATGAAATGTTATGTTTTTTTTCTAGTATTTAGTTATTGGAAATAGAGAGAAGAAATGCATTTCTCAAGCTCAAATCCTCATAAGAAAATGATTGAAATAGAGCCTAATGATCAAGATTCGAAATAAATAGTGTGAATGATACCATATGTTACCTATAATTATACACCAAATAACAAGATATACTTGGCTCCAAAAAACATACTTACGCAAGGGTCCTTCAAACTCACAATAAGAGAAACATTCCAAGTGGAAATTTAGGATTCTGCTACAATGGACAATTAACAATGAAGGGAGCATAATTATCCAAGACGTCATCCAAACCACTCAGACTTGGATAATTTCAAGAAAATATAAGTTATAGGATTAAGGAATGTGCAATCTAACCCTACTTTGATCATAATGAAAAGTTTTAATGGTGATGAAAAGCTTTAGCAAACATAATTCTACTCTTTTGCAAATTTTAGTTTGGTCTGATTGTAGATATTTCTATGTGAAGGACAAGTCTTCCAATCAAAACATACAATAGAAGAAGCTAAGAAACGATTACGTTTTCTAATAATTAAATGCAAATTTTCAAATTTATAAAAACTTTGTAGAGACTTTTTTTCTAGAGAATCACTTTTTTCTAGTGAATCACCCAACTTTGTCTGTCCGAATGCGAGAACGTTTTCCATTTCGCGGCGTCCAGAGATTACGTGCGCTAGACGATGAGGAGGAGGAATCTCGGAGTCCAGGCGATGGCAACGACAGCGCAGGCTCGCTTCACCTTGGTCCGTCTAAGACCATGTTCAAGAAATAGTAAGTATCATTATGATTGTTTGCTTCTCAGGCCCTGCATTTTCAGTCCCTGGAATCAGCTTTCCAATATGCTGTCTGCACCGCTCATCATCTTCCCAAGTTTCAACGTGAATCACCCAACTTCGTCTGTCCGAATGCGAGAACGTTTTCCATTTCGCGGCCTCCAGAGAATACGTGCGCAGACGATGAGAACGGACTCCATGCACGTCCTCCTACGACCTCCATGGTGCTTCTCGGAGTATTACATAAGGCGCTTCCTCCAACGACCTCCATGGTGCTTAATACCAGCACTGTGTGTAATTTTCGATCACATTGTGTGTAATTTTCTTGGAGGCTGCCTTAGCGCTGTGTGCTTCAGGCGCTTCTTACTTGATGATCATGTGCTTGTCATCCTCTCCTCCATGAAAATTGTACACAATGCGATCCGAAATTATACACAATGCGATCGAAAACCATAGTTCTCATTATTCCTTGTGCAGCCATACATGTGTTGAATCAGAAGAAGCTATTTACTTAGGTATGTGCGAACCCTCTACATCCATGTCTATCTCACTTTTATCCTTCTCTTTGAAACAAGAAGTAGTTTATTCTCTCATTGCCTATAATTTAAAAATATAACAAACGTAACCTCAATCCCAAATCCCATAACGATTCTGGAAGTTCAGTTTTTTTAATGCGGCGTACTATTTCCCTCTTTCAGTGAATGTAAACAGTGTATGCTAAGTTTAATTTTTTATGCGGTGTGTACTATCTCCCTCTTTCAGTGAATGTGTAAAACTTCAGTACTGTGGCCTCTATGTAGATTCACATTTCCTTAATGGGAAGCCAATGGATTGTCACTTCCTTTCATAGAAGGGTGATTGAACATGGCCAAAATTGCTCATGTTCTGAAGGTGGCATCTGATTACTCTCCATGTTACCTACATAGAACCTCGATGTTTGTGCTTCTCAATGCTTGGAATCATGTGTTACGAGCCTTCTGCCAAATTTTCCATTAAAATGGATGCAGTGAATGAAATGGATGCACTGTTTTTTTTAGTTTTTAATTTTTATTTGCAAAAGGCTCATTCATAGAAAGATGATACTTAGACTAGAATCAGTACAACTAGGCCCATGTACTGTTTCAAAATCTATGATAAAAGACAGAGCATCCATGAAACTAACAGAGGTGATGGGAATGATTCCTTCAGTTCTACCCCTATGGAAAGAACCTGACAAAAGACAAAGGTTGATAAAAAATTCTCATAACTTTATATTTACTCATTTTTAAGAAACAAGATCAATATGTTCTAGACTGTCTTGCCACAATTTTGGAGCAAAATACATACTCCTCAATAAGAAACTTGGAATAAATTATGTTTTCACACGTTTCAATAAATTTCAGGAACAAATAGAAAAGCTCCATAAAAATGGACAGAAAATCAATATTTCGTTTGAAGAATTTCTATGGTTGAATGAATTTATGTTGGACTTCGAAATGACCGTGAGCATCTTTAAACGAACACCTTTCCAAACGGTCATCTCTCTCTCTCTCTCTCTCTCTCTCTCTCTCTGCCCGCCTTTTTTATAAGCCACAAGGTCAAGTAAACAAACTCGTAAAGTATAAAAATTGAAAATTTGTAACATGGTTTCTTCATTTTGTGTTGTTTTTTTAAGAGGAAGTTCGTCAAAGCCTAATCTTCTTTGCTTGAATTCCTCCGCTTGAATTGATTGCAAAAGATGATTGAAATCATGAATCCACAAGTGAGTGGGCATGGTATCCATGGGACTCCTTATATCCCACAAAGTAGAGGTTAGACTATGTGAAGATGATAGTTGAAAAGGATCACCCGAAAGCAACTAGTTTAATCTACCTGAAGGCAATACACTAGTCTAGGGTCCACAACTATCCTACCCTAAAGAGAGGTTGAAACTTCACCTCCGCCTCAAGAAATAAAAGGCCCAACCATATATTTTACCATGTGCAGAGATACATCTTTCCTTAATCTTTCTTCTTAGGTTTCTCTCAAGTGATGCTCAACTTCATTGGTCTTTGATGATGCTAATGGACCCTCAACAATGATACTCATAGAAAATAACGTGTATGCCCATATTTGGGGTGTCTTTAAATTCTATGTCTAGCTTTACTCCTACAATGCCTCAACTCTTCAAAATGAAGAGCTAGAGCTAGAATCTCTATGGGTTACAGGTTGAGGTCTAAGCATAAGGAGGCCGAGGATCGTGGAAAATATAAAACCATTTAAAGATTCTGTGAATCTTGCTTGAAACCATTTAAAGATTCTGTGAATCTTGCTTGAAAGGACTCTCTCCAATTCCACAAAAAATAGAAGTTATGGCACAAAGGTCCTCTCTATTGGAATCATCAATTGAACATCCACCTATTGAAGACAAAACTATTTGGGTGACTTCCACTTTTTGTCGTAGTAGGGCTCAAGCCTCACAATCTATCACTACCCTTATTCTAGTCTCTAGAAATAAACTTTAGAACCTTCTACTTCTGATTGGAGTATTATGTATGTTTATTGGAGTATGGTTCAGGTGTATGTGCTCTAGCGTGTCTAGGTTTCTTGAAACAATGGAAATGCAATACATAAAAAGTAGAAAATCGGTCCAAGTACGTTCAATATTGTGGTTACGTTGGAAATATCCCTACCCGTTGGCTTGTGGATTTTGGCCTTTGTGCACCATGTGTTGCAGCCAAGAGCCTAGGAGGACTTTTACTTCACTTGTTTTGTGGGAGATTAGGCCTCAGGATGAACTTGCTTTTGTACTAAATAAATCAAATCTTTCGTCCATTAACCTCTTTGGATTTGTCACCTATATATGCTATTAAAGACAACGTTTTTTTGCTACATTTTTAAATCCAAATTTCTACCCTTAGCTACTGCACGGTAAATGACTAATGTGGAAACCAACGACTAAAACGTAGCATACCTTTTCATTTACTTTCTCATTTTATCTTCGTTGGGGCTCCCTTAGTGATACTTTCCCACCACTAGTCCATGCTTTATTGATGATCTATAAGGGAACCAAAGTGTAGACTCATAGACATTTCTTTGATTATTTCTTGCTTTACCTTTCCTTATCACATTTTTGAGCATCTTGCTATAGTTTCACAGTACATTTAGAAGATTGTTTTGAGTTCTTGGACAATACTCGCTTGAAGCAGCTTTACAAGATCATTAATCAGTATAACTTTAGGCATATGATATCCTTCTCTTACTGATTCTTTTGGATTTTGGGCTTTATTTAGTCATTCCTTAATCTTGATATGTTTCTTGGATAGGATGAAGCTGTGATGGGAGCACCTACTACATATGCATGTACCCCTATGTACCCTTATCTGTTTTTCTAAGAGGATTCAAATTTAGTTAGAGATCTCAATTTTTACATACTAATTGGTTAGAATTAAAACATACATGCATGCATATGGTTTCTTAGGCTTTGAGTTCTTGCTAATCATGTACATTATGCATGTTTTCTGGATAGTACCTATGTGCACTCATGTGATCTGATCATGATATTTTTCAATATGATTTGCATGAATTCTCATAAGTGCGTTCGAATGAGGTTTTCTGAGCCAAGATGCACCTACATTATAGGTTTCCTTCATGAGATGTAGTTAAAAAATGTACCTAGGCTTGATACACAAGTTGTCCTTGACTATGTTTTATGCACTCAATTGAGTACTATGCACAGACGATTAATGGAGCAAACTAGATCTTGTTCATAATCAATTTTTTTTTGTTCTTCATGTGATCCATTTAGGGATGACACTCCAATAATGTTTCTAAGTTTCAGTACTTGGCCACAAAAAGGTAAAATATGTCTTTTATACTTAATCATTTTTACTCTTTTTTATTCAAATCTATAGAGTTTGTTTAGCTTTCGGGCCAGTATATTTCGCTTATTTTTTCATTTTACCTATGAAAATATAATAGTAGATTTCCAAAATAGTTTACTTAGATATGTTTAGTTCTTAATGCTAATTGATCGTATATGAGATTTACTAATGAGGCTCTATCAAAATTCGTATTTGATTTAAGAAACATAGCTTTTTACATCTAGGATCCATCGTGGATGGATATGCATGACTTAAGAGGGTACAAAAATTACAAGGACCATATTGAAACTTGCAACTTCAACTAATCTATATTTGCTCTATAGAAGAATCAAATAAGTGATTTATTTGTTGAAATGGTTATTTTCCCTATACGCCTCCTCACACAATTTCTATTTCAATATGTTGGGCTATAAGGACTCATTCCAAGTCTGGTAGAAATTGTGAAATACTTGCGAAAAGGTAAGTAATCTTCCCAATTAGCTTGTTATTCACTTACATATGCCCAAAGCATGTCTTCTAGGATTTGGTTAACCCTCTCTATTTGCCCATCCATCTTTTAATGCTCAGCCATGCTCATGCTTGTTTAAAGTATCCAACCTTTTGACGATCACTCTCCAAAAGTGGCTAGTAAAGTTCCTTCCCCAATCTGAAACAATGTCTAAAGGAAGACCATATAACCAATATAGATTCTGAACAAGAAACCTTTCCAATGCAAGTTTCTTCATTGTACTATATGTTGAAATAAAGATAGCCATCTTAGTGTCCTATCCACAATTACTAACACCCAGTCATGCTATCTCTGTGTCTCAAGTAATACTACTATAAAATCCATGGGGATACTCTCCCACTTCCCATTGGAAAAATAAAATAGACATTATTGACTGGGTATTTTGTGCAGTTAAGCATGTACTCTAGGATGTTATTATAACACCCGGAACAATAGTCTTGTTAACTCTTGGGTGTCTGATACTAGCTGTACCATGGCATTCATGCAATCTATGTTGTCTTGACTCTAAATCTCTAGGGCCTTTGTACAAGAGATATCCATCATGGACACTATAGTCCTTCCATGAGTCCTTTTTGAGTACTTGTTGATACACCATCCTCATTGGAAACTCATGTGTTAGAATCTCCTTTCTCTATGGCTTTGCATATCTCGAAATGTGTAGGATCAAGCCTATATTTTCCTCTTGTGGACTGAATTTTCCCACGAGTGATTTGAGTAAAACTTATTCCATTGAGCATAGGCATGCAACTATGGGAATCAACCACCACATTAACTTTTCTTTCTATACTTATCCTCATAGTCAAACTCTTGAAGGTTTGTACCCATCGGGATCTTTAAGGTCTATTTGATTAGAGAGCCACTTAATGCTCTCTTGATCAAACACTATCATAACATTGGAACCATATACGTAATGACACCACTTCTTCAAAGCATGGACATTTGCATACAATTCCTTTTCATAGAGAGAGTAATTCCTCTAAGGTTATTGTAGCCTTCTACTAAAAAATCCACTCATACACCATCCTGAATGAGAACCATTCCTATTGAATTATAGTTACCTTGACCTTTTCCATAGTTTTCTTCTATATTAAGCATGCTGAGGTTGTACTTCTAATCATCGTTGTGTATGTTGAGGACATGCTACTCAGTGGTGCTAATGAGAAGCACATTGCTGAATTTAAGGCTGATTTGCATGCCTCTTTTGAGATGTCAAATTTGGGGCATTTGCATCATTATTTGGGCAATCAATTTATGCAAGTTGATGGGGGAATAGTTTGTGTCAAACAAAATTTATTGAAACATTATTGCAATATTTTGGCCTTGAAGATTGCAAACCTATTGCCACTCTTGTGGAGATAGGTTTACAGTTGATTCTTCTTGATGTTGGAGATGCATTTGATGTTCTTCTCTATCAACACATTGTTGGATGCTTAATTTACTTATGTATAGCTTGGCCTTATATTCAATTTATTTTCTCTCAAAGGAGCACATTTCTGCATTCCGGAGGTGTCAAGCATTGAAAAGTGGTTAAGCGCATCATTTGCAACTTGAGTGGTAGCTTGATCCTTGGATTGTTTTACCCCAAGGAGGAATCACTCTTATTTTGCCACTATTTTTCATCGGTACAATAACCATGGAGGAAATCCACCTTGAATGTTCTATAGGAACAATAATACTTGCCTCCTCTAGTTTTGTTATTTCCAGCTTTATTGCCTCTATGTATTTTGGATTCAATCAATAAGTCCTACTTCTTGCAAGTTTAGCTCCCTCAAATAAGGGTATTCGATGTAGTCTAAGCTCCTTTGGAATCCCTGTTAAAACCTTGTAGGACCATGTGGACATTTTTATAGGCAAAAAAGTAGAGAAGTTACCTTCTATAGTAAAGGGGGATACTGCAAGAGGCCAAGCGGACGATTTGAGGATTCTCTTCACCTCCAAGGTTCACTTCTTGAACAAGTATTTCAGGATTGGCCTCATTTGAGAACTGTTTTGCACTATATGCAAGAGTGGTATTTAGCTTATGCTCCATAATATGTTCCTTGGTCCATCCTTGAGGGATAATAGAAAACAAGAGGTCTTCTTTTCTCTCAGGCTCAAAATTTTCTTTTTTCATGCTATCTCTGTGTCTCAAGTAATACTACTATAAAATCCATGGGTACTAAACCATTGTTTTGTGGGATATGAAGGATCCCATGGGTACTAAGCCTTAGGAAGAACTTCCTTTTATAATAAATAAATTAAATATTTCGTCCATTAACCTCAATGAATTCGTCACCTATATATGCTATTAAAGACAACCCTTTTTTGCTACATTTTAAAATCCAAATTTCTACCCTTAGCTACTGCACAGTAAACGACTAATGTGGAAACCAACGACTAAAACTTAGCATACCTTTTCATTTACTTTTCATCATTTTCATTGAAAGTCAACATTGAGAGAATTTTATTGGTCAAGGTTCACAAAGCAAAGAAGTTAGGAGAGGCCATACTTTCTCATTTTATCTTCCTTGGGGCTCCCTTAAGTGATATTTGCCCACCACTAGTCCATGCTTTATTGATGATGTATAAGGGAACCAATTTGTAGACTCATAGACATTTCTTTGTTTATTTCTTGTTTTACCTTTCCTTATCACATTTTTGAGCATCTTGCTATAGTTTCACAACACATTTTGAAGATTGCTTTGAGTGCTTGGACAACACTCGCTTGAAGGAAGTTTACAAGATCATTAATTAGTATAACTTTAGGCATACGATATCGCTTGGATAGGATGAAGCTGTGATGGGAGCACCTACTACATATGCATGTATCCTCGTCTTCTTTTCTAAGAGGATTCAAATTTAGTTGGAGATCTCAATTTTTACATACTAATTGGTTAGAATTAAAACATACATACATGCTAATCATGTATGTACATTATGCATGTACATTATGCTTTGAGTTCTTGCTAATCATGTATGTACATTATGCTTTGAGTTCTTGCTAATCATGTACATTATGCATGTTTTCTGGATAGTACCTATGTGCACTCATGTGATCTGAGCATGATATTTTTCAATATGATTTGCATGAATTCTCATAAGTGCGTTCGAATGAGGTTTTCTGAGCCAAGATGCACCTACATTATAGGTTTCCTTCATGAGATGTAGTTAAAAAATGTGCCTAGGCTTGATAGACAAGTTGTCTTTGACTATGTTTTATGCACTCAGGTGAGTACTAGATTGATGGATCAAACTAGATCTTGTTCATGATCAATTTTTCTTGTTCTTCATGTGCTCCATTTAGAGATGACACTCCAATAATTTTTCTAAGTTTCAGTACTTGGCCACAATGTCTTTTATACTTGATCATTTTTACTCTTTTTTATTTAAATCTATAGAGTTTGTTTAGCTTTTTAGCTAGTATAGTTTGCTTAAATTTTCATTCTACGTGAGAAAATATGATAGAAGATTCCAAAATTTACTTACATATGTTTAGTTTTCAGTTATAATTGATCATATATGAGATTTACTAATAAGGCTCTATCGAAATTCTAATTTGATTCTCAAAACATGGCTTTTTACATCTCTAGGATCCATTGTGGAGGAATATGCATGACTTAAGAGGGTACAAAAAAATACAAGGGCCATTGTGAAACTTGCAACTTCAACTGATCTATATTCTAATTTGCAACTTCAACTGAATCAAATAACTGATGTATTGGCCATTAATCAGTATAACTTTAGGCATATGATATCCTCTTACTCAATCTTTTGGATTTTGGGCTTTATTTATTCATTCCTTAATCTTGAGATGTTTCTTGGATAGGATGAAGCTGTGATGGGAGCACCTACTACATATGCATGTATCCTTGTCTTCTTTTCTAAGAGGATTCAAATTTAGTTAGAGATCTTAATTTTTACATACTAACTGGTTAGAATTAAAACATAGATACATGCATACTAACTGGTTTTGTGCATATTACCTGTGTGCATACATGTGATCTGAGCATGATATTTTTCAATATGAGTTGCATGAATTCTCATAAGGGCGCTGGAATGAGATTTCTTGAGCCAAGATGCACCTACATTATAGGTTTTCTTCATGATATGTAGTTAAAAGATGTACCTAGGCTTTATAGACAAGTTGTCCTTGACTATGTTTTATGCACTCAGGTGAGAACTATGTACAGATGATTGATGGATCAAACTAGATCTTGTTCATGATCAATTTTTCTTGTTCTTCATGTGCTCCATTTAGAGATGAAACTCCAATAATTTTTCTAAGTTTCAGTACTTGGCCACAAAAAGGTGGAATATGTCTTTTATACTTGATCATTTTTACACTTTTTAATTTAAATCTATAGAGTTTCTTGAGCTTTTTGGCTAGTATATTTTGCTTAAATTTTCATTTTACGTGAGAAAATATGATAGAAGATTCCAAAATTTTCTTACATATGTTAGTTTTCAGTTATAATTGATCTGAGATTTACTAATAAGGCTCTATCGAAATTCTAATTTGATTCTCAAAACATGGCTTCTTACATCTCTAGGATCCATTGTGGAGCAATATGCATGACTTAAGAGGGTACAACAAAATACAAGGGCCATTGTGAAACTTGCAACTTCAACTGATCTATATTTGCTCAATAGAAGAATCAAATAACTGATGTATTGGTTCAAAGTGGAGAGCATTAGGTGCTCCTAAGTGAAAACAATTTACAAAAAGGTGTGGACTCGAAAAGACTTCATCAAACGGTTATTTTTCCTATATGCCTCCTCACAAAATTTTTATCTCAATATGTTGGACTATAAGGATTCATTGCAAGAATGGTAGAAATCGTGAAGTACTTGTGAAAAGGATGAGTCTATCAATAATTCTAATTTATATTGATTTTTTATGATCTTCACATGAACAACGAATATAGTGCTATGGATCATCTTAATGAGTTTTATGCATTGTTCCCATGACTGCAAGATCACTAAATCAACGTGGTAGATGAAATGAAAGTTTTGGCCATCAGAGAAGACTATTAATGAACAAAATCATACATAGAATGTGGATTCCACACATAACGGGGATGCATACAATGTCTAGGATATGACGTTGTTACGGAAAATATGAAAAATATGAAGAATAAAGATATGACCAAAATGAAAGTATTATCCACTCTCATGAGAAAAATGTTTAATGTCATTATGTACGTAAAAGTAAAAATGATGAGCATGATATCTTCATCTTTGCGCGTAAGGGTATGAACTCTTATCGGAATGGCGTTGATTTGGTCATATCTTCATCTTTGCGCGTAAGGGTATGAACTCTTATCGGAATGGCGTTGATTTGGTCAAACAATGTAGCAATACAATTCATGAAGCACTTATGTCTCAATATCTACATAGAGTCTAAGACCAATTAGAATCTAAGATTCATATCAACGTATTCTGTTTGGGATTGGAGATTGTTGGAGAAGAGACTCGCAAACGTGGTTACAATTAAAATTTTGTCAAAGTGAAGCTAAAGAGCTACATGGAGTTTCTTGAAAGTGAGTTTCTTGAAGCTACCTTCTTCTTACTCATGAGAGTGCCTTCCATGCATGTGTATGCATGTACGTGCAAATGCATCTTTCTTGAATGATATGCTATGAGCATGGAGGTTTCACACCCCTCATAATCTTCCCTAGGATTAACATTATGGGCTTTTAACGTGGTGTGATGGCGATGCACTATGATGTATTATCCTTTGCAAAAACTTCATGATGATGCCCTCATAGTAGAAAATCAAGCTCCATACAATGAGCACGATGCTCTACACAAACCTATCGAATACATGCACCTACACACTACATAGAGAGCATGAACTCAGATTTCCTAGGTTTTAGAAATGTGGTTGAAATTCCAATATGTGGTTGACTAGCCACTAGTGGTAGCAATATCCCACTAAAGGCCAATATGGGCAAAGTGACTATCAAATACTTGAGTGTAATCTATCATTTTATAAATTAAAGAATGATCAAGAATACTTGAGTGTAATCTATCATTTCATAGATTACTCAAATATCTGCAACATTATCTCGAGTATGAACCTTCTCAAGAATAATGTGCTCAATGGCTAAGCATCATTTAAGGAAGTGATGCATCACCTCAATGTGCTTGGCGTTTGCATGACAAATCGGATTCTTAGCCAAATCAATGGCACCTTGACTATCATTAAGCAAAGAAAGTGAACATTGACATAGACGCATATCGTAAGCAAGATGGGAAAACTACAGTGCTTCCTTACATGCTTTACGTGCTTTAATATACTCTACTTCTGTAGTGGAAAGAATTGTACCTTCTTGAAGACAAGATCTCCAAGATATAGCACCTCTAGCAAAGTGGAAAATGTACCCTTATGTAGACTTTCCTATACATCATATCAAGCATATATTGAGGCTTCTATTGGGACAAATGCACGGGCGTGGTTTTGCTCGATGTTGGTGTAAGGATCTGGAATAAAGCGCCACTATAGGTGCCAGTATAGGCATTGACAAAAACATCGATATAAGCATTGGTATTTTTGATACTCATGATGGCCCTTATACCGAGGCCTATACTTGCGACCTTGGTAGGAGTATCATCACGCATATTGGTGACTATGTTCGGAGTACCGATGATCATATCTGCAAAATTATTGGGAAGAGTATATTGTTTCTTGCCACAACAACATTACCATGATGTTGTGTAGCAAAAGACAATATGCTCTGCCCAGAAAAAAAAATGAGTACATGTGACATACTCTAATGGCAATCAAAACATGATTTTGTAAAGCAAAATACTATTGGACACAAAAGAGATGAGCACAATGAACTATGAACCATATACCAAAAGTTTATATATTCCATAAATGAATCATGTAGAAGAGTGTGACAAACCACTGCCATATATGATCCAAATACAAAATGTGGCACAACACTACCATATGGTAACCAAATATAAAATTCTTATGCATCATTGCCATATATGAGCCAAATACAAAATTTTGGCACAACACTACCATATAGTAACCAAATATAAAATTCTTGTGCATCATTGCCATATATGAACCAAATACATAATTGTGGCCCCCCACTACCATACAAATGCCTAGAAGGATCAAAACATCTATATCAGCAGTGCTGCAACAAAGAACATTCGTGAAATGAGAGAAATTGACATGGTATTTACAAACAACAACTAAAAGACCACACAGAGTTTATAAGTTTATCACCTCATCATAGATGCTCCCATGAACAATGAAATTCCGTGCCTCCAAGTCCTCGAATAGTGCAACCAATCCACGACAATATCAATAAGCCAGATTCAATACACCAAATGATACTTACAAACTCGTGATGCATAGTGTGATATGAACTAAAAGGCCCAAGGAGGATTCATTTTTTCCTCGAATGCATATATTGCATAGTCTATGAGCTTATACACCCCATAAAACAAAATGCCAGAAGTAGTAATGAGATAACCATTTGAAAGGTCATGAATTGTACACATGTCATCAACAAATTTGGCAACTAATCCAGTCTTCTCTAATTTTGCAACTGATAACACATTTTTCTTGATCCCTGACACATAGAATGCATCTAACAATGTGAAAGAACTACCATCAGCAATAGTCAAAATGATCTTACAAACTCCTATTATAGGATATGAGGAGTTGTTTGCACATGTGATAGTATTGTCTATAGGGGTAGGCTCAAGTGAACTAAAGAAACTATGCTACGAGGTGATATATTTGGTTGCCCCACTATCAAAGTACCAAACATCTATGTATACTAGACATACACTCCTCATGAGAAGATGGTTTATAACTAAATATAGTAGTAAATGTCCGTTCCTCATTCTACACAAGATTAGTAGACTCTATTTTTGGTGTAGACACCTCTACAACAACAACAACCATGCCAACCTCTTTCTTCGTTTTCTCTTTTGCAATCAATTTTGGACAACTCTTTATGGCATGATGATTTCCTACATTAGTATTTGCAAAACTATTTTTCGCTTTTCTATTTTCTTCTCATCATTTTCTTCATTCTTTGATTGTGCAACATCAACATATTTTTTCATCTCATCCTTTTAGTTATATACTTTGGTTAAACTTTAGCATGTATTGTAGATGTTTTTATTGTATTTTTATGATCAATAGAATTGTATGGATAGGTCATCTTATGTATATTTTCATTATAGTAATTTAAATAAAGAAACAACTTTCCATTCTTCATTTTTGCAAGAGTGCGTTGGTTAAAAGTTTTTAGGATTGAATGTTTGAATTTAAAGATGTTTTCCCCACTAAAATTTCTAGAGTGTTACCATCAAAGAGGGGGGACATTGAAAATGCCATAAATGTGGTTATAAACACTAGCTCTGTATGCAAGCCACCTTATCGGCTTAGCGTACCTTAGCAACATGAAGTAGAGAAGCAACTTCTGGACTATTTATAAAACGGCTTCGTTAATTTTCCATAGGCATTGAAAATGCTCCAAATTAAGAAGAAAGATGGATCTATAATAATATGTATTAATTATAGAACACCAAACAAGCTAACAATAAAAAAAAGTTTCTCAATGCCTAGGTTGCAAGACCTATTTGATGAGTTACATCAAGCTAGCTATTTGACCATTCTTGTCCTTAGGTCAGCATATCATCAAATCAAGATTAGGGTAGAGGATATCCCTCAAACTAATTTTAGAACTAGATATGGACACTATGAGTTTTTGTAATGCTCTTTGGCCTCACAATGCTCCAACTACTTTCATGATAGTCTTTTGGCCACATCTAGTGTAGTTTTTTGTAGACTTTTTGGATAATATTTTGGCTTATTTTAGATCACAAGAACTATACCTTGAGCAGTTGAGGAAAGTATCCCAAGTATTATACTCTCCCAAGATGGAATCTAGATGAGTCCCAAGAACTTGGAAGAACTTCATATCTTCCTACATTTGTCAAGTATTTATAAAAAATTCATCAAGAACTACCACAAGATTGTCACCTTGATGATAGAACAACTTAAAGGGAAAGGAAATAGAAGAAAACTATGGAAAAGTTCATTGTAGCTATAACTCTATAGGAAAGGTTCTCATTTAGGATGGTCGTTGAGTGGTTTTTGGAGCAGAAGGCTACAATTTGCGTAGAGGAATTACTCTCTCTATGAGAAGGAATTGTATGCAATTGTCCTTCCTTTGACAAAGTGGTGTCATAACTTAGATGTTGCAAATGTTACAATAGTATTGAATCAAGAGAGAATTAAGTGGCTCTCTAATCAAATCAACCATAAAAATCATGATGAGCACAAAACCTTCAAGAGTTTGACTATGAGTGTAGGTATAGAAATAAAAGTTAACGTGGTGGATGATTCCCATAGTTGCCTACGTTGCTCAATGGAATACGTTTTACTCAAATCCCTAGTGGGGTGATTCAGTCCATAAGAGGAAAATGTAGGCTTGATTCTACACATTTCGAGATATGCAAAGCCATAGAGAAAGGGGATTCTAACACACTAGTTTCCAAAGAGGATGGTGTATCAACAAGTACTCAAAAAGGAAATAGGAGGACTATAGTTTCCATGATGGATATCCCTTGTACAAAGGCCTTAGAGATTTAGAATCAATACAACATAGATTGCATGAGTGTCATGGCACACCTAGTGTGGGACACCCAAGAGTTAACTAGACTTATAATCCTATTAAGAGGCACTTTTATTGGTCTGGGTGTTATAATAACATCCTAGAGTATGTGCTTAAGTGCAAAAAATGCCAAGTCAATAATTCCTATTTGATATTGCCAATGGAAAGTGGGAGAGTATCCCCATGCATTTTATATTAGGATTTCTTGAGACACAGAGATGGCACATGACTTGGTCTCGGTAATTGTGGATAGGTTACCAAGATGGCTACATTTATTTCAACACAAAGTACAATGAATACACTTGAGTTGGATAGGTTGCTTGTTGAGAATCTATATTGGTTGTATGGTCTTCCTTTAGACATTGTTTTAGACTGGGAACGAGCTTCACTAGCCACTTTTGGAGACTGGATAGTTTAAACTAGCATGAGCATGGATGAGCATTCACAAATGGATGGGCAAATAGAGAGGGTTAATCAAATCCTAGAAGACATGCTTTGAGCATATGTAGGTGAATAACAATCTGATTGGGAAGCTTACTTACCTATACTAGAGTTTTTATATGTAAGTGCGAAGAACTCCTCCACTAGGCATAGTATGTTTATGCCTATGTATGGGTTTCAACCAAGAGCTCTTTATGTAGCAGGATTGTAACATGAGGAACTCCAAGGTACAAGGGAATTCTTGGAAGAGATGAATGATATGATTAGGCATGGTAAAGACATAATTAGGAGAGCTTGAGATAGGGCTAGAGCCTATGTAACCCTTAAAAGAGAGAAATCAACTTTGAGGTGGGAGAGTAAGTCTATCTTAGGGTTCCCTCTAGATCTAAAACCATGAATAAATTACCTTTTCCAACACTATCTCCTAGGTATTGTGAACCATTCAAAATACTAAAGAGAGTAATAAAGATATCTTAGTAGCTCGAACTTCCATGGACTAACCATATCCATCTAGTATTTCATGTGAGCTAGCCTAAGAGAAGATTGGGTGAATATGCCAGCCTCATTTCAAATAGTGAGCTAGTAGAGCATATTTGTGTTCAATCTATTCCTCATACGCATGAAAGGATACTACACATGCAAGAGATATTGATGAGGAATCACTTATATAAAGTGTGTCTAGTAAAGTTAAAAGATATTTTAGAGGATAGTGCCACTTGATTTTATAGAGATTTACAAGGTGTTTCCCTTTAGTTTTTTGAAATACAATGAATTTTTTGCATCAAAGTATTTAATGATTGGCCATGGCTCAAAGAAATGTATTCTATATGTTACTTGTTGAGGATAATTTGGCAGTGGTACTATTTACCCATTATAGGCATACATTATGTGCCAAGTATTGGTAGCAAAAGGGTTATGGAATATTGGGTATTGAAAAATGTCCTAATACCCCTACAAATATAGTGATTGATGGTGATACAAATAGTGTTGAAGATGGTGACCTTCAATTTCTTGGTTGTATTGCAGCTCCTATTGCACCTACTATAAAGCAACTTTGTTGGGATGGCTGAGATTGCATAGGCGCATGCGTTCATAGATTTGTCTATTAAACACATCATTATCCCTCACATTTTCTCTTGCAAGACAACAAAAGATGCTTGGGGTACTCTTAAAATATTATATCAAACAAGAAATGAGGCTCGTGTTTCTTACCTCTAGAAATAGTTGGAGAGTGAGCATATGAATGAAGGATATTCGATGGGCAATGTTTTAATATAAATCAAAGTTTTGAAGGAGTAGTTGACTTCTAGTGATAAACTGTTACTTGATAGTTCACTTTCGCAAATTGTTCTTTATGGTCTTCTAGATTCATATCAGAGTTTAGCTACTACTCTTTAGTTGATAATGCAAGGCAATCGAGATGCCTTAATATTTGAGAAGTTAGCTTATGTTTTGTTGTAAAAAGCTCAATCTAGGTACAACATATCAATTATGCATTTTTCAAATTAAGGCGATAAAGTCACAATAAAGAACAAATACCCTCTACCACGTATATCGAAGCTCTTGGAAAACCTCAAAAAAGAAAAGTTCTTCATGAATTTGAATATGTACTTATGCCATTTGGTCTCACAAATGCTCTAGCTCTCTTTAAAAATATGATGAATGATATCTTTCGAGAGTATTTAGATTATTTTATTGTAATATATCTCAATAATATCTTGATATTCTCCAAAACTCTAGAGGATCATGAATATCATGTAAAGATAGTTCTAGAGAAACTAAGGGAAAAATGTTTATATGCAAAATTTGAGAATTTCTCTTTCTATCACAAAGAAGTGGAGTTTTTCAAAACATTGTATCAAAGAAAGGAATCTTTATGGACCCTAAGGAGATCAAGACAATCTTTGATTGGAAATCACCTTCATGTATTCGAGATGTACAATATTTTCTAGGGTTTGCCAACTTTTATAGGATATTTATTAAGAATTACTCAAAGATAGTGACACCTCTTACCAAACTTACAAGAAATGCAAAATTCTCATGGGTGGAAGAATTGGAAAAATCCTTTTAGACCTTGAAATCAGCATTCACCACTGCTCGAGTTCTAGTTCATCTCGATTTATGTAAGGCCTTCTTCCTAGAGATAGATCCATCACACTTTTCCCTATGGGCCATTCTATCCCAATATGGAGCTGATGGACACCTATATCCTGTTGCATATCAGTCAAGGAAATTTTCCCCTCTAGAGATTAATTATGAAATCCATGATAAAGAGCTTCTGCCATAGTGGATGCATTTGATACCTGGAGTCACCATCTGGAAGAAGCAGCTCATAAAGTTATTGTGTACACAAATCATAAGAATTTAGAGTATTTTATGACCACTCTCATCCTTAATAGAAGGAAATCTCTATGGAGTAATGTTTTATGCAAGTTTGACTTTGTCATCACATACCATCCATGATTTATCACTCAAGAATGAGCATCATTAATGAACAGCTATCTCTTCAATCTATCATGAAGATTCAGCCTTGAATCATTTGATCCATGAGACTATACCACAAGATGAATTATTTTATAATGTTAAGTAGCAAACTCAAGAAGGAAAAATTCAGGAACTAAATGATTTTCAAGAAAAATTCCCTTATATGTGGAATCCACATTCTATATATGATTTTGTTCATTTAAAATTGCACCATGATGTCATTAGACAAGCTCTCTACTCGCACCAATGTTGCTATTGGCCATGAAGAATATCTTCTATGATGGCCAAAACTTTCATTTCCTCTACCCCACTAATTTAGTAATCTTGCAATCATGGGAACAATGCATAAAACTCATTGAGATGATCCACAACACTATATTTGTTGTTCATGTGAAGATCATAAAAAATCACTATCAATTAAAATTACTAAGAGATTCATCCTTTTCACAAGTATTGCACAATTTCTATCGTACTTGCAATGAGTCCTTATAGCCCAACATATTGGGATAGAAATTTCGTGAGGAGGCATATAAGAGAAATAACCACTTCATGAAATCTTTTCTAGTCAACACCTTTTTGGAAATTGATTGCACTTAGGAGCACCTAATTCCCTCCATTTCCGCCTTTGAAACAATACATCACTTATTTGATTCTTCTATAGAGCAAATATAGATCAGTTGAAGTTGGAAGTTTCACATTGGCCGTTGTATTTTTTGTACCCTCTTAAGTCATTCATATCCCTCCACAAGGGATCCTAGATGTAAAAAGCCATGTTTCTTGAATCAAATTGGAATTTCGATAGAGTCTCATTAGTAAATCTCATATATGATCAACTAATATTAAAAACTAAACATATCTAAGTAAACCATTTTTGAAATCTACTATTATATTTTCTTAGGTAAAATGAAAAATTAAGCAAAATATACTAGCCAAAATGCTAAAGAAACTCTATAGATTTGAATAAAAAGGAGTACAAATGATTATGTTTTGCAGTGTCATCTCTAATTAGAGCACGTAATGAACAAGAAAAATAGTTTATGAACAAGATCAAGGTTGATCTATCAATCATCTGTGCATCGTACTCAATTGATTGCATGAAACATAATCAAGGGCAACTTGTCTATCAAGCCTAGATACGTCTTTTAAATACATCTCATGAAGGAGACCTAGAATGCAGGTGCATCTTGGCTGGGGAAAACCTCATTACAACGCCCTTATGAGAATTCATTCAAATCATATTGAAAAATATCATGCTCACATTGCATCAATGCCCATAGGTACTATCCACAAAACATGCATAATGTACATGATTAGGAAGAACGCAAAGCCTAAGAAAAGGGTACATGTATCTATGTTTTAGTTCTAATGAATACGTATACAAAAATTGAGATCTCTAACTAGATTTGAATCCTCTTAGAAAAGACGATAAGGGTACATGAACGTGGAGTAGGTGCTCCCATGAGTGCGTCATCCTATCCAAGAAACATATCAAGATTAAGGAATGAATAAATAAAGTCCAAAATCCAAAAGATTTAGTAAGAGGATATCACATGCCTAAAGTTATACTAATAAATGTTCTTGTAAAATTCCTTAAAGCTACTATTGTCCAAGAACTCAAAACAATCTTCAAAATGGATTGTGAAACTATAGCAAGATGCTCACAAATGTGATAAGGAAAGGTAAAGCAAGAAGTAAACAAAGCAATGTCAATGAATCTACAGTTTTTTTCCCTTATAAGTCACCAATAAAGCATTGACTAGTTGTGGGAAATTATCACTTAAGGGAGCTCCAATGAAGATAAAATGGGAAAATATGGCCTCTCCTAAGCTCTTTGCTTTGTGGACCTTGACCAATAAGATTATCTTAATGTTAATTTTCAATGAAGATGATGAAAAGTAATCGAAAGTTATGCTAAGTTCTAGTTATTGGTTTCCACATTAGTCATTCATCGTGCAGTAGATAAGCGTAGAAATTTGGATTTAAAAATGTAGCAAAAATAGGTTGTCTTTTCATAGCATATATAGGTGAAAACTTCATTGAGGTAGAAGGACTAAAGATTTAATATATCTGTTATAAAAGGAAGTTCACACTAAGGCCTAATCTCCCTAGATTAGCTTGGATGAATTGGAAAGTACAAGTGGAGCCATGCTTAGTACCCATGGGATCCTTCAAATCCCACAAAACAATGGGTTAGATGACTTGCATGAACAAGATTATAGAGCCTAAAGGCCCATTAGGGTAGATCAAGCAAAGGGATGGCCGTAAGGGCCAATAGTAATTTAGACGAGCTTGAACGCGAAAAAGAAAGTCCTCCTAGGATATTGGCTGCAACACATGGTTCCCAAAGGCCAAAATGCACAAGCTATAGTGGCCACATATCCATCCTTCCCAGTGGGTAGGGGAGATGTCCACAACATAGGTTGTGGATATTGGATCCTTGCGCCATTCGAGAGGCATCCATTTTAAACAAAATATTGAACATGCTTGGAACGATAACTTTTTATTTATTGCATTTCCATTGTTTTAAGAAACCTAAACAAGCTAGAGCACATACACCTAACAACATACTGCAATAAACATCCATAATGCTTGGAATCAAACAAAGGAGAGGGTTTTCCAAATTAGAAGTAGAAGCTTCTAAAGCGAGAGTAGAATAAGGGTATTGATACATTGTGAGGCTTGAGCCCTACTATTACAAAATGGGGAAGTTACTTTTCATATGTAAGCTATCATTGGATGGTGAGAGTCACCTAAATATTTTTCTCTTTAATATGTAGATAGTTTGATAGCTGATTCCAATAGAGAGGACCTTCATGCCATCACTTGTATTTTTGAGACACACACAATAGATGGAAAAATGGATAGAGTCCTTTTCATGTAATCCTATACATCCAGTTTGGATGGAGATTCACTGAATCTTTACATGGTTTTATAGTTTCCACAATCCTCAGACTCCTTATTCTTAGATATCAACAAGTAACCCATAAAGGGTCTAGCTCCTTACCCCTTTTCCTTCTAGAGTCTCTAGCTCTTCATTTTCAAAAGTTCACGGAGTGTAGAAGTAAAGCTTGACATAGACTTTAAAGACACCCCAAATGTGGGCATACACATAATTTTTCATGAGTATCATTAATGCAGGATAAGAGAGTATTTGGGGAGAAATATTTAAGTGTGGTATGTTCATGTTTTGTCAATATTGGAAGATTGTTTGATTCTATGTTGTAGATCCTAGACTATGGAACTATGGACCTGTGATATTAGTTTCCAACATTTGGTATCAGAGCATTCAGGCTCTCAGATTCTCAGGTTTCCAAACTTCCAAGTTTACAACATATGATTTAAGAGAATCATTTAACATTTGATATTTGATATACACACTTAATCTAGATGAGTAGAGATTTGAGAATCAGACAATTCAGCCACATGTTTATTTATGAGTGTGGAGTATGAAGTTGATGATCTGTTAGCAACTGAATACTTTTGGAAGAGTAAAGATACTTTATAGAAGTATTGCTTGAAGACCAAGACTTGATGAAGAGAAGGCTATTTAAAATTCAAGGAAAAACAATGATTTGGAGAAGATGAAGGAACCACATCAACATCAAATCACAGGTATTAGTTTCTACTATCAGATTATCATTTGCACGTCATATCTTAGAAGAGCAATTATGAAGAGATTTGAACGATTAAAGAAGTGCTTTCATACACTTTCCTTCTTTTAAAGTGAAAGCTATAGCTATATCAAAACAGGTATCTAGAGGTTGTTCTTGACAATTTTGATGATCTCTTTTATGGCAAGGAAGCTCATCTAAGAAGACAAATTTGAAGATGAGATTAGGTTTGTTTTTAGCCAACCTTGTGTTATAAGTTTGTTGGAAGTTTTTTATCACATTTTGTACCTAGAAAGGTAATTGAGTATTCAACGAACTCAAGCAAAAGGTTGGTGAATTCAGCCATATTAGTTACATTTGAAGTAGAGTTTTGATTTCTCATATGCTGAGATGATCAGAAGATATGAGGAGATGATAAAACATGATTCTATATTCACTTCCATTTGTATACCATGTTTGTTTTCTCGCTTACTCTTAGTATTAGAGGAAGAAAAAAATTCATTTGAAGAAGATAAGAGTGCTACTTCAAGATGCATAGAACAAAAGGTATGGAAGAGAAGTTTGAAGATGGTAACATCATCAGGTGGAAGAAAAATGTAGAAGAAGAAAGTCCAACATTTCTAAAGGGAAAGTAAGACTTCCTTTTCTCTTATGTTTTCCGTATACTTTTCCTACTTTTATCCTCCATATCCAAAGACAAGTCTACGAGAACATCTTGTGTGAAGATAGTCTAGAGAAGAAGAAGTTTGTTGTTTTGTATTATACTTGGTCATGTTTTAGTAGGTTTGACAAAGAATTGCATTGAGAGAAAAAAAACAGCAGATATCTAAGATAGATTTTATGTTTTGACTCACGTTATGTATAATTTGAAGGATATCAGCAAGCGGCTATATGTTCCCTCAAAGTGTCAATTCAGAGGTACTTGGTATATGACAAGCTACAGAGAAGTATTTTTCTTCTTGACCTAACTCTTGACATAAAAAAGAGTATTTGTAGCAGATCTTGGAGACTTGGAGTAAGGTTTTTGTTTGGAAAATGAAAATTATGAAATTCTAGTAATTTTAGGAAACTTAGTATTTTCAAAAAAATTTAGAAATTTCATTATTTTGAGAAAATTCAAAAAGTTCAGAAAAGTCGAGAAAATTCAGATTTTTGTGTTATACTAGTGAGATGAAGAATCTACTTTCTATGATTGTCTAGATTAGTGTATACATGCTTGTTTTTAAAAATAGGTGTTCCATTATATCCTATCACTTGATTGAGAAGTGGAGTTAGCCAAAGAAAGTCAAGCAGATACTATCACATTTCACCCGGGTAGACTATGAAGATATGAAGTTTGAAATTGCAACTTTTGGAGTTCTCAAGGTGAGATTTTGTCCACTTATGTTTCAAGGAGGAGTTGTAGATTCTTGGGAAGGATTTGGTTAAAGAAACTTTTTACAAGTTTATGTGAGAAGCATGGACACTTAGAGACATTCATGTAGCAAATCAAAGATTGAATCATGAAGGTTTGATAAAAGTAGATGGACACAGGTATTTTGTTAGGAAGATCTTGATAGATCTTGAATGATCTTGAAGATCTTGAGTATTTATGAGTCAATTTTCTATCCTCTTTGAAAATTTCTTAGCATTGGAAGAAGTAATTCAAAGATTCATATTTTATCATATTTGTGTTGCAGAGCAAAAACTTGTTATGTTGCAAAAGATTATGGATCCTTAAATTTTGTTTCAGATACAGGTATTCATCATTGAAGATCAGATTTATTGAAAGAAGAAAGATGTTCCAAATTTCATAAAGTCTAATATAATTTGAAGAATTCTGGATACTAGTGTTAAATTATATAGGGGGTGATGAAACATGAAGACTTATTTTCAGCCATATGTAAAAGAAATTAAAAGAATGCAGAGTCATACCTACAGGTGTATTCCTATAGGCTATATCCCGTATTTCTATATTTCCTTTGTCACTTTCTCTTTATGTTCCAGAATTGAAAGAAGAAGCAAGAAGGAGAATGTCTACAGAAAGTTCCTGTTAGGTGTTCCTGTTCCGGAG
>CM035413.1:100526914-100591914 GCA_020310875.1 Ceratopteris richardii | reverse complement strand
GTTAAATCTTGATTTTGTTTCACACCACCTAAATCAATTATTGTCTCAAGTTCAATGAAACATTCATACTATCTTTGAGTTCTGACAAAAAGAAAGTCACAACAATTCAGTAGATAACACCTAAGTAATCTTCTCTACCTTAAACACTCTTTAAGTCCTTAAAGAGAACAAAAAAAAATACGTTTGTATTCTGGTACGTTGGTGTTTGAGACCATGTTCATATTTCAGTTTATAAACAGCAGAACCGTGCAGAGACAAGGGGTAGAAACAGCATTCCGGTAAAAGGGTAATGCATCTCCTGAAGACAGAGAATATCTGCTTTAAAGCTCAGAAGGCGTTCCTGAATTGCTCTCGACCGGACCATCCACCTTAATCAATGCGAAGCAGCATGGGAAGAGCAAGCGCTACACATACACCTGGTAAGAATGTTTGTAAAAAACTAGCCGGATAGTTTGAACATCCTTATTAAAAGTAGAGCCAGTGCCGAAGCTTTCGTTCACAGATCTTATTATATTAAGTTTAAGATTACAGTATATATTCATTCGGAAATTAAACCTGTAGACTTCAATCCTTTGGCGTTGTGTCATCTCTATATTAGTGAATCTATAAAGGATCATGTCTATGCATTAACTTTCTGAACACGCAGATTAATGACCAAAGCAAAAGAGTCAATAAGTTTCTATTCAGTATCCTTTTTGTTACAGGAAAACTCAAGCATTCCTAGTCAAATGACCGATTGTGCTGTAGATATCGATGAGCTAACACTCACAATATTTCATCAAAACAAAGTGGTTTCCCTTTTTATCGAGACAGATTAAGAACTTAAATCTACTAGTATGCGCACGTATATGCGTACATGTTTACATTTCAGGCATTTTCAAGCTAAACCTTGAGACATTATACATACGCAAACACATTGCAACATTTGCATAATGAAGCAAAGCATCTACATTCAACTTCTCTTAGCCAGATTTGTGCAGATTGAGATGATTCCTTTTAATTAAGAATTAGACGCAGTTGACAGAGGAGCAAGCTGTAGATTTGACTACTTACCTCACTGTGCTTCAGGCCTAGTTTCCTACTCCAAGAAAGAGAGAGGGTGCAAAACTTCAGTCATGCAAGTTCCTTGAATCACCGGTCATTGTTTTCCCTTCCTTAGGAACAAACTCCAGCGTTCTGTTTTCTTTAAGCTCTGGGCTCCCTCCAGGTTTTGATCTCGTCCAATTCAGTATTTAAGGTGCTGATAGCCAAGCTGCTTCAAGTGTTCAAGTGATATACCATCTCTGTTTCTTGCATGGAGTTTGAAACTATCGATAGCAGTATCTGCCGGTAGCGAAACTTCATAGAGCCTAATAATTCTTTAGAGCTTCCCATAAAAAAAAAAACGGTATTGCCCTTCTTGCCAAAGCACGCAACAGAAGGACAGAACTGAGCGTTTTTCCTCACAGACTTTCTGATATGTCCTAAACTATCAAAATTCCTGACAGGAAATCCACGAGAGATTGTCCAGGAATGCGGTGCTTCCTTTTTTTTTCTACCACCGTACTCTCTAGCCTCTTCTCCTATCTCTCCCTTGTTCAGATAACTTCTCCCTTCGAAAGAAAAAGAGATTCTACCACATACGCCGATGAATTCGAACCTGCGAGCAATTCCCAATCTTCTCTTTCAGCTTTCTTTTTCTAAATAACTCTCCATGCACATAGTATATGCAGCCCTCTTCGACAATTGACTCCTGGTTCAATTTCCATAATTCACAAAAAAATTATCTCCCCCAGCTCATGCTCTGATTCCCTCAAATTCTTCAAACTTTGCCAGCGCGTAGCTTCTTCCCAGATATTTCTTGAAGCTACTGTTCCCCTGTATTCCCACCTTTTTTTTTTCGCTCCAAATTCCCTGCCGCCGTTCTTGTCCTTCTTTCTTTCTTGAACGGCCACCTACCAAATATGCTAAAAAAAGAGAAAAAAATTTCTCTTTCTTACATGTATGCATATTTACACAAATAGATAGTTCGACTTCACGCACATATTTCCCATACAAATGCTTTTATAAGATGTATACATATGTATTGCCAAGACGCACAAACACACACACTCCATTAAACAAATGCCTACATGTTTTCTTATCTGCAGATGCATCCGCATGGATATAAGGAAAATGGCAAGAATAATCTTGGGCACATACACATACAAATGCGCTCACAAGTAAAAGAAGCATATAAAGAGAAGCAACCAATGTTTCATACTATCTATCATGATATATTGGGAATAGCGATCTCAAGCACTGATTAATGATAAAAGTTATATATAAAGGATAGAAATCAGCTGAGTCCATTAGATTCTTTATTTGATATTGGATTTGACTTCCACATGTTATCGCTTTGATTCCTTTAGCGGAGCTATAAAATGGTGTTCCCTACTTGACTATCAATCTTGAATCCAAATCATGACCACATCCACCCCCTCTGAACCTGTGCGTCCTCCGGATGCGCCAATCTTGCATACATAACATCAAACACAAGCAAGGATCAAGTAGTCATAGCATATAAACAGGACTTAAAGAAAATTTTAACTTGATGCATGAAATCTGAAAACACATTGAACTTGGCATACATTAAGAGAAGAGGGTAGACAAAAACATCTCATACAACATATCAGAATACTTTAATGCACTTAGACTAGAAATCATATGAGTAAATTGAAAACTTCTTAGCTCTCTCGTTAACTCGACCCGGTCAGATCTAGTAGCCTATCCGAAGCATTTGCATATACCAGTCTTCACTAACTCGATTTATGAAACTCACTTCTAGCTTCCCTATTGATCTTCCATCATCTGAACCCTCATCAGACCCTTTTCTTATTTTTCTCATATTTTTATTCTGTTTTTCTTTATTTTAATTCTTTATCCCAGCTCAACCTTTATATCTTTGCTTTTATTTTTATTTATTTATTTTTCCACACTTTTCGGCCTATGTCGAAATCGGATGCGACTCGTGGACCTGACCACCCGGCCAGGTTTAGACCACCCATCTACCGACCCGACATAGCGCACGATTCACAATGTCAGCCTCATACGAAATCAACGTCAGCTCGTGGCTCTGACCACCCGGTCAGAGTGACTCCACCCGCCTATCAACCCGTATGAGTGCGTAACAACATGTAGGTTAGGCCATACGACACAACTAGCGTCAGCTCGTGGCCCTGATCACCCGACCAAGGTAGTTCCACCCGCCTACTAGCTCATCGCAGCACCCAACAATACATATACATACACATAGATAGCTGGCTGGTATAAGAATTCTTTTCTCAAGATATAATCTGTCTGAAGATTAGGTCAGATGAGAGATCAAGAGTAGAAGTCGAAGTGTTTCACTCATCAAGTGCTTGTAAACACTACTATATACAGATACTTAGTCTAGGTCTTCCCTTCACCTTCCTAGGTCTTGCTCTCGAAAGTTCTAGTCCATCTTCTAATCTTACTCACATAATCCCGGCCCTTATACATTACATGTAATCTAATTAGTGGCACGAGATTTTTGTTCTACTTAATTTTTCTTAATTATGCATTTATTTACATGTTATATGCCCAACCCATGTAGTCTTTTCATATGGATATATATATACATACATACATATATATACATGAGAGGAAAAGAAACTGAAACAATAACATCTCACCAGTATAAAATTAGGAGCCGCTCGAGCTTGTCGCCTTTAATCATTCTTTCTTTAGAAAAAACTTGAACTTGGTCATCCTGCATAAATTAGAGGCTTATTTCACACGAATTTATATAAAAATAGTTATTCAAAAAGGAAAATATTACCTGGCTTTATTTATATACATTGGTATTCGTTTTCTTGCCGATCTCCGAGGATCTTTCCTGACTTTATTCTTTATAAAAAAAAAACCTAACTTGATTCAAAATAAACATTATTTACACATAGCTTTAATACAACATCTTAATCTATCTTTAAGACGTCTCACCCCCCTCACGTTCCCTACGGAACAAGGCAAGCTGTTGTAAGAGTTCTGCATATTCTCCTAAGTCACGACTATATACAAGAAGTGCTGTTGGGTCCACTTCCATATATGACTCACGGTCATCCGAAGTGTCATCTTCTCCATATGTTCGTGCCCTTCGATACCTGAGCACACTTCCTTCATTTGATGATGAGATCAAGGTCTCCCTAGTGATATGATCTTTAACAAACTCTTCTACAGGAATTCTTTCTTCATTTTCAGGTGTAGGGAGCAAGTAAGTTGATATGAAAGAACTATCTAAGGTTCTCCCTTCAGGCACACTCCTTGACGCCTCTCTAAATCTTTCAGGAATGCTACCCTCAGGAATGGATGTATCATTGGAATCTTCACTGTCCATTCCAGATCCTAAGATAGTTAAACAGTTCAATCAAACCTAAAAGACTTCCTATTAATAACCTGATCACAAATCTCTGTCAGTACCCTGCAAGGAACAAAAATTAATATTAATAGAAGGTCATGAATAAGTAAAACACATACATTTAATTTATTTGCTGCTTTACTTATTTATTACATCTAGACGGATTCATATCTTGTTATTTGTCTACATGGTTTTATTATATACATAGATATATATATACACCATCTTACGATATAATTTATTTTAATCATTTTCCTTATTGATGTCTTCATCTTCATCATCACCACTTCCTTCCTCTTCACTTCCCTCTTCTTCGTCTTCACTTATTATCGTCTCATAATTCTCATTCTCTCTTCTTTTAAAGAGCTTAACTCTCTTCCCAGCAATTAAATCCTTTAACTTGGTCCCATCTAATTCTCTAAGTGAGTATGTTCCATTATCGCAAACTTTACATACCACATAGGGACCAAACCATCTCTTAACCAGTTTTCTTCGAGCTTCATATTGAGTATTCAGTGAGCTATCATAGACAAGTACCCAGTCTCCTTCCTTCAACCTTTTAGGCCTTAACCTGTGGGACTTGTCAAATGCAACTTTATTTTTCTCTCTAATAGCTCTAAGCTTAAATGCAGCTTCTTCTACCAGATTTCTTCCTCTCTCTAGCTGAAGAATCTGCACTGCTAGAAGATCTTCTCTTGATACCTCGTCTTCCCAAGGCAAGGAAGTCCACGCTAAAGCATGTGACTCCGTCGGCAAAATAGGTTTTTGACAATACATCAGTTCTGCTGGCATATATCCAGTAGTTCTAGTGTATGTCATCCTGTCTGCCCAAAGGGCAAAGGGAAGGTAATTTGGCCAATTCTTTATTTTCCCCTCACAAGCCTTAGCCAAAGCTTTAATAATTGGTGGATGACCACGCTCAATTTTTCCATCATTCTTTAGCGTAGTCACTATTCCCCAAAGCTCTCACTTAATTTGAGGGTAACCTCTCTGGCGAACATTTAGAACTTTAGCTTCGAAACGAATTGCATATTTTTTTCCTTCATCATCCTCTTGGCCAATCGCCCAACCTATACCTGTCGAACTTGTATCTATGGTGATATAAATTTCTTTGTTATCAGTATAATCAGCCTTTCTAAGCAGTGGAGCTTCTGCAAGTGCCTTCTTCAATTTTCTCACAGCTTGAGTATGGATATCTCTCCATTGAAATCTTTGCCCTTTCCTAAGCAATTGATAGAGTGGGTCAGCAATATGGGCAAAATGGGGAATCCATACAACATAGAAAACACATGCCCCAAGAAACCTCCTCACTTCAGTGATCGAGGAGCAGACCTCTTTCATGTGTTGAATGGCATCTACTTTCTTTGGACATGGCTTCCTTCCTTTAGGTCCACATAAACTTCCTACAATTAAAACCTCTTGCACTCCAAATACTGATTTTTCAGCAAACAATGTCAAATGAACCTCTTCCAGCCGACTGAGAATGGATTCACAATCAGTTATGTGCTTTTTAACAAAATTCCTACATCCATCCTCATCAAGAGTCTCGTCTCTATCTCTTTCTTCACAGCCTTTAATAGGGACATCGTCAATGAATGGCATAGTCAGATGTGGAATAAAATCCCTAAGAATTTTATGCATACCATTCATCATATGTGCCACCGAGTTCGTGGCACCTTGCGGCAAATTGCACATGCGCACAAGCCCAAGTGGCGTCCTCATAGTCGTCAAATCACGGCTTTCGAGAGCTAGCTGGAATTGATCATATCCAGAGTGTAAATCTCCCATTGAATAAATAGATCTTCCTGCAAAGGCTTCTGCATACTCGTCTACAATAGGCCCAGTTCCCATATTTCTAATTGTCACTTTATTCACTGGCTGTAGATCTTGGATAAATCTTAACAACCCATTCTTCTTTGGTACAGTAAACCAACATTAGAATAAGGAGCACTTGATGGCTCAAGAATCCCCATTCTAATCTTGTCATTCAACAGATCAATTAGCTTTGAAATATGAGCTTTTGGTACCGGAATTGGTCTGAGATTCCAAGGTACATGTGGTATCGTGAAAATTATCATAGGTGTCACCATAGATGGATCTACACATCCAATTTCTTGGGCATTGAAAGAAAAAGCCTTTCCATGCTTAAATAACACAAGTTAACTTCAGATCCGTGATCAATAAGAGCGACAACTGGAGTGCTAATTTTTTCTAATCTCACCAACGTCTCAGTTGTGGCTCGAGCCCAATGATCTTTAGTATAATAACTCGAAGGAGTTATTTCTGAAGGATTCCGCTCCAAGGATATTTCTTCATGTACGCATGGTTGAACATTACTCTCAATTGGTTCAAGTACATTTTTTAGCTCTTGTACTTGTGCTTGCACAGTATGAACAGGAGTCTCTTCATCCATTCTTTCAGTCTCTTGCATGTCAGCTATTGGTTGCCGTTTTCTTCTTAAGAGGTCAATTATTACTTCTAAAAATTCTCTTTTTGCTATCCCCAATAACTCACCGAGTGTAAATTCGATTACACTATCGAGCACTCTTTTCTCGAGAACTTGTTTTAGATTTGTGGCTTGCTCTATGTGCGATTTTAGCATATATGAGGGATTTCTCACTCTTCCTTGTCCTTTTCTCACAGGTTGCATTTCTTGATCTTGAGGAGGAATATTATCGTGGGTAGGAACTGGCATCTCAGCAGAAGTAGGAATTTGAACTTGAGTCGGAATTCGATTTGGTTGGATTATTGTCGGTTGTGATGGTGGATCTATTTGAGTGGGTTGGTTTGTTTGTGTTGGTTGATTTTGGTTTGGTATTTGAGGTTGTTCATGTGAAGCTTCTACTTGACGCCTAGTTCTTCTTTTCTCCTCTTCGCCCTCATTGGTTCTCCTTCGTTTCTCTTCCACTACTGCTTCATGCTCTACCGAAGAGCATAGATATGTAACAACCGAGAGAGTATCTACAGGATCATTCCATCCACTTACCCCTTGGATTTCATTACTGGCTGTTTTTAAAATTTCATGATGCATCTTTCCGCGATCTAAGGACTTTATCACTTTAGACCACGGTTCTATATCATTATTTTCGTCAATTACCTGACATGCATACGTATGCGATGTTGAAGCAACGTTTTCACATGTGCCAGGGAAGAATATTCTCATTCCTCCCCGACCAAAGTTAATGTTTACCTTTTGTCCAGTCTTAGAGTCATATATCATCTTTTCCTTAACGAATACCAAATTCTTTGCCAATGCTTCTTTGAAGCTCTCACACGAGTATCTGTTATGCTCCAAAGAGTCACACCAAATACATTTTTTAATTTCAGGAGCTTTTGGGTTTTTAGGTGCCGGTGCTTGTAAAGATTGAGATTCAATCATCTGCTTCATACTTTGAATTGTAAGGTCACTAAATTTTTTAAACATATCTTCCATTGTATTAGTGGGCACAACATCCTTTGGTGTTGGTAGGTTTACCTGAGGGTTCTGTACAGGTTGCTGAACAGCCTGAGCTTGTTCTTCTTGCATATCATCATGCGAGCTCTGCATGAACTTAGACAAAGTTCTTTGCTCTTCTACGTATCCTCTAACAGCTTCATCCACATTACCCCAGTCTTCGTCAAGACCAGACTCAGTTCCTACCTGTTGTAATTGTGGAAAAATTTCTTCTCGGGCTTTCGAATCTATAGCCCGGAGAAACAAGGATACCTTTTCTTGATCTATAGCCCTCCTATCATAATCAGATAAGTCCGCAAATTGCTGATCAAACTCCCTTTTAATATCTAGAATGGATTGATCTTTTGGTTTATGTATCCACTTTAGAAATGTGGATCTAGTCACTTTATCTTCGTCATCCAGTGCAAACATCCTTGTGAGTATCATCTTGTATTGTGACCATCTTATTTGCCCTTCTACAACTAGTCGAGGTGCATCCACAACTAATCGGTCACGCAAATGCAATTCTGAAACGTATACAAAATTGTCTATTAATTCTTGGTCACTTAATGGTGTTAGACCCGTACCAAGGTATCATGCCTCCAATTCATATTCCTTACAAAAACGAGTAACATTTTTACCACTGAAATATCCACTTCTTCTGACTACTCGCTCATGAAATGCCTGGATGGCACTCCGTCTTTTCTCGTCCTGCTGAAAGCGCAGAAGTTGGGTTATAACATCCATTGTTGCGTCGCCCATAAATGGTCAAGCACAATGAGCTCACTCAACCGCACCACTCTTTAAACTAGGATCAGGATCTCTACACTCTCCTCCTTTCACGTCGGGTTCACCAGGTATGTCGTCGAGTTTTTCGCTAAAGGAGGAAGAAGTTAAGGCCAAAGTTAATAGTTGAATCGAAGATGTATAGGCACTTCCTAAAGAAGGGGAAGACGATATTTTGGACTAATAAACAAAGTGTACTCGTTTCTACTTTGCAAGCGCGTCCGAGGTCATTGAATCAACATAGAATTTCATGTTAGTATCAGCGAGGAGAAATCGCTAGCAAAATCCAATAAAGTACTTACATGTCAGGTTTCTTGGTAGTATAGATGACATTACAACATATATGTGATTTCCTATACCTTCGAACACTGATTGACTCATGAAGAAACAAAGATAATTCACTTTGTAAGCTAAACACCTAGGGTCATTCACTTAATCATTTAACTCCTAAGAAGCGAAATTTTCTTTGTTCATGCGTTAAATCTTGATTTTGTTTCACACCACCTAAATCAATTATTGTCTCAAGTTCAATGAAACATTCATACTATCTTTGAGTTCTGACAAAAAGAAAGTCACAACAATTCAGTAGATAACACCTAAGTAATCTTCTCTACCTTAAACACTCTTTAAGTCCTTAAAGAGAACAAAAAAAAATACGTTTGTATTCTGGTACGTTGGTGTTTGAGACCATGTTCATATTTCAGTTTATAAACAGCAGAACCGTGCAGAGACAAGGGGTAGAAACAACATTCCGGTAAAAGGGTAATGCATCTCTTGAAGACAGAGAATATCTGCTTTAAAGCTCAGAAGGCGTTCCTGAATTGCTCTCGACTGGACCATCCACCTTAATCAATGCGAAGCAGCATGGGAAGAGCAAGCGCTACACATACACCTGGTAAGAATGTTTGTAAAAAACTAGCCGGATAGTTTGAACATCCTTATTAAAAGTAGAGCCAGTGCCGAAGCTTTCGTTCACAGATCTTATTATATTAAGTTTAAGATTACAGTATATATTCATTCGGAAATTAAACCTGTAGACTTCAATCCTTTGGCGTTGTTTTCGTCATCTCTATATTAGTGAGTCTATAAAGGATCATGTCTATGCATTAACTTTCTGAACACGCAGATTAATGACCAAAGCAAAAGAGTCAATAAGTTTCTATTCAGTATCCTTTTTGTTACAGGAAAACTCAAGCATTCCTAGTCAAATGACCGATTGTGCTGTAGATATCGATGAGCTAACACTCACAATATTTCATCAAAACAAAGTGGTTTCCCTTTTTATCGAGACAGATTAAGAACTTAAATCTACTAGTATGCGCACGTATATACGTACATGTTTACATTTCATGCTATTTATATATGCAGACAAAGTTGACTATACAAAAGCCCACAGAAGGCATTTTCAAGCTAAATCTTGAGACATTATACATACGCAAACACATTGCAACATTTGCATAATGAAGCAAAGCATCTACATTCAACTTCTCTTAGCCAGATTTGTGCAGATTGAGATGATTCCTTTTAATTAAGAATTAGACGCAGTTGACAGAGGAGCAAGCTGTAGATTTGACTACTTACCTCACTGTGCTTCAGGCCTAGTTTCCTACTCCAAGAAAGAGAGAGGGTGCAAAACTTCAGTCATGCAATTTCCTTGAATCACCGGTCATTGTTTTCCCTTCCTCAGGAACAAACTCCAGCGTTCTGTTTTCTTTAAGCTCTGGGCTCCCTCCAGGTTTTGATCTCGTCCAATTCAGTATTTAAGGTGCTGATAGCCAAGCTGCTTCAAGTGTTCAAGTGATATACCATCTCTGTTTCTTGCATGGAGTTTGAAACTATCGATAGCAGTATCTGCCGGTAGCGAAACTTCATAGAGCCTAATAATTCTTTAGAGCTTCCCATAAAAAAAAAACGGTATTGCCCTTCTTGCCAAAGCACGCAACAGAAGGACAGAACTGAGCGTTTTTCCTCACAGACTTTCTGATATGTCCTAAACTATCAAAATTCTTGGCAGGAAATCCACAAGAGATTGTCCATGAATGCGGTGCTTCCTTTTTTTTTCTACCACCGTACTCTCTAGCCTCTTCTCCTATCTCTCCCTTGTTCAGATAACTTCTCCCTTCGAAAGAAAAAGAGATTCTACCACATACGCCGATGAATTCGAACCTGCGTGCAATTCCCAATCTTCTCTTTCAGCTTTCTTTTTCTAAATAACTCTCCATGCACATAGTATATGCAGCCCTCTTCGACAATTGACTCCTGGTTCAATTTCCGTAATTCACAAAAAAATTATCTCCCCCAGCTCATGCTCTGATTCCCTCAAATTCTTCAAACTTTGCCAGCGCGTAGCTTCTTCCCAGATATTTCTTGAAGCTACTGTTCCCCTGTATTCCCACCTTTTTTTTTTCCGCTCCAAATTCCCTGCCGCCGTTCTTGTCCTTCTTTCTTTCTTGAACGGCCACCTACCAAATATGCTAAAAAAAGAGAAAAAAATTTCTCTTTCTTACATGTATGCATGTTTACACAAATAGATAGTTCGACTTCACGCACATATTTCCCATACAAATGCTTTTATAAGATGTATACATATGTATTGCCAAGACGCACAAACACACACACTCCGTTAAACAAATGCCTACATGTTTTCTTATCTGCAGATGCATCCGCATGGATATAAGGAAAATGGCAAGAATAATCTTGGGCACATACACATACAAATGCGCTCACAAGTAAAAGAAGCATATAAAGAGAAGCAACCAATGTTTCATACTATCTATCATGATATATTGGGAATAGCGATCTCAAGCACTGATTAATGATAAAAGTTATATATAAAGGATAGAAATCAACTGAGTCCATTAGATTCTTTATTTGATATTGGATTTGACTTCCACATGTTATCGCTTTGATTCCTTTAGCGGAGCTATAAAATGGTGTTCCCTGCTTGACTATCAATCTTGAATCCAAATCATGACCACAACGTATAGGGTGCATGAGGCATCTAAAGACCAGGTCCACACAAAAGGACGATCTTGGAGGGCTCAAGACTCATGGTTGGCACAGATTTTTACAGTTTATGCTCCCTGTAGCTTTAAAAGATTGTCTTGCGGAGGATGTAAAAACAACCATTTATAAAATCAATTCCTTGGTATAGTGGATCTCGTGTAAAGAGATAAATAGAGATATCATAGAGAGTGCAAAATTGAATGCTATAGAAGTTGTCTGTATAATAGAGAAATACTTTCCCATAATTATTGTCAGAATTAAGCTTCATTTACAAGTTCATGTGGTAGATGAAGCTGCAATAGTAGGAATTGTCCATAGTCGATGGATGTTCTTCTTAGGGCACTTCATGAGGACATTAAGAGGGTTGGTTCGATAGAGAGCTAGTGGAGTTAGATGTGTGTAGAAGCACGCAAATAGCCAACAAAGAAGAGGAAGCGTGGAGCACAACACACAATACTAAATGTATTTCCACTAGAATCTACAAAGATAAGTAACTCATTAGGGCAATAAGCATATATACAAGCCGGGGGAAAAACCTGCTAAAAAGGGAAAAAAGTGCCCCAATGGTCCTAGTGTGTTCACACACACAACTACCTAAATACATAAAAAAATCCCCCCTAGGAGTGATGCGATGAACAAGGAGTTTGCACTCATGTATAAGGAAGTGCTAAGCTATGTGGAATCAATCCACAAAAGGAAGTAAGCCCAAAGATTTATGGAAGGCTTCAAAATTCTATCTAGGTAGAGCCTTCATGAAAAGGTCTACAATGCTCTCCTCTAGAGAAGCTCTCCCTAACATAATGATAATGCATCTCAATTTTCTTAGTGCCAGCATGGAACATAGGGTTTCTCGCAACATCCAATGCGCTCTGAGTGTCAGTGAAGTTGTGGTTGTAGAAGAGTGACCAACACCCAAATCATCCATAAGGCATCTGAGCCATACATACTTAGCAGTCGTTGTGAAAGCTTCCCTATACTTAGCCTCACAATTGGAAGTGGCCACAGTAGGCTACGTCTTGCTCAGCCAAGATATGCATGAGCTACCAAGCATGAAGCAAAACACGCTAGTGGACACATAAGTTTCATAGCAACCAACTGAGTAAGAGTCAGAAAAAGCATGCAAATCTAGCGGTAGTGATCCCCGCTTAGGATAAAATAATCCAAGTAGCCGAGAACCACTTAGGTAGCAAAATATGCACGTAGTAGCCTGTCAATGCTTGATACTTGATCAATGCATAAACCTGCTCATTTGTCAGACAACAAAGTGAATATCTTGCATCAAATGCATCTCCAACATCATGAAGACTCAATCATTAACCTGTCTCCATAGGTGTGGCAATAGGTTAGAATCTTCAAGGCCAAAACATTGCAATAATATGTCAATATACTTCCTTTGACACAAAGCTATTCCACCATCAACCTACACAAGCTGAATGCCCAAATAGTGGTGCAAATGCCTCAAATTAGACATCTCAATTGATGCATGCAAATGAGCCTTAAAATCGGGAATATGCTTCTTATGAGGACCAATGAGCAGCATGTCATCAACATACACAACAATGATCAGAAACACATAAGTAGCATGCTTAATATATAAGGTGCTTTTAGTTGGATTGTTTCCAAAACCATGTGCAATTAGATAGGCATGTAGCTTTTCATACCAAGGATGTGGGGTTTGCTTTAAACCATATAATGCCTTCTTTAACCTACACACTTGGTTCTGATGCCCTTTTTGCACAAAGCCACGAGGCTAAAAAACATACACTTCTTCATGCAAATCACCATTCAAAAATGTTCTTTTAATGTGTAGTTGATGTACATTCCAATCATGATGAGCTGCAAGTGCATAGATGCTATGAACAATAATCATTTGACATGTATGTGCAAAAGTTTCATCAAAATCAATGCCTCTTTCCTACAGATAACCCTTGGCAACAAGCCTAGTCTTATACATGTCAACTGTTCCATTAGGTTTACACTTGAGCTTGTATACCCTCAGGGCCAATGGACTTCATGCCAGAAGGCAAGTCACATAAAGAAGAGGTTCTATTTTTCATGATAGCATCATATTCAGATTGCATTACAACCATTGAATGTTCAAAATTTTATGTTTCATCAAATGAAACAAGTTCAGTCTCATCATAGAGACTAGATGCAGCCATAGCATAACAATCTGATGCAAAAGAGGCACTATGAGAGCATGAACGAGTATGATATGATAGAGATGCATCTAATTTGCTATCACAAAAAGTCTAAACTATCCATTTTGGCATAGTTTTTGCCTCCTCAATATAAGCTATGTGGTCAACAAGTGCATCATGCAAAACGGCATTAAAAAAGGAATGTTTTGCATCATCACGTGAAACTTGCAATGGCTAAAAAGTTGCCTCATTAGGATCATTACTAGAGTGTTCACGTGTAAAAAGAGGTAATAAAGTATCATACATATCTTTGGAGCTAAAAGATATGTCCTTCGTACATGAAAGTAAAGTCTGAATAGCATCTTCCACAAAAACAACATCATGGCTAACCGAAATGTGTTTAGTCTATGGATAATATAGATGATATCCTTTGTTATCAGAACTGTACCCAACAAAAATACATTTTATTGCTTTATCATCCAATTTGCTATGATGTTGTTCAGTCACTAATGCATATGCCAAACAACCAAAAACACGTAGATGAGCAACAGATACCTTGCGACCATGCCAAGACTCTTATGGAGTGATAGAAAGGAGTTCTTTAGTGGGACACCTATTAAGTACATATGCTGCACACATGATAGCCTCAAGCCAGAAACTATGTGATAAAGCCTAACACATGACCATGTACCTCGCCATCTCCATGAGTGACCTCCTCTTGCATCCAACAAATCCATTCTGTTGAGGTGTATACGACATTGTACATCAATATTTAACCCATGTTCAGCCAAAAATGCATTAAAGTCCAAAGACATATATTCCCCCCCTTGATGAGAACGAAGGGTGCCCATTTTACATGCTAATAGATTTTCAGCAAAAACCAAAAATATTTTGAAGTATATGAACACTTAAAACTTTTCTTTCAATGGATATACCCATGCATGCCTAAAAAATCATCAATTAAAGTCACAAAGTAAAGATAGATTCCAAAAAACGGTGTCTGGATATGATCACAAACATCAATGTGAACAACCTGCAATTTCTGAGTAGCTTGAATTGAATCATCTTTTGGAAAGGTGGAATGCTGCATTTTGCCGAAAAAACAGCCTTCATAGACATGTTTTACGGGTGCCTGAAGTTTGGGGAAAGAGGACACCATTTACGATTTTTGCACGCATGGCAAACTAGAGAAATTCAAATGACCAAAGTGTGCATGCCAAAGATTTTCATATAACATAGCCTAAGAATCATGTACAACACATGAATCATTCACAGATCTTTCATAGTCTATGAGCTTATACAACCCACGGCTTAAAATGACAGAAGCAATAATCATGTCACCATTTGATGGATCTGAACTATACATCTATCATCAACAAGTTTCACAACCAAGGCAATCTTGGCTAATGCAAAAACTGATAACAGATATTTCTTGATCCTTGGCACAAATAAAGCATCCAAAAAAGTTAAAGAACTACCTTCATTAGGAGTCAGAATGATCTTACCAACTCCCATAATAGGATAAGAGGAGTTTTTGGTGCATGTGATAGTATTCCCTGTAGGGGCAGGCTCAAGTGAACTGAAGAAACTGTGTTATGAGGTAATATGTTTGGTTGTCCCACTATCAAAATGCCAAACCTCTGAGTCTACTGCAAACATACACTACTCATGAGAAGATGGGTCAAAATTGCAAACACTAGTACACACTCATTCTTCATTCTGCACAAGATTAGCAGACTTTGTTTTCCATGTAGATGCCTCTACAACAACCATTCTAGCCTCTTTTTTATTTGCCTCTTTTGCAGACTAATTTTTGCTTTTCTGATTTCTTCTCTTCTTTTTCTTTCTTCTTTGAATGTGCAGCATTTGTAGATTTTTGCTTGCTAGTAGATGAGCTCCATTTACATTTGCCCTTTTGACTAGCTAGGAAATCTTGATTTCCAACACGCATAATGGACCTGTTTTACCTAAACTAATCTTCTTGCAATAGAACAGAGACTAACGCCTCAAATGAAGAGGCACTTGGATTGTGTTTAATCATGAAATGAAGAGTAGAAGCAAAACTCTGATATGAATCAGGAAGACCATTCAAAACGGTCTGCATAAGTGAGCTCTCTGGTATAACTTCATAAGCAGCGATCAAATCTTCCTTCAAATCCTTGATCTTTGTCAGAAAACTCTCCATAGAATTACCTTCATTCATATCCTCACTCTCCCAACTGTTTTTAGAGGTAAGCAACACGAGCCTCATTCCTAGCTTGGTACAATATGGTAAGTGTATCCCAAACATCCTTAGCTATTCTACAAGAGCGAATGTGAGGAATAATGGCACATTTGATAGACAAGGCTATCAATGCATGGGCCTAAGCGTCTTTGCCATCCCAATGAATTTTCTCTGTAGTAGGCTCAGCAAAAATCATAGCACGAATAGGAATCTGAAGAATATCAGCATCTTCAACACCATCTACATCAGCTTCAATACCTGTATTTCCAAGTGTAATAGGATGTTTTTCAACACCCTACACAATGTGTGATTCTGAGACTATGACCCGACGGGTGTTGAAAATGCCCTAGATGAAGTGGCGACATGCTCTAATACCAAATTGGCTGAGTTAGAGATCTATAAAAGCATGTGAACAACAGAATGAAGAAGAAAAAGCTTAGAGCACAACACATAATACTAAATGTATTACGACTAGAATGTACAAAGATAAGTAACATGTTAGGGCTATAGGCGTATATACAAGTCAGGGAAACATCTCCTAAAGAGGGAAAAATGTGCCCCGATAGTCCTAGTGTGTTTATACATATCACCACCTAAGTATATCAATAAGAGCACGTCCGAAGGGCAACACGACAGAGAGATGGCTTGTACAATAGTCTCTTGTATTCACTACTGAGTTTCTACGCATGTCACACCCTATAATGCCTCACATATGGAGCGATGATGAAAATGTTTGTCTCCTAGGTGATGAACCTCAAGGAAAAGCAATGCAAAGATAAATGGATGTAGCTTTTAGAGAGAAGGCAATGAAGTTTTGCATCATTTAGTGAGAGTCTATGCAAAAGTGGTTAGAAAGATATGATCTTTCCACGGAGACAAACACAAAGGAAAGAGCTTAGTTTCAAAAAAATTGTTCTACTTCATTTTTGCCCCTTGTAGAAAGTCTTCGGCCTCTTCCACCATTTCCAACAAGAAGATGGCTAGATACAGTTGTTTCACATACAAAGGCAGCAGATGAAGATATCTCTAAAGAAGAAGAAGAACTCACAAAGGGATGTGATTGGAGGTATTCTAAGTATGGTGAACTATGTTCTGATGGACGACACTTTCAGATCGCACGAATCGAAAAGAATAGGTCTACTTTTGATAGTGGGGTGATGGTGAATTGTTTCCAAAAAACTAGAGCTAGTCCAAGAGATGACAATGCTCAAGAAGGCTAGCTAGATTATTTTGGAGTGATTCAAGATATCTTGAAGCTATCCTTTAGGAAGTTTGATAATTTTTTTGATGTGAAATGATTCAAATTAGTGACCTCTAGAAGAAACGCACTAGTGAGGCGGGATAAGATTAATTTGCTTCAAGTCGACTCCATAAAGTTATGGACATATGAAGGAGATACATTTGTGCTTCCCCAATACTATGAGCAACTTGATTTTATGTAAGATTTGAAAGAACCACAGTGTCTACTTGTTTTTCAAGTCTCTCCATGTAATAGACAAATTTGTGAGAACATAGATGTAGAAGAAAGTTCATCTATAGTGGACTCTGAGATTCACTATGTAGTTGAGGAGGAAGAGATCATTGTCAGAGATGAAGCGTTCTTTGACAAAGATGAGATACATGATGAAGCAATAGATGATGATCAAGAAGAAGCTAGCATACTAAGATATCTAGAAGTCACCAATGTAGAGATAGATATTCTCTATGCATTAGATCTCCAAGAGGATGCTAGAATAGAGGACTTTTAAATCAAAAACTTGTACGTACTAATTCATGTTTATTTTTTTTGCTATGTTCTTTTGCACACTACTATTTCTCTATTTTACCTTTATTATGGTATACAAATCATTTGACTTCTTTTGTTACAGAGCATGATGGGAGAAAGTCCTCCAGTCACTCCACATTCCATGATTGAGAAGCAGTTCTTAGGGTTTATATGTCAGGTGCCTCCCGTGTATATGGTTGTTGTATCATAGTACTATATGACTCATGGTAGCACTCCCCCGAGTCTCACTCTTTATGGCCTCACAACCACTAACATCATTCATGCAGGCGAGGCTACTCCCATGGGAGGTACATCACCTAGCTTTATGACTCCACTAGGACCACCTTCTCAACCATCCCCTAGTGGTCTAGTAGTAGTAGATGTATGTGTTTGATACCTCAACACGATACATGTTCTAGACCATCTTATAGGTTGTGGTCACACTATGGAGGAGGAGGTTCTAGGAGTAGATCTACAAGTGGCTCTGGAGGAGTCGGATGTTATGGAGGGAGTGCGATAGACATTGTGTTGCCCACTTCTACTCTTAGAGTGCATACCTTAGATGTAGGTATGCCACATGGTACACCACATGATATGCCACATGGTACACCACATACACTTTGGTGTGCTCATGATCATGATAACTCCAAGGTGTATAGTATCCATGATGGAGCTCAAGTGATGGATGTAGTCGAAAAGGCCATGCACAAGGTATACAACATCTTTGCTCCATACAGTTTGGGCACTCTATCATGTTTAAATGGATGAACAGGATAAAGATAGTAAAAATTATATCAAAGAGACGATCTATCAAGAGTTCCAATAAAAACATGGGCATCCTATTGTCAACTCCGAGTGGATTCAACACACAACATGTGAGGTTATGTTGCATCCATGATCTAAGGCTCGTGATGCTTTCAGAGCAAGCTTACCAAAGCCTATATGGTTAGATGCTAAGGAGTGGATATGATTTTTGACGAGCAATAATAGACTCCTGACCGATATTGCCAGTAGCGAGATGCGGCAGCCACACATCTAGATATGGTCTGAACATCATATTTGTTTTGACGTGGTGTGATGGCAATGCACCATGGTTTATTATCCTTTGCAAAAAGTTCGTGATGATGCCCTCATAATAGAAAATCAAGCTCCATACAATGAGCACGATGCTCCACAAAAACCTATCGAATACATGCACCTACACACTACATAGAGAGCATGAACTCAGATTTCCTAGGTTTTAGAAATGTGGTTGAAATTCTAATATGTGGTTGACTATCCACTATATGTATTGCAACATGGACACTAGTGGTAACAATATCCCACTAAAGGCCAATATGGGCAAAGTGACTATCGAATACTTGAGTGTAATCTATCATTTCATATATTAAAGAATGATCAAGAATACTTGAGTGTAATCTATCATTTCATAGATTACTCAAAGATCTGCAACATTATCTCAAGTATGAACCTTCTCAAGAATAATGTGCTCAATGGCTAAGCATCATTTAAGGAAGTGATGCATCACCTCAATGTGCTTGGTGTTTGCATGACAAACCGGATTCTTACACAAATCAATGGCACCTTGACTATCATTAAGCAGAGAAAGTAAACATTGACGTAGATCCATATCATAAGCAAGATGGGAAAACCACAGTGCTTCCTTATATGCTTTACTTGCTACAATATACTTTACTCCTATAGTGGAAACAATTGTACTTTCTTGAAGACAAGATCTCCAAGATAAAGCACCTCTAGCAAAGTGGAAAATGTACCCTTATGTAGACTTTCCTCTACAACATATCATTCACATATCGAGGCTTCTACTGGGACAAATGCACGGGCATGATTTTGCTCGATGTTGGTGTAAGGATCTGGAACAAAGTGCCAGTATAGGTGCGAGTATGGGCATTGATAAAAACATCAATATAAGCATTGGTATTTTTGACACTCATGTTGGCCCTTACACCGAGGCCTATACTGCCGGCCTTGGTAGGAGTATCATTGCGCATACTCGTGACTATGTTGTGAGTACCGATGATCATATCTGCAAAATTGTTGGGAAGAGTGTATTGTTTCCTACTACAACAACATTACCATGATGTTGTGTAGCAAAAGACAATATGCTCTGCCCAAAAAAAAAAATGAGTACATGTGACATATTCTAATGGCAATCAAAACATGATTTTGTAAAGCAAAATACTGTTGGACACAAAAGAGATGAGCACAATGAACTATGAACCATATACCAAAAGGTTATATATTCCATTAATGAATCATGTAGAAGAGTGTGACAAACCACTATCATATATGAGCCAAATACAAAATGTGGCACAACACTACCATATAGTAACCAAATATAAAATTCTTGTGCATCATTGCCATATATGAGCCAAATACAAAATTATGGCCCACCACTATCATACAAATGCCTAGAAGGATCAAAACATCTATATCAGCAGTCTTGCAATGAAAAACATTTGCGAAGTGAGACAAATTGACATGTATTTACAAACAACAGCTAAAAAGACCACACCAACTTTATAAGTTTATCACCTCATCATAGATGCTCCCATGAACAACGGCAGTGCGTGCCTCCAAGTCCTCGAATAGTGCAACGAATCCATGACAATATCAATAAGACAAATTCAATACACCAAATGATACTTACGAACTCGTGATGCATAGTGTGATATCTGTCGCTACCGAAATATGATGTTATGACCATATCTAGATGTGTGGCTGCCGCATCTCGCTACTGGCAATATCAGTCAGGAGTCTATTATTGCTCGTCAAAAATCATATCCCACTCCTTAGCATCTAACCATATAGGCTTTGGTAAGCTTGCTCTGAAAGCATCACGAGCCTTAGATCATCGATGCAACATAACCTCACATGTTGTGTGCTGAATCCACTTGGAGCTGACAATAGGATGCCCATGTTTTTATTGGAACTCTTGATAGATCATCTCTTTGATATATTTTTTACAATCTTTATCCTGTTCACTCCATTTAAACATGATAGAGTGTCCAAACTGTATGGAGCAAAGATGTTGTATACCTTGATGCATGGCCTTTTCGACTACATCCATCACTTGAGCTCCATCATGGATACTATACACCTTGGATTCATCATGTTCATGAGCACACAAGGGTGTACCTGGTGTACCATGTGGCGTATCATGTGGTGTACCCACATCTAAGGTACTCGCTCTACGAGTAGAAGTGGGCGACACAATGTCTGTCGCACTGCCTCCATAACATCCGACTCCTCCAGAGCCACTTGTAGATCCACTCCTGGAACCTCCTCCTCCATAGTGTGACCTCAACCTATAAGATGGTCTAGAACCTGTATCATGTTGAGGTATCAAACACATACATCTACTACTAGACCACTAGGCGATGGTTGAGAAGGTGGTCCTAGTGGAGTCATAAAGCTAGGTGATGTACCTCCCATGGGAGTAGCCTCGCCTGCATGAATGATGTCAGTGGTTGTGAGGCCATAAAGACTGAGACTCGGGGGAGTGCTACCATGAGTGATCTAGTACTATGATACAACAACCATATACACGGGAGGCACTTGACATATAAACCCTAATAACTGCTCCTCAATCATGGAATGCAGAATTTCTCCCATTGTGCTCTATAACAAAATAAGTCAAATGATTTGCATACCATAATAAAGTTGAAATAGAGAAATAGTAGTGTGCAAAAGAACATAGCAAAAAAATAAACATGAATTAGTACGGACAAGTTTTTTATTTAAAAATCCTCTATTCTAGCATCCAATTCGAGATCTAATGCATAGAGAATATCTATCTCTACATTGGTGACTTCTAGATCTCTTAGTAAGATAGCTTCTTCTTGATCATCATCTATTGCTTCATCATGTATCTCATCTTTGTCAAAGGCATCTTCATCTCTGACAATGATCTCTTCCTCCTCGAGTACATGATGAATCTCAGAGTCCACTATAGATGGTCTTTCTTCTACATCTATGCTCTCACAAATTTGTCTACTACATGTAGAGACTTGAAAAACAAGTAGACACTCTGGTTCTTTCAAATCTTACATAAATCAAGTTGCTCATAGTGTTGGGAAGCACAAATGTATCTCCTTCATATGTCCATAACTTTATGGAGTCAACTTGAAGCAAATCAATCTTATCCCGCCTCACTAGTGGGTTTCTTCTAGAGGTGACTAATTTGAATCATTTCACATCAAAAAAAAATTATCAAACTTCCTAAAGGATAGCTTCAAGATATCTTGAATCACTCCAAAATAATCTAGCTAGCCTTCTTGAGCATTGTCATCTCTTGGACTAGCTCTAGTTTTTTGGAAACAATTCACCATCACCCCAGGATCAAAAGTAGACCTATTTTTGTCGATTCGTGCGATCTGAAAGTGTCGTCCATGAGATCATAGTTCACCATATTTAGAATACCTCCAATCACATCGCTTTCTGAGTTCTTCTTCTTCTTTAGAGATATTTTCACCTGCTTCCTAGCTCATCATGATTGGAATGTACATCAGCTACACATTAAAACAACATTTTTGAATGGTTGATTTGCATGAAGAAGTGTATGTTTTTTAGCCTCGTGGCTTTGTGCAGAAAGGGCATCAGAGCCAGGTGTGCAGGTTAAAGAAGGCATTATATGGTTTAAAGCAAACACCACATCCTTGGTATAAAAAGATACATGCCTATCTAATTGCACATGGTTTTGGAAAAAGTCCAACTAAAGGCACCTTATATATTAAGCATGTTAATGATGTGCTTCTGATCATTGTTGTGTATCTTGATGACATGCTGCTCATTGGTCCTCATGAGAAGCATATTGTAGATTTTAAGGCTGATTTTCATGCCTCAATTGAGATGTCTAATTTGAGACATTTGCACCACTATTTGGGCATTCAGCTTATGCAGGTTGATGGTGGAATAGCTTTGTGTCAAAGGAAATATATTGACATATTATTGCATTGTTTTGGCCTTGAAGATTCTAAATCTATTGCCACACGTATGCAGACAGGTTAATGATTGAGTCTTCATGATGCTGGGAATGCATTTGATGCAAGATATTCACTTTGTTGTCTCACAAATGAGCAGGTTTATGCATTGACCAAGTATCAAGCATTGACATGCTGTTAAGTGCGTATTTTTCTACCTAAGTGGTACCCGGCCACTTGGATTATTTTGTCCCAAGGGGGGATCACTACCGCTAGATTTGCATGCTTTTTCTGACTCTTACTCAACTAGTTGCTATGACACTTGTGTGTCCACTATTGTTTTTTGCTTCATGCTTGGTAGCTCATGCATATCTTGGCTGAGCAAGACGTAGCCTACTGTGGCCACTTCTACTTCTGAGGTTGAGTATAGGGAAGCTTTCACAATGACTCTTGAGTATGTATGGATCAAATGCCTTATGGATGATTTGGGTGTTGGTCACTCTTCTACAACCACATCTTCACTCACACTCAAAGTGCATTGGATGTTGCGAGGAACCCTATGTTCCATGCTGGCACTAAGAAAATTGAGATGCATTATCATTATGTTAGGGAGAGGTTCTCTACAGGAGAGATCAGCTTGGCATGTATGTCCATGCAGGAGAACATTGTAGAACTTTTCATGGAGGCTCTACCTAGATAGAATTTTGAAGCCTTCCACAAAGCTTTGTGCTTACACCCTTTTGTGGATTGATTCCACATAGCTTAGCACTTCCTTATACATGAGTGCAAACTCCTTGTTCATCGCATCACTCCTAGGGGGGATTTGTTGATATATTTATGTAGTGGTGTATGTGAACAAACTAGGACCATTGGGGCACTTTTTTCCCTCTTTAGTAGGTTTTTTCCCCGGCTTGTATATATGCTTAGAGCCCTAATGAGTTACTTATCTTTGTATATTCTAGTGGAAATACATTCAGCATTGTGTGTTGTGCTCCACGCTTCTTCTTCTTTGTTGTGCTATTTGCGTGCTTCTACACACATCTAACTCCACTAGCTCTCTATCGAACCAACCCTCTTAATGACTTCATGAAGTGCTCTAAGAAGAACATCCATCGACTATGGAGAATTCCTACTATTGCAGCTTCACCTACCACATGAACTAGTAAATGAAGCTCCTTAATTGTGACAATACTTGTGGGAAAGTATTTCTCTATTATACAGACAACTTCTATAGCATTGAATTTTTCACTCTCTATGCTATCTCTATTTATCTCTTTAGACGAGATCCACTATACAAAGCAATTGATTTTATAAATGGTTGTTTGCACATCCTCCGCAAGACAATCTTTTAAAGCTATAGGGAGCATAAACTATAAAAATATGCGCCAAACATGAGTCTTGAGCCCTCCAAGTTCATCCTTTCATGTGGACATAGTCTTTAGACACCTCATGCACCCTATATGTGTTTAAAACTCTAAAATCATATTCTTGACTTGTTGCTCTTCCATCCTAGAAAGAACCCAAGTAAGGACACTATTCCATTGGGCTTAGTAATTACCCATAACTCTTGCATATGACCTCGCTCTTCCAAGTCCTTCCTTTGTGCTTTTCCTTCTTTCTTTCCGATCAAAGTCTTCCAGAGAATGTCTCCCACGTTCTTGAAAATATGCATCGAGTCTACCAAATGATTAATCAATAACTCACTCCAATAAGGGAGTTCGTGAAAGATCGACAATCATTTCATGCCAGGGAATGACATTTCTGAATCCCAGAGCTCTTTCGAATCACTATCTTTCATTTGGCATTGCGCTTGTCGACTAATTTTCCCTTCATGTAAAACATGTCCATCAGACAAATATCTATGATATCCTTCATAGACAATTTTTTGAAGTGCTTTGGAAGAGTGTGCTTTGAGTTGTTTTCCACATAGTGAACAAGCATTGTAACCAGGAATCAATAAACCTCAACATTCACCATAAGTAGGCCAATCATGCATCATCCACATAAGTTTTCCTTGCACTCGCATGTCTCCTCCTCTTATAGGTTGAGACATGCCGCACACAATAATCCCATCCCATAAAGTGCAAAGCTCTTTTAAAAGTGGTGCAAGGTATACATCCATGTTTTTCACCTTATACTTACCTAGCACAATAAGAGCTGTGTAAACCAAATTGATTTACTCCATCCATAGCTAGGCCTAGATGATAGTTCTGAGGCTCACTAGCAAACTTTGGCCACTTACTATCTATGTGTTTTCAAGCATCAGAGTCAGCAGGCACTCGCATTACACCATTTGTAGACCTGCTCTTTACATGCAACGAGATTAACTCAACCATGAATTTGCATCTAAACAGGCTCTTAATGGTTGGAATCATAGGAAAGTGGAGAAGAACCTTTGTAGGATTACTTTGCCCAAAGGTCTTCTCTAAACCTATTTGCTCCACACTTTGGACCTATGTGGAGATGATCATACTCATTCTAAAAAAGGATGCAATTATTCTGACAAGCATGAATCTTAGTGTAACCCATTGCAATCAATTGTAAAAGTTTCTTTGCATCTCCAAGTGTCAGAGGCATGTCATTTCCATCTAGAAAAAACTAATCTTTAAGAAGCTTGCAATAAGCAATTGCAACGATATGAGTAAAATAGGTTATATTGATACAACAATGAAAGTTTATTTCAAATCCATTTACCTGAACAATTGAGACATATTACTATCTGACCATCCATAAATGGATTGCAGATTGAGCATCATGAGTGATGCATGTAGTACAAATATCTTTACCCCATTGTATAGTGGTAAATGAGCTAGTCTTTGCATGTTCTGGTATTCTCCATCAGCTTCCGATCATGGAAATTCTATTGTGTCCATCAAACCCATGACATCTTCTCCACCATTGTGATCTTCCTCCATCTCATAAAATGCTTCAAGCTTTTCTTCCATGTATTCATACTGTGTAATGCTATAAGTACCTTGTAATTCTACCTCCCTCTTTGTTCTCTTTTTGTCCATGAGAGGTTATCGATGCAATATTGTTTGTGTCCACCTACTCACCACGGGGACAATGGGAATGGTAGCATAGGTCTTGTAGTTGACTTTTATCAAAGGATCCATATTCTCTAACATGCATAGTACAAGTCCATCATGTTTGATAAATTTGATACTTGCACTGAGTTCAAGGACATGTGGTTCTCTCCACTAGATTTTAACTAGCCATGTGATACAATATGGACAGTTTAGAACATTTAAGTTTTCTTATTAAGCCTGAAAACCCTAATCCAGAAGACCTAAAACTAAAATATGTATATGTGTCTATGCATGTGTATATATTATATATATTTAATTTATACATATATATACATACATATATATATATATATATATATATATATATATATATATATTACATATATTTAATTTAATTAAGAACCATAAAATCTTATTTTTTATATATTTGATTATATATATGAAAGCAACCTAAAAATCCTAGAGACCTAGTTTTTATATATTAAATTATAAGTATTTATTTTTATTGCATGTATGTATGTATGCATGTGTAAATAGCTTAAAAGCCTTAATCTTATTTTTATATATAATTTGATTATATATTGTACTATTTTTCCTAATTTATGAAAATATATGATTATATATGTTAATATTAACTTAAAACTCTATTTTATGTTTTTAATTATATGTATTTTTAATTTATTTATTTTAAATACTAGCTCTTTTCATATTTATTTATCTATGTAATTATTATATTTTTAATATACATTTATTTATATATTCTCATTTTTTTCCTTAAATTTTTTTCTTAACTTTTTTTCTTATATAAATTTAATTGAGTTACAAGACTTTAAAAGCTTATGTTTTTCATATATATTTATGTATATATTTTAATTTTTCTTCTTAATTGTTTGCTAATGTAAACTTAATTTAATTAGAAGATCCTAAAACCCTATTTTTTCTATATTTGATTATATATATGTAAAAGCCTAAAACTCCTAAAGACCTATTTTCATATATTTAACTATATATATATTTACTTTTATTATATATATATGTAAAAAACCTAAACCCCTAGTCCTAAAGACCTAAACCTAAAACATGTATATGTGTATATGCATGTGTATATACATGTATATATGTATATGTATTATATGTCTATATGTGTGTATATGTTATGCATGTGTAAAAACCCTTTTGCCAAAACATATATATGTGTGTACGCATGTATATATATATATATATATATATATATATATATATATATATATATATATATATATATATATATATATATATATATATATATATATATATATATATATATATATATATATATATATGTATATGTATTAGTAATTTTGACAATAGGTTTGCAATCTTCAAGGCCAAAACATTGCAATAATGTTTCAATATATTTTGTTTGACACAAAATATTCCCCCATCACTTTGAATAAATTGAATCTCCAAATAATGATGCAAATGCCCCAAATATAACATCTCAAAAGAGGCATGTAAATCAGCCTCAAATTCAGCAATGTGCTTTTCCTTAGGACTACTGAGCAGCATTTGATCAACATGCACAACAATGATAAAAATTACATCATCCACATGATTACCATATAATGTACTCTTAGATGCATTGTTCTCAAACCCATATGCAATCAAGTAGGCATGTATCTTTTCATACCAAGGATGTGGTTCTTGCTGAAAATCATATATCTCCTTTTATGCGTCGCTTCTCCAGTTTCATTTCGTACATGGAGCACGAACTTTGTGTGATACATGGACTCCTCGATCATGTTGAAGATGTTTTACACCGTTTTTGTTCATCTATTATAGCTTTTTAGAACCATAGACGAATAAGCCAAGAACGATTTGACTCGAATGTATCCTTATGCTTGTCAAGTGTTCCATCAAGATTATGTTTCTGCTTGTATACCCATTTATTGCCAATGAAATTTTTGCCGGGAGGCAAATGACATAAAGAGTTGGTACCATTCTTCATAATAGCATCATATTCTCATTGCACAACAACCATCTAGTTTTTTGAACTTTTTGCTCCTTCAAAAGGATCAGACTCATTCTATCACAAAGACTAAAAGTCATTTTTACAATGTGCCTCATGTTTGCGTAGAGAGGACATCATATCAAATTTTTACATGCATAACAAACTAGCATAATTTAGATGAACCAAGCATGCATGTCAAAGCTTTGCATCTAAGATACCTTGACAATCTCGAATAACACACATTGAATCATTCACCATTAGGGGAAAAAGGGAGCTCCGTTTGGGCTCGTAAGGATTTAGGATTAAGGCCATAATTTTGGTGATTAAGGAGACACAAAAAACCAGTAGTGGTATTAATACATGTCTTAGTCGGATGGGATTCACAAAGTATTATAACTATTGGATCTTCATCACTAATGGTTAGGATGTGTTCTAGAGTGTCTATCACAAATGCACAAAGTTATCCAGTTTAGTGCATCATGGGTGAACTCTACCTGCCAACAAATGACAAACAACTCGTGCAGTTTCGGACTTTTCCTGGCAGAAATGACTAAATGCCCTTGTTCTTCCGTCTCGAGAGACTTTGTGATTTTTCGATGTGTGCTTTGTTGGTGTAGAACAATTACCAATTGAAGTTTGGAAGACAAAAGATGGAGATAAGATCAATTCTTGAAGCTTAGAAGATGGTTACATTCACTGGTTGAAAGAAATGTATACATATGTACATTAGTTAAGACATAGGTTACTTATACTTATGTTTTGACAAAAGTCTGTACATATTTGCGTATAAATACTATGAAAAATGTCGGGATATTGAGAGAAGACGAGGAGAGACTATGTATGAGCATAGGAATAGAGAAATGAAAGGTTGTAAGTGTCATTAGACACATGAAAAGTTAGTTGAAGTCTCTCTCTCATTCAGTTGTAGTCTTCTTCAGAAATGACAGAATTTTTGCGCCCGAAGTTTCTGTGTTTTCTCCTCGTGTAGTAAATCTTTTGTGAATTCCTTGTGGAGATGTCTAAGTCCATAGTTAATCAATCTATGGCTAGAGTTTGAGAATCTAATTGTAAGCAGGTTAAGAGAATTGTGTGTAGGAACATTCATATGTAAAGAATGTTCACAGTCTCATGAAAGAGGCGCAGATTTTGAGTTCAATGAAATGAGTAGTGCTCAGTGCACAGTGTAAAGTTTTACACATATGATAGCTCAAAATCTAAGTTGAGAGATAAGCTATCTACAGCCAAAAGGATTTGATAAAATGGGTTCGACATTGAGAGAACCAAAGCTAAGAAGTTACAGGTGTCAAAGTCGCTACTGCAGAGAAGCAGTGTTACACATAGGTAAAGTGTTTGAGTCATTTCTCAAAGTATACTCAATCATTTGAGGAGATTTAAGTTGGAGAAGGTGCATAACCTTAAGGCGACACATCCTACAAAGTTTTATCAAAAGCTTTACACAAATGGTTAGTCAATCAGAGATTAACCTGCATCAGACTTTTCTGAGAAGTTGAGTTTTTTTCAGAATAGTTAATTTCTTGATAATTTAGTGATTGTTCTGTAAATTAAGAGGAGTCTAGACTTATTCTTGATATACAGGTGCTCTAATTTCAAGAATAGGTTGTTCTTTTGGAGATTAACACTCTCCATCAGTGGTATCAGAGCAGGAAGCATCAGAATTGAAGGAAGGAGGATCCAGACTGCTGCAGCTAGAAAGAATTTGACATCTGAAGATTCAAAAGGTGAAAGCTTGCAAGGAAAGCTTGAGAAGGAGATCATACGACATCAAGGAAGTCCAAAGGAGTATCATTCGAAGTAAAGGTAACTTTATCCTTCATAAAGGTTGAAGAATTCAATATACAGGTGAAGGAAGGATTGGAGATTCTCTTCAAATAGAGAAATTGGATAGAGAAAACTATCCTGCATGGTCAATGAGGATGGAAGCTCATCTAATGAGCAAAGATTTGATAGCTTACATTACAGGTGAAGAAGAAAAACCACAATTCAGAGATCCTCGTGTTCCAACTAGGGAGGAATTAACAAATTTGAAGATTTGGATGAAGAAAGATGCTCAAGCTAGGAGTATCATTTATATGGCAGTCAATGATTACTTGCTACCTCACATTAGAGGTCTTGAAAGTGCAAGTGATATATGGAATGCTTTGGAAGAGCATTTCCAAAACACCAGAAAGTCAAGGAAGGCATCTTTATGGGCAGAATTTACAACTTTCAAGAAGAAGGCCTCTCAATCCATTTCAGATTATGTAACAAGGATGAAAGACATTGCAGATGCATTAGGAGCTGTTGATGAAGATATTGAGGAGGATAAATTGGTAAGGCAAATCCTTACAGGTTTGAGAGGTGATGACAAATGGAAGCCATTCATTTTGTCTACAGAATTATCACTTGATCATTTCACTCCTGATTTAAATCAGTTGCTAGGTCATATGCTAACATTTGAGCAGGATGTTAAAGGAGATGGTGACAAAAGTACAGGTCATGCAATGTACTCAAAGGACAAGAAGAAAGCTAACAAAGGAAAGCAACAATCAGGTGAAGATGAAGGCACAACTAGTCAAGCCAACTTCCTAAGAGGAAGAGGAGGTGGCAAAGGTAGAGGAAGAGGCAGGAACAACAAAGATGGAGCCAAAGCATGCTGGATTTGTGGTAAGACAAATCATTTAGCTAATGATTGTTGGCATAATAATCAGAGTAATAGTGGATATAATCAAAACTATAATTCAAGAGGAAGAGGTGGCAAAAATCAAAGAGGTAATTTCAGAGGCAGAGGTAGTAGGGGTTACTTTGGAAGAAATGCAGGTAGAGGTTTCCAAAGTCAACAATATAACAATACCTACTACAATTATGCTTCAGATCAAAAGGAAGATTCAACATTAATAATGAATGCAACTTGTGAAAGGCAGAGTGAAGATCAAAGAGTCTTCTACATTGACTCAGGGTGTAGCAATCACCTGAGTGGTAACATAGCATTGATGACTGATTTGGAGAATAAGGTATCTAATCATGTTGTTCAAACAGGTGACAACACAAAGCACAATGTGAAGTCAATTGGATCAGTGAAGGCTAAGGATGGAAGCACCTTATTGAGTAAGGTCTTGTATGTTCCTACAATTCCTAAGAATTTGATAAGTGTAGGACAAATTGTGGAAAAAGGTTATGAAGTGAGGTTCACTAATGAAGGAGTGTTTGTGGAAGATCCTAGCAATGGGTATAAACAAATTGTTTCAGGGAAGAAAGAAGGAAGATTGTTCACATTGAAGATTCAAGGTAATGTTGGTCATGCCTTGTTCACTTATGGAGGACATAAGATCTCTGAGTTAGATCTTTGGCACAAGAGGCTTGGACATTTCAATGAAAGAGGTATCAAAGATATGATTAACAATGGTTCAGTGCTTGGATTGCCTAATGTTGCAGGTCAACATATGACATACAGATGTGAGGCATGTCAATTAGGTAAGGCTCATAAGCAACCCTATTCCAAGCATGGTTTTATGTATTCAGAGAAACTTGAGTTGGTACACACAGATGTGTGGGGACCATCAAAGGATTTCAGTATCAATGGTTCAAGGTATTATGTGATTTATGTTGATGATGCTACCAGATGGATCACTATCTATGTGATCAAAGATAAGCCAGAAGCATTCAATACATTCAAACATTATCATATGTATGCAGAGAGAATTACAGGACATAAGTTGAAAAGACTAAGGTCAGATGGAGGGGGAGAGTATTTTTCTAATGAGTTCAGTGATTACTTGTGGAATGCAGGTATAAAAAGAGAGGTTACTTGCAAGTACTCTCCTCAACAAAATGGTGTAGCAGAAAGGAGGAATAGGACTCTTGTTGAGTTTGCAAGGTCCATGATGAAGGAGAAAAATTGCCCAAATTATTTGTGGGCTGAGGCTGTAAATACAGCTACTTATTTGGTTAATAGGCTACCTTGTAAAGCCTTGCAGGGTATGACACCATATGAGGCATGGTGGGGTAAGAAACCTACACTAGACCATTGCAAAGTATTTGGATGTTTGGCCTATGCATATGTGCCATCACAATTAAGGCACAAATTGGAACCTAAAGCTGAAAAATATGTGTTTATTGGTTATGATGATAAGCAGATGGGATACAGGTTGTGGAATCCATCCACAAAACATTTTCTTGTATCAAAAGATGTTACATTTGATGAGCAAGGTACTTGGTATGCAGGTACTATCAATATTAATACAGATGATGAAGAAATTGTGAGCCAAAGGAAAGGTAAATCAAAGGTTCAGATATTTGATGAGCAAGAGAATAATGAAGTGCAGGTTGAAGTGGAAGAAACACCAAGATTTGATCCTGAATGTGAAGAACCAGAAACCTCAAGAAGTGGAGAACTTAGGAGGTCTACAAGGAACAAATGGCAACCTACAAGGTATAGCTATGATACTTCATTCTTGACTACCAAGGATTATGCTTACATGATTAAAGCAGATGAAGACCCTTCTACATATGAAGAGGCAAAAGGTAAAGAAAATTGGGAGAAAGCTATGCAGGAAGAATATGATGCATTGATGGAGAATCAAACATGGGATTTGGTTCCAAAGCCAAATAGTCAGAAGATCATTGGATGCAAGTGGGTCTATAAGACAAAGAGATTTGCAGATGGAAGTGTGTCTAGGTACAAAGCTAGACTTGTTGTAAAAGGGTTTGCTCAGACATATGGTATTGACTATGATGAGACTTATAGTCCAGTGGCAAAGATGACAACCATCAGAACACTCATAGCAATTGCTGCATGCAAAGGTTGGAAATTGTGTCAATTAGATGTGAAGAATGCTTTTTTGAATGGTTATATTTCAGATGAAGTGTTCATGGAGCAACCTCAAGGATTCAGAGATGGAAGATATCCAAATCATGTGTGTAAGCTCAAGAGAGCTTTATATGGCTTGAAGCAGGCCCCAAGGGCATGGAACTATAGACTTGTAAAGTTCCTAAAAGAACTTGGACTTCAAGTATCAAAAGCAGATAGTAGCTTGCTTGTCAAAGCAAGTGATGATGGGTTTATTTACATGTGCATATATGTTGATGATATCATTCTTACAGGTACAGATGAGAAAGGCATTCAAAGCTTAAAGAAGCAAATGGAGAAAGAGTTCAAAATCAGTGATTTGGGAGACTTGTCATACTTCTTGGGCATGGAGATTTCATACACTCAACATGGAGTGTATGTGACTCAAGAAAGGTATTTGAAGAATTTGTTAACAAAGTTTAAGATGAATGATTGCAGAGTAGCACCTACTCAAATGGAGGTGAATCACAAATTAAGCAGATTTGGAGGTGAAGAATTCAAGGACATGAAGCAATATCAGAGTTTGGTTGGTAGTCTTATCTATGCTACATTAACTAGACCTGATTTATCATATGCAGTTGGGGTTTTGTCTCAATTCATGCATTGCCCTAGGAAAGAGCATTGGATTGCAGGTCAAAGAGTGTTGAGGTACATTAAGGGTACACTCACAGATGATAGAAGGTCAACCTATGGATACATGTGTCATGTGGGAGATAAGTTAATCTCCTGGTGCTCAAAGAAGCAACATACAATTGCTTTGTCATCTACAGAAGCAGAGTACAAAGGCATGGTTGAAGCTGCAAAAGAAGTGATATGGCTTAAGACTCTCATGAAGAGTTTTGACACTATACAGAGCATACCTATCATTTATGGTGATAACATGAGTTCATTATATCTAGTTGCTAATCCTGTTTTCATGCCAGGACTAAACACATTGAGATACAGTATCACTTTCTAAGAGAGAAGGTGATGGATAAAGAGATTGAAGTTATACATACTTCAACAAAAGATCAGATAGCTGATATGCTTACAAAGAGCTTGGATGGACCAAAGTTACAGAAGTTTAAAGACATGGCAGGCATAAAGAAGATAAGAGAAACCTCAATTGATGATTGAGGGGGAGCTGTTGGTGTAGACCAATCACCAATTGAAGTTTGGAAGACAAAAGATGGAGATAAGATCAATTCTTCAAGCTTAGAAGATGGTTATATTCACAGGTTGAAAGAAATGTATACATATGTACATTAGTTAAGACATAGGTTACTTATACTTATGTTTTGACATAAGTCTGTACATATTTGCCTATAAATACTATGAAAAATGTCGGGATATTGAGAGAAGACGAGGAGAGACTATGTATGAGCATAGGAATAGAGAAATGAAAGGTTGTAAGTTTCATTAGACACATGAAAAGTTAGTTGAAGTCTCTCTCATTCAGTTGTAGTCTTCTTCAGAAATGACAGACTTTTTGCGCCCAAAGTTTCTGTGTTTTCTCCTCGTGTAGTAAATCTTTTGTGAATTCCTTTTGGAGATGTCTAAGTCCATAGTTAATCAATCTATGGCTAGAGTTTGAGAATCTAATTGTAAGCAGGTTAAGTGAATTGTGTGTAGGAACATTCATATGTAAAGAATGTTCACAGTCTCATGAAAGAGGCGCAGATTTTGAGTTCAATGAAATGAGTAGTGCTCAGTGCACAGTGTAAAGTTTTACACATATGATAGCTCAAAATCTAAGTTGAGAGATAAGCTATCTACAGCCAAAAGGATTTGATAAAACGGGTTCGACATTGAGAGGACCAAAGCTAAGAAGTTACAGGTGTCAAAGTCGCTACTGCAGAGAAGCAGTGTTACACATAGGTAAAGTGTTTGAGTCATTTCTCAAAGTATACTCAATCATTTGAGGAGATTTAAGTTGGAGAAGGTGCACAACCTTAAGGCGACACATCCTACAAAGTTTTATCAAAAGCTTTACACATGGTTAGTCAATCAGAGATTAATCTGCAGCAGACTTTTCTGAGAATTTGAGTTTTTTTCAGAATAGTTAATTTCTTGATAATTTAGTGATTGTTCTGTAAATTAAGAGGAGTCTAGACTTATTCTTGATATAGAGGTGCTCTAATTTCAAGAATAGGTTGTTCTTTTGGAGATTAACACTCTCCATCATGCTTGATCCAAAGTAATATAATGGGATGGATTCATAGCCATTTGATGATGTTAGAAGCGAACGGTTAGGATGAATGTGAAACACCTATGTCATATAGCGACAAAAAGAAATCATGCATCCCTGTTGGAGGAATATCGCAATCGTTAGATACTTCAGATATCCGATGGCTCCAAATCAAAATGCACAAAATTCTCTAAACAAAATTTGAAGCATTGGATTGTGAGTTCTATCCAACGGCACACATTGGATGTCATAATTGTCTCTGTGAGTTTAACCAAAACCATTAGATGTGCCTTACATCCAACAGTTGAGATCCTAGACTAGGGGATTAGTGGACTAGACTATAGCCACAACTTCATTCTCATTGGTGGATGACTAATCACTCCTTGAGCTAGAAGGCCCAAGGAGGGTTCTTTTTTTCCTCAAATGCATATATTGCATAGTCTATGAGCTTATACACCCCATAAAACAAAATGCAAGAAGTAGTAATGAGATAACCATTTGAAAGGACATGAATTGTACACATGTCATCAACAAATTTGACAACTAATCCAATCTTCTCTAATGTTGCAATCGATAACACAATTTTCTTGATCCCTGACACATAGAATGCATCTAGCAATGTGAAAGAACTACCATCAGCAATAGTCAAAATGATCTTACGAATCCCTATTATAGGATATGAGGAGTTGTTTGCACATGTGATGGTATTGTCTATAGGGGTAGGCTCAAGTGAACTAAAGAAACTATGCTATGAGGTAATATATTTGGTTGCCCCACTATCAAAGTACCAAACATCTATGTATACTAGACATACACTCCTCATGAGAAGATGGTTCATAACTAAATATAGTAGTAAATTCCCGTACCTCATTTTACACAAGATTAGTAGACTCTATTTTTGGTAAGTGTATTAGGATGTTTTTGGATATCCTACACAATATTCGACAATCTTTTTGCCAACAATAATAACACATCATATATGCACATAATAGGTATTTGGTACCATCCAACTTATCCTCAACAACCAACATATGGAATACATCATTGCTTTTAGCCATGGCCACTACCTAAATACCTTGATGTAGAGAAATGAATGTATCTTGAAACGTTGAACAAAATTAGCTTGTCAAGCTCTGCTAAACTTGTAGTAAACTTGGAGGTGTTTGCATTGTGATATTGCATATAGAGGCCGAACGAGCTTAGATAAAAATTTTAATACCACAAAACAAAGTTGCTTTGAACTCCTAATGCAATATCAATCTTAGCTATGTGTACACACATCCTTTCCAAAATATATCAACAATGTTTTCCAATTACGAGGTCCAAATTTAGGCATATACAAATCATGTGGAATTCTAGATCATGAACATGGAAAGGACAAATCTTCTGTTAGGTAGAGAGTGGCTTTGGGGGTTGGGAGACACACTTAAACATAGTTACCAAAATAGCACTCTTGATTTCATGAACAATGGAATTAAATTTTTTATTTAGGGAGAGAGATATGTACCTAGTGCACCTCTCATCTCATCCTTTTAGTTAGATACTTTGGTTAAACTTTAGCATGTATTGTAGATGTTTTTATTTTATTTTTATGATCAATAGAATTGTATGGATATTTCATCTTATGTATATTTTCATTATAGTAATTTAAATAAAGAAACAACTTTTCATTCTTTTTATTTGCAAGAGTGTGTTGGTTAAATGTTTTTAGGATTGAATGTTTGAATTTAAAGATGTTTCCCCCACTAAACTTTCTAGAGTGTTACCATCAAAGAGAGAGGACATTGAAAATGACATAAATGTGGTTATTAACACTAACTCTGTATGCAAGCCACCTTCTGGGCTTAGCGTACCTTAGCAACATGAAGTAGAGAAGCAACTTCTGGACTATTTATAAAAGGGCTTCATTAATTTCCTATAGGCATTGAAAATGCTCCAAATTAAGAAGAAAGATGGATCTATAATAATATGTATTAATTATAGAACTTTAAACAAGCTAACAATAAAAAAAAGGTTTTCAATGCCTAGGTTGCAAGACCTATTTGATGAGGTACATCAAGCTAGGTATTTGACCATTCTTGTCCTTAGGTCAGCATATCATCAAATCAAGATTAGGGTAGAGGATATCCCTAAAACTAATTTTAGAACTAGATATGGACAATATGAGTTTTTGTAATGCTCTTCCGCCTCACCATGCTCCAACTACTTTCATGATAGTCTTTTGGCCACATCTACTGTAGTTTGTTGTAGATTTTTTGGATAATATTTTGGCTTATTTTAGATCACAAGAACAATACCTCGAGTAGTTGAGGAAAGTATTCCAAGTATTATAATCTCCCAAGATGGAATCTAGGTGAGTCCCAAGAACTTGATTAACGTGGTGGATGATTCCATAGTTGCATACATTGCTCAATGGAATAAGTTCTACTCAAATCCCTAGTGGGATAATTCAGTTCATAAGAGGAAAATGTAGGCTTGATTCTACATATTCCAAGATATGCAAAGCCATAGAGAAAGGGGATTCTAACACACTAGTTTCCAAAGAGCATGGTGTATCAACAAGTACTCAAAAAGGAAATAGAAGGACTACAGTGTCCATGATGGATATCTCTTGTACAAAGGCCCTAGAGATTTAGAGTGAAGAAAACATAGATTGCATGAGTGTCATGGCACACATACTGTGGGACACCCAAGAGTTAACCAAACTTATAATCCTATTAAGAGGCACTTATTGGTCTGGGTGTTATAATAACATCCTAGAGTATGTGCTTAAGTACACAAAATGCCAAGTCAATAATTCCTATTTGACATTCCCAATCAAAAGTCGGAGAGTATCCCCATGCATTTTATAGTTGGATTACCTGAGACACAGACATGGCACATGACTCGGTCTTGGTAATTGTGGATAGGTTACCAAGATTGCTACGTTTATTTCAACACATAGTACAATGAAGACACTTGAGTTGGATAGGTTGCTTGTTGAGAATCTATATTGGTTGTATGGTCTTCTTTTAGACAATGTTTTAGACTGGGAAGGAGCTTTACTAGCCACTTTTGGAGAGTGATCTTCAAAAGGTTGGATATTTTAAACTAGCATGAGCATGGATGAGCATTCACAGATGGATGGGCAAATAGAGAGGGTTAATCAAATCCTAGAAGACATGCTTTGAGCATATGTAGGTGAATAAGTAATATTCGCAATCACCTACATATGTAGAAGACATGCTTTGAGCATATGTAGGTGATTGCGAATATTACTTACCTATACTAGATTTTTTATATGTAAGTGCGAAGAACTCCTCCACAAGGCATAGTATGTTTATGTCTATGTATGGGTTTCAACCAAGAGCTCTTTATGTAGCAGGATTGTAACATGAGGAACTCCAAGCTACAAGGGAATTCTTGGAAGAGATGAATGATATGATTAGGCATGGTAAAGACATAATTAGGAGAGCTTGAGATAGGGCTAGAGCCTAAGTGACCCTCAAAAGAGAGAAATCAACTTTGAGGTAGGAGAGTACGTCTATCTTAGGGTTCCCTCTAGATCTAAAACCATGAAGAGATTACCTTTTCCAACACTATCTCCTAGGTATTGTGAACCATTCAAAATACGAAAGAGAGTAATAAAGATAGCTTGGTAGCTCTAACTTCCATGGACTAACCATATCCATCTAGTATTTGTGAAGAGATGGATAGGTATCTGCTTGAAGATGAAGAGGTGTTGCAAAATCCTTGATCTACACCAGCCAAATGAACTCTAGGAGTATATGGTGGGCCCTTTTAGCTTGCAAATGGATGTATTAGACACCCTATGTACCTTGGAAGATCACTCTCAAAAACATAGCTCAAAACAGATAAGTTGGAGTTAGCTCAGAGGTGAAAACTTGTTATTCTTGGTTCATACACCTGTCCAGTGTTTTACATACTTCTCTGAGCATAGCAGCAAATAGCTTAATTAATCTTGGGGAAGTCTAGGTAGCTTAAAGAGCTAACTTTCAAGAGTAATTTCATCAAAAATAATAAACCACACACTGAGAATGAGTTTTAACAAGTGATGACATCATCCCGATTTTCATGGGCTGCTACAGTTTGAGACTAAAATGCACAGACACTGTTGACTTCAACTGAACATAACTGAGGATTGCAACATCCAAATGACATGAAAATTTGTGAGCATATATTAGACTTATAGAGCTAACTTTATCAAGTTAAATCACTGAAAATAATGCACCAAGCTTAGAGAAACCATCTCTGCAATCTGACTGAGAAAACTGAGAGATATGGTAGTGAGTAGTACACTTCACAAGAACATGGATATATGAACCCAAATGATAATGAAAATGAAAGTATATTGCTTGCACAATACAATGGACTTACTGATACATATGTGTGCCTTGGAATCACACCTTGATATGGCATAAACCTCAACTCTTGGAGGTCTTCATATAGGTCTCTCTAACCACGACTAAAACTGCCATCTATTTATAGTTGAGTTTGGGAGGCTAACTTCCCTCAATCACTCTCCAATCAATCAGTGAATGATTTGATTCTCTACCTACCACAAATCACGAACTCGTGGCTCCTCTTTCCCTTCTTGATCATGTGGACTCAACCACTTAAGATTCTTTCACTTTTACATTAAGTAAACTCTTCAAAAGTTACAAGAGGTAGTTCACAAGTGAACTTTACATAGTCTTTATTTTAAAGAATTTTTTATGACTTTGTGGGACTCAAGCCAATACTTAGGCTTGTCATACACTTGCTCCAACAGCTCCCCCTCAAGCCAAGTATGCTTGAGGTCTTCAATCTTCCAAGATTACCTGCAAACCAATCATAGCCTTGAATTTGCAAAGCTTTGTACCATCCAATGCTTTGGTTAGAATATATGCACATTGTTGATGAGTGGACACATATGGTATTTGAATCTCTTTGCTTAGAACCTTCTCTCTTACATAGTGATAATGAACTTCAATATGTTTAGTCCTTGCATGAAAAATAGGATTAGCAGCCAAGTGAATAGAACTCATATTGTCACCAAAAATAGTTGGAGTTCCAAACTCCAATCCAAGATCTTTGAACAATGTCTTCATCCACATAGCTTCTTGTGTAGCTATGGCAAGACCTCTATATTCAGCTTCAGTAGAAGAGAGAGCAACTGTGGGTTGCTTCTTGGATGACCATGAAATGAGCTTTGAACATGTAAAGGTAAGATAACTTGAAGTGCTCCTTCTATCTTCCTTGGAGCCAGCCCAATCTGCATCAGAAAATAGCTTCAAACCTAAATCAGATACATAAGGATAATAAAGTCCTTCATTTATGGTTCCTTTGAGATACTTGAGAATCCTTTTGGCAGCATCCATATGTGGTTTCCTTGGTGTGTGCATAAATTGACTTAGCACACTCACACTGTAACATATATCTACTCTTGTCAATGTGGCATAGTTGAGACTACCCACTAGACTTTGATATGATGTGATGTCCTCTATGAGTTCACCTTCATGTGAGCTCAATTTGTGATTAACCTCCATTGGAGTACTTGCAATCTTACAATCTTGCATCTTGAATTTTTCCAACATGTCCTTAATGTACTTTCTTTGAGTGAGAAACAAACCATGATCTTTGTAGACAACTTCCAAACCTAGGAAGTAGGTAAGTGAACCCAAATCACTTACCTTGAACTCTTCTCTCATCTGATCTTTGATGTTCTTCATACCATCTGCATCATTTCCTGTCAATATAATATCATCTACATATACACATAAGTAGATGACCTCAGAATTACTCTTTTTAATAAAGAGTGAAGGATCTGCCTTGCTTGGTTGAAAGCCTTTGTCCTGTAAGAATGAAACAAGCCTGAAATTCCAAGCTCTTGGAGCTTGCTTGAGACCATACAATGCTTTGTTAAGTTTACACACATAATCAGGATAAAGTTGATTCTCAAAACCAGGTGGTTGTGCCATATATACCTCTTCTGTTATCCAACCATTCAAGAATGCATTCTTTACATCTAGTTGAAGTATCTTCCAATTCTTGGAAGAGCCAATACTAAGCAAAACCCTAATAGTAGGCATCTTTGCCACAGGAGAGAAGGTCTCCTCATAATCAATTCCTTGAGTTTGTGCAAAGCCTTTTGCTACAAGCCTTGCCTTATACCTGTTAATGGAACCATCAGAATTCTTCTTGAGTTTATAGACCCATCTTGATCCTATTACCTTCATGGATGAAGTCTTGGGCACCAAATCCCAAGTGTTGTTTTGGTCAAGTGCTTTAATCTCTTCCTTCATTGCATGCTTCCATTCTGTTTTTGCTTTGGCCTCTTCAAATGATGATGGCTCCTCTCGGTTTATGTCATGTGCTATGTAGATAGAATGTTTAGTTACTAATGAGGTGTTAAACCCATACCTTTCTGGTTTTTTCTTTTCCCTCATAGATCTTCTTAGGCCATGATGTGATGATTCTGCCTCATGTCCAAGTTCCTTCAACTTTGCTTTACCTTTAGACTTCCATGCTTTGATCTTTTCCATCTAAGATTCTTCATCATCCTTTGAGGTGTCTTGTTCTTCAATCTTTGGTTGTTCTCTACCAAGCTTTGGAAAATCTTCTTCAAGATCATATGGTAAATTGATCTTCCTGCATGAATCTTCATACCATGAATTGTTCTCATCAAACACTACATCTCTGCTTACCAAGAATCCTTTGTTGGTAGGGTTGTATAACCTGTAGCCCTTTTGATTGTTGTCATATCCAATAAATACACACCTTTCTGCCTTTGGATCCATCTTGCCTCTAACCTGTGAAGGAACATGAGCAAAAGCAATACATCCAAAAATTTTACAATGATCTAAGCTTGGTCTTCTTCCATTCCAAGCCTCATATGGAGTCATCCCATCAAGGGATTTGAAGGCAACCTGTTAATCAAGTAAGTGGTTGTAGATACAACCTCAGTCCATAAATAATTAGGCAAATGCTTTTCATTTAACATAGACCTTGCAGCTTCAACAATTGTCCTATTCCTCCTTTCTGCCACTCCATTTTGCTCAGGAGTGTACCTTGTAGTTACCTCTCTTTTGATTCCTCTTTCTTGAAGAAAAGAATCAAAATCATGGGAGAAGTATTCTCCCCCTCCATCTGACCTTAGCCTTTTTAGTGATTTACCTGTTTGATTCTCCACAAGAGCCAAATATCTTTTGAAACATGAAAATACTTCATCTTTGTGTTTCATAAAGAATAAGATAGTCCATCTGCTGCAATCATCAAGAAAGGAGACATAATACCTTGCTCCAGATATTGAAGCTTCCTTGCTAGGTCCCCATACATCTGTATGAACCAAATCCAAGAGATCTCCATGCATATAACCTTTCTTCATGAATGGTAACCTGTGAGACTTTCCAAATTGATTGAATATGTACTTATGCCATTTGGTCTCACAAATGCTCTAGTTCTCTTTAAAAATATGATGAATGATATCTTTTGAGAGTATTTAGATGATTTTATGGTAATAAATCTCAATAATATCCTGATATTCTCCAAAACTCTAGAGGATTATGAATATCATGTAGAGATAGTTCTAGAGAAACTAAGGGAAAAAGATTTATATGCAAACTTTGAGAATTTCTCTTTCTATCAGAAAGAAGTGGAATTTTTACAGTACATTGTATCAAAGAAAGGAATCTTTATGGACCCTAAGAAGATCAAGACAATCTTTGATTGGAAATCACCTTCATGTATTTGAGATGTACAATATTTTCTAGGGTTTACCAACTTTTATAGGATATTGATTAAAAATTACTCCAAGATAGGGAGACCTCTTACCAAGCTTACAAGAAATGCAAAATTCTAATGGGTGGAAGAATTGGAAAAAACCTTTTAGACCCTGAAATCAGCATTCACCACTACTCCAGTTCTAGTTCATCTCGATTCATGTAAGGCCTTCCTTCTAGAGAAAGGTCCATCACACTTTTCCCTAGGGGCCATTCCATCCCAATATGGAGCTGATGGAAACCTATATCATGTTGCATATGAGTCAAGGACATTTTCCCCTCTAGAGATTAATTATGAAATCCATGATAAAGAGCTTCTGCCATAGTGGATGCATTTGATACCTGGTGTCACCATCTAGAAGAAACAGCTCATAAAGTTATTATGTACACAAATCATAAGAAGTTAGAGTACTTTATGACCACCCTCATCCTTAATAGAAGAAAATCTCTATGGAGTAATGTTTTATCCAAGTTTGACTTTGTCATCACATACCATCCATGATTTATCACTCAAGCATGAGCATCTCTAATGAACAGCTATCTCTTCAATCTATCATGAAGATTCAACCTTGAATCATTTGATCCATGAGACTCTACCACAAGATGAATTGTTTTATAACGTTAAGTGGCATACTCAAGAAGGAAAAATTCAAGAAGTAAATAAGCTTCAAGAAAAATTCCCTTATTTGTGGAATCCACATTCTATATATGATTTTTTTCATTAAAAATTGCACCATGATGTCATTAGAGACAAGCTCTCTGCTCGGAACGATGTTGCTATTGGCCATGGAGAATATCTTCTATGATGGCCAAAACTTTCATTTCCTCTACCACATTGATGTAGTGATCTTGCAATCATGGGAACAATGCATAAAACTCATTGAGATGATCCACAACACTATATTTGTTGTTCATGTGAAGATCATAAAAAATCACTATCAATTAAAATTACTGAAAGATTCATCCTTTTCACAAGTATTGCACAATTTCTATCGTATTTGCACTGAGTCCTTATAGCCCAACATATTGGGATAGAAATTTCGTGAGGAGGATATAAGAGAAATAACCACTTCATGAAATCTTTTCTAGTTAACACCTTTCTAAAAATTGATTTCACTTAGGAGCACCTAATGCTCTCCATATTCGCTTTTGAAATAATACATCAGTTATTTGATTCTTCTATAGAGCAAATATAGATCAGTTGAAGTTGCAAGTTTCACATTGGCCGTTGTATTTTTTGTACCCTCTTAAGTCATTCATATCCCTCCACAAGGGATCCTAGATTTAAAGAGCCATGTTTCTTGAATCAAATTGGAATTTTGATAGAGTCTCATTATTAAATCTCATATATGATCAACTAATATTAAAAACTACACAGATCTAAGTAAACCGTTTTTGAAATCTACTATTATATTTTCTTAGGTAAAATGAAAAGTTAAGCAAAATATACTAGCCAAAAGGCTAAAGAAACTCTATAGATCTAAATAAAAAGGAGTACAAATGATTAAGTATAAAAGACATATTCCACCTTTTTGTGGCCAAGTACTGAGAAAATGTTTTGGAGTTTCATCTCTAATTAGAGCACGTAATGAACAAGAAAAATAGTTTATGAACAAGATCAAGTTTGATCCATCAATCATCTGTGCATAGTACTCAATTGATTGCATGAAACATAGTCAAGTACAACTTGTCTATCAAGCCTAGATATGTCTTTTAACTACATCTCATGAAGGAAACCTAGAATACAAGTGCATCTTGGCTGGGGAAAACCTCATTACAACGCCCTCATGAGAATTCATTCAAATCATATTGAAAAATATCATGCTCAGATTACATCAATGCCCATAGGTACTATCCACAAAACATGCATAATGTACATGATTAGCAAGAACGCAAAGCCTAAGAAACCATATGCATGTGTCTATAATTTAATTCTGGTGAATTAGTATATAAAAATTGAGATCTCTAACTAAATTTGAATCCTCTTAGAAAAGAAGATAAGGGTACATGCACATGGAGTAGGTGCTCCCATCAGTGCTTCATCCTATCCAAGAAACATATCAAGATTAAGGAATGAATAAATAAAGTCCAAAATCCAAAAGATTCAGTAAGAGGATATCACATGCCTAAAGTTATACTAATAAATGTTCTTGTAAAGTTCCTTAAAGCTAGTATTGTCCAAGAACTGAAAACAATCTTCAAAATGGATTGTGAAACTATAGCAAGATGCTCACAAATATGATAAGGAAAGGTAAAGCAAGAAGTAAACAAAGCAATGTCTATGAATCTACAATTTGATTCCCTTATAAGTCACCAATAAAGCATTGAATAGTTGTGGGAAACTATCACTTAAGGGAGCTCGAATGAAGATAAAATGGGAAAATATGGCCTCTCTTAAGCTCTTTGCTTTGTGAACCTTGACCAATAAGATTATCTTAATGTTAATTTTCAATGAAGATGATGAAAAGTAAATGAAAATTTATGCTAAGTTCTAGTCATTGGTCCCACATTAGTCATTCATCATGCAGTAGATAAGCATAGAAATTTGGATTTAAAAATGTAGCAAAAATAGGCTGTCTTTTCATAGCATATATAGGTGAAAACTTCATTGAGGTAGAAGGACTAAAGATTTAATATATCTGTTATAAAAGGAAGTTCACCCTGATGCCTAATCTCCCTAGATTAGCTTGGATGAATTGGAAAGTACAAGTGGCGCCATGCTTAGTACCCATGGGATCCTTCAAATCCCACAAAACAATGGGTTAGATGACTTGCATGAACAAGATTATAGAGCCTAAAGGCCCATTAGGGTAGATCAAGCAAAGGGATGGACGTAAGGGCCAATAGTAATTTAGACGAGCTTGAACGCCAAAAAGAAAGTCCTCCTATGATATTGGCTGCAACACATGGTTCCCAAAGGCCAAAATCCACAAGCTATATGGCTACATATCCATACTACCCAGTGGGTAGGGAGATGTCCACAACATAGGTTGTGGATATTGGATCCCTACCCCATTCGAGAGGCATCCATTTTAACCACAATATTTAACATGCTTGGAATGATTTTAAACTTTTTATTTATTGCATTTCCATTGTTTTAAGAAACCTAGACAAGCTAGAGCACATACACCTACAACATACTGCAATAAACATACATAATGCTTGGAATCAAACAAAGGAGAAGGTTTTCCAAATTAGAAGTAGAAGCTTCTAAAGTGAGACTAGAATAAGGGTATTGATATATTGTGAGGCTTGAGTGCTACTACGACAAAAAGGGGAAGTTACTTTTCATATGTAAGCTATCATTGGATGGTGAGAGTCACCTAAATATTATTCTCTTTAACATGTAGATAGTTTGATAGTTGATTCCAATAGAGAGGACCTCTGTGCCATCACTTGTATTTTTGAGACACACACGATAGATGGCAAAATGGATAGAGTCCTTTTCATGTAATCCTATACATCCAGTTTGGATGGAGATTCACTAAATCTTTACATGGTTTTATAGTTTCCACAATCCTCAGACTCCTTATTCTTAGATCTCAACAAGTAAGCCATAAAGACTCTAGCTCCTTACCACTTTTCCTACTAGAGTCTCTAGATCTTCATTTTCAAAAGTTCATGGATTGTAGGAGTAAATCTAGACATAGAATTTAAAGCCACCCCAAATGTGGGCATACATGTTATTTTTTATGAGTATCATTGTTGCGGGATAAGAGAGTATTTGGGGAGAAAAATTCCAAATTCGATTAGGATCATCAAAGACCAATGAAGTTGAGCATCACTTGAGAGAGACCTAAGAAGAAAGATTGAGGAAGGATGTCTCTCTACACATGTTAAGTTTTTTTGCTTGGGCCTTTAATTTCTTGAGGCAGAGGTAGAGTTTCAACCTCTCCTTAGGGTAGGATAGTTGTGGGTAGGTGGATCTAATCTGCTATCTCTTAAAGTCTCCATAACCATCTGGGCAAACTTTTTGCCTCATCTATATTAGCTCTCTCATCAAAAAGTGCATCAAGTAAATCTTTATTGGATGTGGGATGATTTGCATCATCATATTGAACCTATAAAGGCTAAAAAACTACCTCATTTGGACTAGAACTTGATTGTCCTCCTGTAGAAAGAGACACTAGACTATCATACACATCTTTGGAGCTATGTGATGTCTCCATCATACATGAAATTCCAAAAACCAACAGTATGGCTAAGCAAAATGTGTCTAGACTATGGATGATACAAATGGTTTCCTTTGCTTTCAGAACTATATGCAACAAGGTTCCCTACTTTATCATCCAATGTTCATGTGTTGTTGTTCATGCACCAATGCATATGCCAAAAAACCAAAGACACATAGATTAATGGAAAATGGGGTGCGACCATCAAAGCCTCATATAGAGTGATATATTGTAGTGCTTTAGTTGGAAACCTGTTAAGAACATATGCTCCAGACATAACAGCCTCAAGCTAGAAGCTCTGTGGTAACTCTTCACTTCTTATGATACACCTCACCATCTCCATGAGAGAACCGATCTTTCCTTCTGCAACTTCATTTGGTTGATGTGTATATGGCACTATACACTCATGTTTTATCCCATGCTTGACCAAAAATGCATTAAAATTTGAAGACATTTTTCCCTACCCCCTCCCCCCTCGATTAGAATGAAGGGTGCCCAATTTACATGCCAATACATTCTTAGCCATAACCGAAAACTCTTTGAAGCACAAAAACACTTCATAATTTTCTTTCAATGGACAAACCCATGCATGCCTGAAAAAATCATCAATTAACATCATCAAGTAAATGTAGTTCCAAAAAGAAAGTGTGTGCATACGATCATAAACATCACTATGAACAAGGTGCAATTTATGAGAAAATCTAATTGAAACATCTTTAGGGAAGAAAGAATTCTAAAATTTTCCCAGAATGTAGCCTACACAAACATGTTTACAATTGTTGGAAAACAATGTCAGATCAGCCCAAAATCCCTTTAGCGTATAAACCCTAATTTTGGTACTTAGTCATTTTTGGCACAAAAATGGGTAACCCTTTTATGAGCCTATCATGTAATGCTTGAAGAAAGTTTCCAATGGTATATGACATTAAGTCATGAGAGATCAGATTTGAGAGAAAACCCCAACCGTAATTTTTTGTTGATTTAGGGTTTTGACCTCATATGATAGCTCTCGACATGAGGATCATAAAAATGTTGTCACATCATTCATCACTTAGAAGTATGAAAAAGAAGGTCAAGAAGCTATTTTTGAAGTTAGCTAAAAGAAATTTTCAAAATAAAGCAAACTCACTATAAAATAGCAATTTAAGTTTAAAAAGTAGCTTTTAGTTGAAAAAAATTGTCCAAACTTTATTTTGATCGCTAAACATTGTGAGTGCTATATAAGAAAGGATTTGCGGTCTCTTTTGAGTTATCCTACACCAATTGGCAACACCAACTTTGGTCCCTTAGTACAGGTGGTGCTCTAGCACACATGGGGCAGCCATGGTGCACTCTAGGAACATGTTGAGGAGAACCTATGGAGTACTTCTTGGAGAAGAGTGTGCTCAAACTCTTGCTTATGGAGAGGACTTACCCGTTAGTAGCTTGGTGGTGTGTGTGAACCATCTACATAATGTATTTGAAGACTCTCTTCTACATGAAGATTTTGGTGTACTTCAAAGACATTGGATGGACGTTAACAAAAGATTTGCATATTATGTTAAGAATTCAGGTACATATTCTCTTTATGCACACAGGTACTACTTGGAGCTTATAGAGGCAGTGACATCCATATCAGGAGGAGTCCTATTCAGCATATCTAAAGGAGAATCAGTACATGCATGCTACATGCACATTTGGATGAGGTGTTAGAGAAGGTGTGTTCACATGAGTATGAGGATTTCTCTTGGCAACATGTTAGCATTCAATGCTAATTCTGTAAGTATGTGATCTTTCACACACACATCTGATTTAGGGTCTTCCATAGGCTATAATCAGGTTAAGTTTGCTGAATATTAGTTTCACACTGATCCTTCCTCTTTCTGTCACTCATATACACTCTTCTACAACCTATCAGGTCACAAATCTCATATATATTCAGATTTCTGTCCGTATATCTGAATATTCTAATAGATTTTGCACATACACTCTTCCATCTATTTATGCTCACATAGAGTTGTTGAGATTTTGACTCCCACATTGTAAATTGACGTTTGTATATATGATAATGTGAGTAAGCAGTGGCTTATGTAACACTTTATACATGTTGACTAATCTCTCTCTATATTTGTCTCATCATTTGTATGATTAAGTGTGGTATGTTCATGCTTTGTCAATATTGGAAGATTGTTGGAATCTATGTTGTAGATCCTGGACTATGGAACTATGGACCTATGATATTAGTTATTGGCTTACTAAATTTCCAACATTTGGTATCAGAGCATTCAGGCTCTCAGATTATGAGGTTCCTAGACTTCCAAGTTTACAATATATGATTTAAGAGAATCTTTTAACATTTGATATTTAACATACACACTTAATCTAGATGAGTAGATATTTGAGAATCAGACAATTAAGTCAAATGTTTATTTATCAGTGTGGAGTATGATGTTGATGATCTGTTAGCAGCTGAATACTTTTGGAAGAGTAAAGATACTTTACAGAACTATTACTTAAAAACCAAGACTTGATGAAGAGAAGGCTATTTAAAAATCAAGAGAAAACAATGGTTTGGAGAAGATGAAGGAACCACATCAACATCAAATCACAGGTATTAGTTTCTACTATCAGATTATCATTTGCACCTCATATCTTAGAAGAGCAATTATGAAGAGATTTGAAGGATTGAAGAAGTGCTTTCATACACTTTCCTTCTTTGAAAGTGAAAGCTATAGCTACATCAAAACAGGTATCTAGATGTTGTTCTTGACAATTTTGATGATCTCTTGCATGGCAAGGAAGCTCATCTAAGAAGACAAATTTGAAGATGAGATTAGGTTTGTTTTTAGCCAACCTTGTTTTATAAGTTGGTTGGAAGTTTTTAATCACATTTTTTACCTAGAAAGGTAATTCAGTATTCAACCAACTCAAGAAAAATGTTGGTGAATTCAATCATATCAGTTACATTTGAAGCAGAGTTTTGATTTCTCATATGCTGAGATGATCAGGAGATATGAGGAGATGATAAAACATGATTCTATATTCACTTCCATTTGTATACCATGTTTGTTTTGTCTCTTACTCTTAGTATTAGAGGAAGAGAAAAATTCATTTGAAGAATAAGAGTGCTATTTCAAGATAAAGAGAACAAAAGTTATGGAAGAGAAGTTTGAAGATGTTGACATCATCAGCTGGAAGAAAAATGCAGAAGAAGAAAGTCCAACATTTCCAAAGGGAAAGTAAGATTTCCTTTTCTCTTATATTTTCCATATACTTTTCCTACTTTTATCCTCTACATCCAAAGACAAGTCTACGAGAACATCTTGTGTGAAGATAGTCTAGAGAAGAAGAAGTTTGTTGTTTTGTATTATACTTGGTCATGTTATAGTAGGTTTGACAAAGATTTGCATTGAGAGAAAAAAAAACAGTAGATATCTAAGACAGCTTATATGTTTTGACTCATATGTGTATGAGTTATGTATAAGTTGAAGGATATAAGCAAGCGGCTATATGTTCCCTCAAAGAATTCTTCGAGTGTCAATTCAGAGGTACTTGGTATATGACAAGCTGCAGAGAAGTATTTTTCTTCTTGACCTAACTCTTGACGTAAAAAAGAGTATTTGTAGCAGATGTTGGAGATTTGGAGTAAGGTTTTTGTTTGGAAAATGAAAATTATGAAATTTTGGTATTTTCAAGAAACTCATTATTTAAAAAAAAAATTAGAAATTTCACTATTTTGAGAAAATTAAAAAATTCAAAAAGCTCAAAAAAGTCAAGCAAATTCAGATTTTTGTGTTATACCAGTCAGATGAAGAATCCACTTTCTATGATTGTCTAGATTAGTGTATACATGCTTGTATTCAAAAAAAGGTGTTGCATTAGATCCTATCACTTGATTAAGAAGTGGAGTTAGCCAAAGAAAGTCAAGCACATACTATCACATTTCACCCGGGTAGAATATGAAGATATGAGGTTTGAAATTGCAACTTTTGGAATTCTCAAGGAGAGAGTTTGTCCACTTGTGTTTCAAGTAGGAGTTGTAGATTCTTGGGAAGGATTTGGTTAAAGAAAAGTTTTACAACTTTATGTGAGAAGCATGGACACTTAGAGACATTCAGGTAGCAAATCAAACATTGAATCATGAAGGTTTGATAAAAGTAGATTAACACATGTATTTTGTTAGAAATATCTTGATAGAGCTTGAATGATCTTGAAGATCTTGAATGATCTTGAAGATCTTGAGTATTTATGAGTCAATTTTCTATCCTTTCTTTGAAAATTTCTTAGCATTGGAAAAAGTAAGTCAAAGATTCAGATTCTATCATATTTGTGTTGCACAGTAAAAATTTGTTATGTTGCAAATGATTATGGATCTTAAAATTTTGTTTCAGATACAGGTATTGATCACTGAAGATCAGATTTATTGAAAGAAGGAAGATGTTCTAGATTTCATAAACTCTAATATAATTTGAAGAATTCTGGATACTAGTGTTAAATTATCCAGGGGGTGATGAAACATGAACACTTATTTTCAGCCATATGTAAAAGAAATTAAAAGAATGCAGATTCATACCTACAGGTGTATTCGTATAGGCTATATCCGGCATTTCTATATTTCCTTTGTCAGTTTCTCTTTATGTTCCACATTTGAAAGAAGAAGGAAGAAGGAGAATGTCTGGAGAAAGTTCCTGTTAGGTGTTCCTGTTCAGGAGAAAGTTCCAAAATTCTATTAAAGAGAAATTTGATATTTTAGAGATGTATGTTTCAGAGATGCACACATATATGTTTATACCAGACTCTAAAGGAAGGAAACATGTATGAAGAACTAACAAATAGAACAAGGATGTAAATAAGATGACATCATAGATATGAAATGTTGATGAGACTCATGAGTAGATTTGAGTTAAGTACACTTAGAGATGAGCCAACTAGTCTTCATAATACACTAAGTTATGAGTTGTCAATCACAAATCCCAGGATTCAGTTTCTGATTTTGATTAGTGTATTTTTATGACACAGTAGAAGTACATTGAAAACTTTTTGTAAGGTAAATGCAAATATGTGGATCCTAGTGTATGTTTATAGGTTTGAGAAGACAAGAGATAGCACGTTCAGAGTCAGTTTATGCTACATAGGATTGTCAAGCAGTGATTGCTTGATGTATGAAGAAAGTTTAATTTGACAAAAAAGCCCTAAAACCCTATTCTAATTTTTTTCTTCAGTTTGAAGTTTATGACAGTTTGAAGATGAATGAACTTACATATCTAGTTTCATTTGTACCAATATGACATTGTAGGGGGAGATTATTGAAAAACAATGTCAGATCAGTCCAAAATCCATTTAGGGCAAAAACCCTAATTTTGTTACTTAGTCATTTTTGGCACAAAAATGGGCAAAGTTTTTATGGGCCTATCTTGCAGATCTTGAAGAGAGCTTTTCAATGGTATATAACATTGAGTCATTAGAGATCAGATTTGGGAGAAACCATAACCCTAATTTTTTGTTGATTTAGGGTTTTGACCTCATATGATAGCTCTCGGCATGAGGATCATAAAAATGTTGTCAGATCATTCATCAGGTACTGAGAGGTGTGAACAAGCACGTCAAGAAGCTATTTTTAAAGTTAGCTAAAAGAAACTTTAAAAAATAAAGCAAACTCACTTTAACATAGCGATTTAAGTTTAAAAAGTAGCTTCTAGTTGAAAAAAGCCATCCAAACTTTATTTTAATGGCTAGACATTGTGAGGGCTATATAAGAAACACCTTGCGATCACTTTTGAGTTATCCTACCAATTGGCAATGCCAGCTTTGGTCCCTCATTAGAGGTGGTGCTCTAGCACACATGAAGCAGCCATGGTGCACTCTACGAGCATGTTGAGGACCTTCTATGGAGTACTTCTTGGAGAAGAGGGTGCTCACACTCTTGCCTATGGAGAGGACTTATATATAGGTATATATATATATATATATATATATATATATATATATATATATATATATATATATATATATATATATATATATATATATATATATATATATATATATATATATATATATGAGAAAAGAAAAAAATTAGAATAGGGTTTTAGGGCTTTTTTGTCAAATTAAATATATAAAAATCGGATTAGGGTTTTTAGCTTGCTTACATGCATACACACATATACACACATAATATATATACACATACATACACACACACACACACACACACACACACACATATATATATATATATATATATATATATATATATATATATATATATATATATATATATATATATATATATATATACATACATACATACATACATACATACATACATACATACATACATACATACATACATACATACATACATACATACATACATACATACATACATACATACATACATACATACATACATGTAAAGTTAGAAACAACAAAGGTACTAATGGTAGCAATATCAAACCTAGAGGTATTAAAGCGACTTATATAAAATCTTGATAAGTTTCCTCCAACATAAGAAAACCATATTGCATCAAAATTGTTGGAAGTCACTATAAAGCATGCATGCACAAGGCTACATTATAAGGTCATGCACAAAGACAATTCATGAAAAATCTCATACATTGCATCTTGAGTCCATCCATCATTTTGAATTATGAAATATTATGTTTTTTTTTCTAGTGTTTAGTTATTGGAAATAGAGAGAAACGCATTTTTCAAACTCAAATCCTCATAAGGATAATTGAGATAGAGCCTAATGATCAAAATTCAACATAAAGAATGTGAATGAGACCATAAGTTACTTTTTATCATTGTTGTGTATATTGATGAAATGCTGCTCAGTCGTCCTAAGGAGAAGCACATTGCTGAATTTGAGGTTGATTTACATGCCTCTTTTGAGATGTTATATATGGGGCATTTGCATCATTATTTGGGCATTCAATTTATTCAAATTGATGGGGGAATAGTTTGTGGCAAACAAAATATATTGAAACATTATTGCAATGTTTTGGCGTTCAATATTGCAAACCTATTGTCAAATTTACTAGAGTTAGACACAACAAAGGTACTAATGGTAGCAATACCAAGCCTAGAGGCATTAAAGCGACTTATATCAAATCTTGATAAGTTTCCTCCAACATAAGAAAACCATATTGCATCAAAATTCTTGGATTTCATCATAAAGCATGCACAAGGAAAATTGATGTGAATTCCCATACATTGCATCTTTATTCAATCCATCATTGTGAACTATGAAATGGTATGCTATTTTCAAGTATTAAATTACTGAAAATAGAGAGAAACTCATTTCTCAAGCTCAACTCCTCCTAAGGATCATTGAAATAGAGTTTGATGATCAAGAGTCAAAATGAAAAGTGTCCCAAGGTATGCGAGAAAAATTCTAGGTGGAAATTTAGGGTTCTCCTACAGTGGAGAATCATCCATCCATTGATCATGTACATTTTGGTTTATTCATCTGCTTGGTAATTAACTAATCACTTGGAGTTTATCTAGCATATCTACTTACAAGCTCTGAGCACATAAAAGGTCTACTTTTTTCAATTTGATGAAATAAAGGTGTATTTGAGTGTCATCATACTACTACATGAACATGTACCAAGTGATGGTAACAACTCTTCCCCCTATAGGTGTGGTTTCATTTATGATAATGGTACTTGTCCTCTTGAAGCCTCCACAAGAAATGAGCCTTTGTAGATTCTATGTAATTCCTCTAATGTTGTGGCTACTATGTTGTTGATCTTCCTTATGAGAGATCAATAACTATGGATTATGTTATGTTTGGGGAATTCTCATCATTATTTGGGCATTCAATTTATTCAAATTGATGGGGGAATAGTTTGTGTCAAACAGAATATATTGAAACATTATTGCAATGTTTTGGCCTTGAAGATTGCAAACCTATTATCAAAATTACTACAGTTAGAAACAACAAAGGTCCTAATGGTAGCAATACCAAGCCGAGAGGCATTAAAGCCAGTTATATCAAATTATGATAAGTTGTCACCAACATAAGAAAACCATATTGCATGTGAATTCTTGGAATTCATTATAAGCATGCATGCATAGGGCTACATTATAAGGTCATGCACAAAGACAATGGATGGGAAATCTCATACATTGCATCCTGAGTCCATCATAGGGATAATTGAAATAGAGCCTAATCATCAAGATTCGAAATAATATTGTGAATGATAGCATAGGTTACTTATAATTATACACCAAATAACAAGATATACTTGGCTCCTAAAAACATACTTACGCAAGCGTCCTTCAAACTCACAATAAGACTACAAGGATTCTGCTACAAGCATTCCAAGTGGAAATTAAGGATTCTGCTACAATGGACAATTAAGAATGAAGGGAGCATAATCATCCAAGACATGAATAAACTTGGATAATTTCAAGAAAATATAAGTTATAAGATTAATATAAGTTATCATAATGAAAAGTTTTAATGGTGATGAAAAGCTATAGGAGTGGGGAATGTTGGTAGTGACAATAGCAAACATAATTCTACTCTTTTGCAAATTTTAGTTTGGTCTATTTTTATGTGAAGGACAATTCTTCCCATCAAACATACAATAGAAGAAGCTAAAAAACGATTACGTTTTCTAATAATTAAATGCTAATTTTCAAATTTATAAAAACTTTGTAGAGACTTTTTTCTAGTGAATCATCTCAATGAGTTTTATGCATTGTTCCCATGACTGCAAGATCACTAAATCAACGTGGTAGATGAAATGAAAGTTTTGGCCATCAAAGAAGACATTTTCCATGGACGCAATGTTCAAGACGCAAGATAATGTTCAAGACGCAAGATAAGAATAAAGATATGACCTAAATGAAGAGAGTATTATCCACTCTCATGCACTAAAAAATCCCAAATGTAAAAGCCTTATTGTAATGGCGTTGATTTGGTCTAAAAATGTAGCAATACAATTCATGAAGCACTTATGTCTCAATAGAGTAGAGACTCGCAAATGTGGTTACAATTAAAAATTGGGGTTTTGTCAAAGTGAAGCTAAAGAGATACGTGGAGTTGCCAAAGTTAAGGAAGTGCCAAGTGGGGGCATATTTTTTCTAATTTCTCCTTTCATTTGACCATTTACTCAGATAATACTCAATTATAAACATATCCAAAGCTGATTTTGTACTTTTATCTCCACTTTTGTACAAATCAAGGAGTCCTCAAGCTTTCAAGTGATAGGTTAGACCATTAGAATTTTTCAAATCTCCAATTGGAGGTAATATGAGCATCTAGGAAACAATTTAAGCAAGGGCAAATATTAGAATGTGAGCATGATAAAAATTTAACATTTTCTATAAAAGACAATGGACTTTCATTTTCTCGGGTTAGCTTCTTAGCTTGTATTCTTATCAAGTCTTCTAAGTGAAAGTGAGTTTCTTGAAGCTAGCTTCTTCTTGCTCTTGAGAGTGGCTTCCATGCATGTGTATGCATGTACGTGCACATGCATCTTTCTTGAATGATATGCTATGAGCATGGAGGTTTCACACCCCTCACAATCTTCCCTAGGATTAACATTATGAGCTTTTGATGTGGTGTGATGGCGATGCACCATGGCCTATTATCCTTTGCAAAAACTTCGTGATGATGCCCTCATAGTAGAAAATGAAGCTCCATACAATGAGCATGATGCTCTACACAAACCTATCGAATACATGCACCTACACACTACATAGAGGGCATGAACTCAGATTTCCTAGGTTTTAGAAATGTGGTTGAAATTCCAATATGTGGTTGAATAACCACTATATGTTTTGTAACATGGACACTAGTGGTAACAATATCCCATTAAAGGCCAATATGGGCAAAGTGACTATCGAAGAAAATTAAAGAATGATCAAGAATACTTGAGTGTAATCGATCATTTGATAGATTACTCAAAGATCTGCAACATTATCTCGAGTATGAACCTTCTCAAGAATAATGTGCTCAATGGCTAAGCATCATCTAAGAAAGTGATGCTTCACCTCAATGTGCTTGGTGTTTGCATTACAAACCGGATTCTTAGCGAAATCAATGGCACCTTGACTATCATTAAGCAAAGAAAGTAAACATTGATGTAGACCCATATCATAAGCAAGATGGGAAAACCAAAGTGCTTCCTTACATGCTTTACTTGATACAATATACTTTACTTCTGTAGTGGAAACAATTGTACCTTCTTGAAGATAAGATCTCTAAGATTTAGCACCTCTAGCAAAGCGAAAAATGTACCCTTATGTAGACTTTCCTATACAACATATCAGACATATATCGAGGCTTCTACAAGGACAAATGCACTAGTGTGATTTTGCTCGATGTTGGTGTAACGATCTATAACAAAGCGCCAATATAGGTGCCAGTATAGGCATTGACAAAAACATCGATATAAGCATTGGTATTTTTGACACTCATGCTGGCCCTTATACCAAGGCCTACACTTGCGGCCTTGCTAGGAGTATCATCGCGCATATTGGTGACTATGTTGGGAGTACCGATGATCATATCTACAAAATTATTGGGAAGAGTGTATTGTTTCTTGCTACAACAACATTACCATGATGTTGTGTAGCAAAAGACAATATGCTCTGCCCAAAAAAAAATTGAGTACATGTGATGTACTCTAATGGCAATCAAAACATGATTTTGTAAAGCAAAATACTGTTGGACACAAAAGAGATGAGCAGAATGAACCATGAACCATATATCAAAAGGTTATATATTCCATAAATGAATCATGTAGGAGAGTGTGGAAAACCATTTCCATATATGAGCCAAATACAAAATGTGGCACAACACTACCATATATAGTAACCAAATATAAAATTCTTGTGCATCATTGCCATACATGAGACAAATATAAAATTGTGGCACACCACTAACATACACATGCCTAGAAGGATCAAAACATCTATATCAGCAATCCTGCAACAAAGAACATTCGCGAAATGAGACAAATTGACATGATATTTACAAACAACAACTAAAAAGACCACACCAACTTTATGAGTTTATCACCTCATCGTAGATGCTTCCATGAACAACGGCAGTGCGTGCCTCCAAGTTCTATATCAGTAGTCCTGCAACAAAGAACATTCATGAAATGAGACAAATTGACATGATATTTACAAACAACAACTAAAAAGACCACACTAAGTCTATAAGTTTATCACCTCATCGTAGATGCTCCCATGAACAATGGCAGTGTGTGCCTCCAAGTTCTCGAATAGTGCAACCAATCCATGACAATATCAATAAGCCAAATTCAATACACCAAATGATACTTACAAAGTCATGATGCATAGTGTGATATCCGCCACCACCCAAATGTGATGTTCCGACCATATCTAGATGTGTGGCTGCTGCATCTCACTACTGACAATATCAATCAGGAGTCTATTGTTTCTCGTCAAAAATCATATCCCACTCCTTAGCATCTAACCATATAGGCTTTGGTAAGCTTGCTCTGAAAGCATCACGAGCCTTAGATCATCGATGCAACATAACCTCACATGTTGTGTGCTAAATCCACTTAGAGCTGACAATAGGATGCCCATGTTTTTATTGGAACTCTTGATAGATCGTCTCTTTGATATAATTTCTACTATCTTTATCCTGTTCACTCGATTTAAAAATGATAGAGTGTCCAAACTATATGGAGCAAAGATGTTGTATACCTTGATGCATGGCCTTTTCGACTACATCTATCACTTGAGCTCCATCATGGATACTATACACCTTGGAGTCATCATGTTCATGAGCACACCAAGGTGTACATGGTGTAACATGTGGCGTATCATATGGCGTACCATGTGGCATACCTACATCTAAGGTACTCGCTCTAAGAGTAGAAGTAGGCGACACAATGTCTGTCACATTGCCTCCATAACATTCGACTCCTCTAGAGCCACTTGTAGATCCACTCCTGGAACCTCCTCCATAGTGTGACCTCAACCTATAAGATGGTCTAGCACCTGTATCGTGTTGAGGTATCAAACGTATACATCTACTACTAGACCACTAGGGGATGGTTGAGAAGGTGGTCGTGCTAGAGTCATAAAGCTAGATGATGTACCTCCCATCGGATTAGCCTCGCCTGCATGAATGATGTCGGTGGTTGTGAGGCCATAAAGAGTGAGACTCGAGGGAGTGCTACCATGAGGGATCCAATACTATGATACAACAACCATATACACAGGAGGCACCTGACATATAAACTCTAAGGACTGCTCCTCAATCATGGAATGTGGATTGACGGGAGGACTTTCTCCTATCGTGCTCTATAACAAAAGAAGTCATATGATTAGCATACCATAATAAAGGTAAAATAGAGAAATAGTAGTGTGCAAAAGAACATAGCAAAAAAAATAAACATGAATTAGTACGTACAAGTTTTTTATTTAAAACTCTTTTATTCTAGCATCCTTTTGGAGATCTAATGCATAGAGAATATCTATCTCTACATTGGTGACTTCTAGATCTCTTAGTATGCTAGCTTCTTCTTGATCATCATCTATTGCTTTATCGTGTATCTCATCTTCTTCAAAGATCTCTTCATCTCTGACAATGATCTCTTCCTCCTCGACTACGGAATGAATCTCATAGTCCACTATAGATGGACTTTCTTCTACATCTATGTTCTCACAAATTTTTCTATTACATGGAGAGCCTTGAAAAACAAGTAGACACTCTGGTTCTTTCAAATCTTACATAAAAAAAAGTTACCCACAGTGTTCAGGAAGCACAAATGTATCTCCTTCATATGTCCATAACTTTATGGAGTCGACTTGAAGCAAATCACTCTTATCCCTCCTCACTAGTGCATTTCTTCTAGAGGTGACTAATTTGAATCATTTCACATCAAAAACAAATTATCAAACTTCCTAAAGGATAGCTTCAAGGTATCTTGAATCCCTCCAAAATAATCTAGCTAGCCTTCTTGAGCATTGTCATCTCTTGGACTAGCTTTAGTTTTTTAAAAACAATTCACCATCACCCCACTATCAAAAGTAGACCTATTTTTGTCAATTCGTGCGATCTAAAAGTGTCGTCCATGAGACCATAGTTCACCAGATTTAGAATACTTCCAATCACATCCCTTTGTGAGTTCTTCTTCTTCTTTAGAGATATCTTCACCTGCTGCCTTGGCATGTGAAACCACTGTATCTAACCATCTTCTTGTTGGCAATAGTGGAAGAGGTCGAAGAATTTCTACAAGGGGCAAAAATGAAGTAGAACGATTGTTTTGAAACTGAGCTCTTTCCTTTGCATTTGTCTCCATGGAAAGATCATATCTTTCTAATCACTTTTGCATAGACTCAGACTAAATGATGCAAAACTTCATTGCCTTCTCTCTGAAAGCTACATCCATTTATCTTTGCATTCCTTTTCCTTGAGACTCATCACCTATGAGACGAACATTTTCATCATCACTCCATAATCGAGGCATTATAGGGTGTGACATGCATAGAAACTCAGTAGTGAAAACAAGATACTATTGTACAAGCCATCTCTCTACCATGATGCCCTCCGAACGTGCTCTTATTGATATACTTAGGTGGTGATATGTATAAACACACTAGGACTGTCAGGGCACTTTTTTCCCTCTTTAGGGGGGTTTTTCCCTGACTTGTATATACGCCTGTAGCCCTAACATGTTACTTATCTTTGTACATTCTAGTCGTAATACATTTAGTATTCTGTGTTGTGCTCCAAGATTTTTCTTCTTCATTCTATTGTTCATGTGCTTCAATAGACATCTAACTCCAACAATTTGGTATAAGAGCACGTCGCCACTTCATCTAGGGAATTTTCCACACCCATCCTGTCATGGTCTCAGAATCGCACATTGTGTAGGGTGTTGAAAAAAATCCTATTACACTTGCAAATACAGGTATTGAAGCTGATGTAGATGGTGTTGAAGATGTTGATATTCTTCAGATTCCTATTCGTGCTACGATTTTTGCTGAATCTACTAGAGAAAAACAGTTGGGAGAGTGAGCATATGAATGAAGGTAATTATATGGAGAGTTTTCTCACAAAGATCAAGGATTTGAAGGAAGAGTTGATCTCTGCTTATGAAGTTATACCAGAGAGCTCACTTGTGTAGACTGTTTTGAATGGTCTTTTTGATTCATATCAGAGTTTTGCTTCTACTCTTCATTTCATGATGAAACACAATCCAAGTGCCTCATCATTTGAGGCGTTAGTCTCTATTCTATTGCAAGAAGATTAGTCTAGGCAAAATGGGTCCATTATGCGTGTTGCAAATCAAGATTTCCTAGCTAGTCAAAAGGGCAAATGTAAATGGAGCTCATCTACTAACAAGCAAAAATCTACAAATGTTGCACATTCAAAGAAGAAAGACAAATATGAGAAGAAATCTGAGAAGCAAAAATTAGTCTGCAAAATAGGCAAAGAAAAAAGAGGCCAAAACAGTTGTTGCAAAGGCCTGTACACGGAAAACAAAGTCTGCTAATCTTGTGCAGAATGAAGAATGCATTTTTAATACTGTTTGCAATTTTGACCCATCTTCTCATGAGTAGTGTATGTTTGCAGTAGGCTCAGATGTTTGGCATTTTGATAGTGGGGCAACCAAACTTATTACCTCGTAGCGTAGATTCTTCTCTTCACTTGAGACTGCCCCTACAGTGAATACTATCACATGCACCAAAAACTCCTCTTATCCTATTATGGGAGTTGGTAAGAACATTTTGACTACTAATGATGGTAGTTCTTTCACTTTTTTGGATGCTTTATTTGTGCCAAGGGTCAAGAAAAATCCGTTATCAGTTTTTGCATTAGCCAAGATTGCCTTGGTTGTGAAATTTGTTGATGACAGATGTATAGTTCATGATCTATCAAACGGTGACATGATTATTGCTTCTGCATTTTAAGTCTAGACTATGGAAGATCTGTCAATGATTCGGCATGTGTTGTACATGATTCTCAGGCTATGTTAGATGCAAAGCTTTGGCATGCACTCTTTCGTCATTTGAATTTCCCTAGTTTGCTATGCATGCAAAAATCTAAAATGGTGTCCTCTTTTCCCAAACTTGAGGCACCCATAAAACATGTCAATGAAGGCTGTTTTTTGGGCAAAATACAACATTCCTCCTTTCCAAAAGATGATTTAGTTCGAGCTACTCAGAAATTGCAGGTTATTCACAGTGACATCTATGGTCCTATGCAGACACCCTCCTTTGGAAAGTATCTTTAATTTGAGACTTTAATTGATGATTTTTCAGGCATGCATGGGTATATCCATTGAAAGTAAAGTTTGAAGTGTTCATGTGCTTCAAACAAGTTTTGGTTTTTGCTGAAAATCTATCAACATGTAAAATGGGCACCGTTCATTCTAATCAAGCAGGGGACTATATGTCTTCGGACTTTAATGCATTTCTGGCTGAACATGGGTTAAATATTGATGTACAATGTCGGATACACCTCAACAGAATGGAGTTGTTGAATGCAAGAGGAGGTCACTCATGGAGATAGCGAGGTACATGGTCATGAGTTAGGCTTTAGGCTGTCATGTGTGCAACATATGTACTTAATAGGTGTCCCACTAAAGAACTCCTTTCTATCACTCCATAAGAGGCTTGGCATGGTCGCAAGCTATCTGTTGCTCATCTACGTGTTTTTGGTTGTTTGGCATATGCATTAGTGCCTCAACAACATCATAGGAAATTGGGTGATAAAGCAATAAAATGTGTTTCTGTTGGATACAGTTCTGAGAGCAAAGGATATCATCTATATTATCCACAGACTAAACACATTTCGGTTAGCCATGATGTTGTTTGTATGGAAGATGTTATTCAACCTTTACTTTCATGTACGAAGGACATATCTTTCTAGCTCCAAAGACATGTATGATACTTTATTGCCTCTTTTTAAAGGTGGAGAGTCTAGTGCTGCTCCTAATGAGGCAACTTCTTAGCCATTGCAAGTTTCATGTGATGATGCAGAGCATTCCATCTTTGATGCAGCTTTGCATGATGCACTTGTTGAAGAGAGAGCTTAAATTGAGGAGGCAAAAACTATGCTAAAATGGCTAGTTTAGACTTTGTGTGATAGCAAATAAGATGCATCTCTATCATATCATACTCGTTCAGGCTCTCATAGTGCCTCTTTTGCATCAGATTGCTATGCTATGGCTGCATCTAGTCTCTATGATGAGACTTAACCTGTTTCATTTGATGAAGCACAAAATTTTGAACATTGGATGGTTGTAATGCAATCTGAATATGATGCTATCATTAAAAATGGAGCTTGTTCTTTATGTGACTTGCCTTTTGGCATGAAGGCCATTGGCACTAAGTGGGTATACAAGCTCAAGTGTAAACCTGATGGAACAGTTGACATGTATAAGACTAGGCTTGTTGCCAAGGGTTATGTGCAAGAAAGAGGCATTGATTTTGATGAAACTTTTTCACATACATGCCGAATGACTATTGTTCATAGCATCTATGCACTTGCAGCTCATCATGATTGGAATGTACATCAGCTACACATTAAAACAACACTTTTGAATGGTGATTTGCATGAAGAAGTGTATGTTTTTTAGCCTCCTGGCTTTGTGCAGAAAGGGCATCAGAACCAGGTGTGTAGGTTAAAGAAGGCATTATATGGTTTAAAGCAAACACCACGTCCTTGGTATGAAAAGATACATATCTATCTAATTGCACATGGTTTTGGAAACAATCCAACTAAAAGCACCTTATATATTAAGCATGCTAATGATGTGCTTCTGATCATTGTTGTGTATGTTGATGGCATGCTGCTCATTGGTCCTCATGAGAAGCATATTGCTGATTTTAAGGCTGATTTGCATGCCTCAATTGAGATGTCTTACTTGGGGCATTTGCATCATTATTTGGGCATTTAGCTTATGCACGTTGATGGTGGAATAGCTTTGTGTCAAAGGAAATATATTGACATATTATTGCCGTGTTTTGGCCCTGAAGATTCTAAACCTATCGCCACACCTATGGAGACAAGTTAATGATTGAATCTTCATGATGCTGGAAATGCATTTGATGCAAGATATTCACTTTGTTGTCTCACAAATGAGCAAGTTTATGCATTGAGCAAGTATCAAGCATTGACATGCTGTTAAGTGCATATTTTGCTACCTAAGTGGTACCCGACTACTTGGATTATTTTATCCCAAAGGGGGATCACTATCGCTAGATTTGCATGCTTTTTCTGACTCTTACTCAACTGGTTGCTATGACACTTGTGTGTCCACTAGTGTTTTTTGCTTCATGCTTGGTAGCTCATGCATATCTTGGTTGAGCAAGACGTAGCCTACTGTGGCCACTTCTACTTGTGAGGCCGAGTATAGGGAAGCTTTCACAATGACTCCTGAGTATGTATGGATCAAATGCCTTATGGATGATTTGGGTGTTGGTCACTCTTCTACAACCACATCTTCACTGACACTCAGAGTGCATTGGATGTTGCAAGGAACCCTATGTTCCATGCTGGCACTAAGAAAATTGAGATGCATTATCATCATGTTAGGGAGAGGCTCTCTACAGGAGAGATCAGCTTGGCATGTATGTCCATGCAGGAGAACATTGTAGACATTTTCATGAAGGCTCTACCTAGATAGAATTTTGAAGCCTTCCACAAAGCTTTGGGCTTACTTCCTTTTGTGGATTGATTCCACATAGCTTAGCACTTCCTTATACATGAGTGCAAACTCCTTGTTCATCGCATCACTCCTAGGGGGGATTTGTTGATATATTTATGTAGTGGTGTATGTGAACACACTAGGACCATTGGGGCACTTTTTTCCCTCTTTAGTAGGTTTTTTCCCCGGCTTGTATATATGCTTATAGCCCTAATGAGCTACTTATCTTTGTATATTCTAGTGGAAATACATTCAGTATTGTGTGTTGTGCTCCATGCTTCTTCTTCTATGTTGTGTTATTTGCGTGCTTCTACACACATCTAACTCCACTAGCTCTCTATCGAACCAACCCTTTTAATGTCTTCATGAAGTGCTCTAAGAAGAACATCCATCGACTATGGACAATTCCTACTATTGCACCTTCATCTACCACTTGAACTAGTAAATGAAGCATAATTGTGACAATACTTGTGGGAAAGTATTTCTCTATTATACAGACAACTTCTATAGCATTGACCTTTGCACTCTCTATGCTATCTCTATTTATCTCTTTAGACGAGATCCACTGTACCAAGGAGTTGATTTTATAAATGGCTATTTGCACATCCTCAATAAGACAATCTTTTAAAGCTACAAGGAGCATAAACTCTAAAAAAATGTGCCAACCATGAGACTTGAGCCCTCCAAGATCGTTCTTTTGTGTGGA